>REGO01000087.1:1701386-1761537 GCA_010120015.1 Rhombomys opimus
ATTTAAGAGAAAGAATAAGGAATTAGGTACATAGCTGAGGTGAGATGTTTTGTTTTGTTCACACAAGAAAGCAAAGAGTCGCTTAGAACCTCTCGGGAAACAGAACGCTACACATCAAACCTGTGGTGAGCCCCACAGGCTCAGGTAGGCCCTGCTTTGTAGTGGTGCTTGAATATCACTTGAGTCTTTGAGTCTATAGCCTGACCCTGCTTCTAGTTCACCCTTCCTGTTGGTTAAAGATGCCATCTCTATGCTTCCTGTTCCTGCTGCCACACTTGCTGCTTCCTGCCATGCCTCTTTGCCACGGTAGATCTTATCTGTCTGGAACCATGAGCCAAAATAAACTCCCTCTTCCTTGCGTTTCCTTTAGTTTTATCAGAACAAGAGAGAAGTAACTCCGAAAAAGAGAAGTCGTGGTCTAAAGCAGAAACCAATGAAAATATGACATCTGCTGAGTCAAGAATAGACAAGAACGGTGAGGCATTTGGCTTGGCTGCTCAAAATACTGCTCCCCCGAGTGACATGGGATTGCATCTCCTGCTCCCTACCCATCATGCTCCCGGTGTCACAGAAAACAATGTGTACAAACGGGACTCTTGAGAAACAGGTCACTGTACTTTCCCAGCGTTAGTCGAGGCTGCTCTGTAGGCTTGCCACTCCTCATCCCTTAAGATGAAATTCAAGGCGAGGCCCTTGACTTCTTTTCCAGTGTGAGATAAAAAATGTGCTCTGTTCACTCCACTTCATAACTAAAATTCAGTTGTTAAAATGCCCATACTTGTGTCCTAGTGAGAGCTTGGAACTCCATTTGAATTTTGGCATGACTCCCTGTCCCTGGCCTCTTTCCTGTAGGGACCAAGCACAGCACGGGGCAACTTCAGTGTCCTATTTCCTATGTTTCATGTCTACCTCTCAGCTTGCCGTCTGGCTGGAGCCATGACTGCTAATGTCTCGTTATTAATAATCTAAGGATTAGCATCAATCTTAGCATTCCTGTGAAGTCTCCACCAATGAAGCCCCCACTGGCTCCCCTGGGACACCTATTGCTGAGCCACAGTTCGTGGCCTGGCACCGGTAGCGCAAGTCCAGTCTCTTTCCCTGTGATCTCCCCACTCCTCAGGGCCAACACTCCTGCAGGTCCAGCCAGCCAGCTAAAAGCATTTAGCTAGAGTCTGGTCTGTGAGTACGCTAGCTGTTTCCCTACTGAGGCCGTGGGACATTCCAACCAGCCTTTTTAGGCACAACGCTGGCACAGTCAAACACCAAGGGACCCATATCAGGTCTCCAAGTGCTTATCTATAAGTACCCTCTGGCGGGGGGGAGCTCATAATGCCACCACAATGCAGTAACTTTCTCCAAAACATTTATCTCTTCAAGCCCTAATCTTTTTATAGGCCATGGGGACAGAGATCAACTAAGGGCTGCAAAACAGGTTTTCAGTAATAGCTTTGCAAGCCCTGCTGAGATCATCTAAGGTGCTCTAGGCTGCGGGAGCAACTAGAATCTCTCCTATGGAGGCCTCAGGTGAATGTGAACTAAGAATTTGCTTCTAACTCCTAAGAGAATACCATTCACACACACACACACACACACACACACACACACACACACACACACACTGCCACACACCATGGCTGGATTTCTCTGTAGGAGTAATGGCAACAGGCAAGATCTGGATGCTGTAACGAACTTAAAAGCAAAATGTCAAGACTATGACAGTACAATAATGATGTTGTTAACGAAAACTGGGGGCTGGAAGGAAGAAAGGAGGGAGAAATGGCTAATTTCTTAAAAAAATTAGTCAAGGATCTGTCTGGAGAGATGGCTCAGAGGCTAAGAGCACTGACTGTTCTTCCAAAGGTCCTGAGTTCAATTCCCAGGAACCACATGGTGGCTCACAACCATCTATAATGAGATCTGGTGCCCTTTCTGGCCTGCAGGCATATATGGGGGCAGAATAGTATATAAATAATAAACAAAATACATCTTTAAAAAATACAGTCAAAAGATACTTTGCAAAGGTAAGGAACTATGTAAAACATAGAAGCTTAGAATATAATTTACTATTATAAATTCACCAATAGAAGAACTGAAAACCAGTAGGAGAGGAGGAAATGTGGATTAGCACAAAGCAAAAAGAGTTTGCAATAGTTAATTGAGAGACACATCATCAGAGTCCTAGAAAAAAATATATACACAGCCCTAGCTTTTATTTTTTTTAAAGAATAAGATAACTAATGAGTTCTTTTATTGATAAACAAAGTAGATTCTCCCCTTGTACTTGTTACTTTTCTTATTCCTGTGTATCTTAGATTGATTTCCATTACTGTGATAAAGACCATTACCAAAAGCAACTTGGAGTAGAGAAGGGTCATTTCACTTACATGTTCCTGATCGCAGGCCATCACTGCGGACCTGAGGTAAGAACCCAAAGCCAGAGAAGCAGATAAGCTAACTGCAGATCTTCATCTCTCCCTCTAAATCCAATCCCCCAGTCTCATCCTCAGCTCTGTAGCAGACCACCTGCTGTGGCCTCTCCTCACTCTCTGTGCGCATTGCGGAGGGACTAAGCAGATACTGGTGGAAGACTTTGCCTCGTTCCCTCCTGTGGACCCACTCACTGCCCTCCTCTCCTAGCCCACTCCCACTTCTAAGTGTCAGCTCCCAATACTTAGAAATACATTTTACCTAGAACCCCTAGTAGCCACACCTATTAAGATCTCAGAAGAACTTTCTACCAGGAAACACACAGCTACCACACTCTCCACACCCTTCTAAGAACCAAAGAGGGAGGCAGAACCCAAGAAACAAAACAACCACACAGCAAAGGCAAGAACACACATCAGCACCTAGAATTATAATTTCCTCAAACCCAGATGCAAATGTCAGTGTAAAAACACAATCAATAACAGCCAGGACAGTATGTCACCACTAGAGTCCAGCAACCCACCGCAGCAGGCCTTGAGTATTGCAGCATTGCTAAATCACAGGAAAAAGACCTTAAAATGGCCTTTATGAATATTATAGAGGTCCTTAAGGAAGAAATTAATAAATCTCTTTTTAAAAAAATCTATGAAAACATTAACAATGAATGGAAATGAGTAAAATAGTTCAAGACCTGAAAGTGGAAATAGAATCAATAAAGAAAACCCAAATAAGAAAAATATGGAAATGAAAAATTTAGGAACTTGAAAAGGAAGCTCAGAGGCAAGCCTCACCAACAGAATAAAAGAGATAGAAAAAAGTAAAATCTCAAGTACTGAAGACAAGGTAGAGGAAACAGGTGCCTCGGTTAAAAAAAAAAAAAGGGCACAAAATATCCAGGAAATCTGGGACACTATGACAAGACCAAATGAAAGAATAATAAGAAATAGAGGAAAAAGAAGAAACCCACGTCAAAGGCATAGAAAATGTTTTCAACAAAATCATAGAAGAAAATTTCTCTAACCTAAAAAAAAAAGGTGCCTATCAAGGTACAAGAAGCATACAGAACACTAAGTAGACTGGACCAGAAAAGAAATTCTTCACAACACATAATAATCAAAACACTAAACATACAGAACAAAGAAAAATAATAAAAGCTACAAGAGAAAAAGATCACATGAAAGAATATAACTGCTTCTCAGTGCCTCATTAAGTTTTCTCCAAAACTGACCACATACTCAGACACAAAGCAAGTCTCAACAGAAAACTGAAATAACATTCTGCACCCTGCCTGACACCATGGAATAAACAATAACAGAAAGCTTACAAACTCACAAAAACTTAATAACTCACTATGAAACAAACTGACAAACAAAAACTACACAATCATCTTGTTAGCTGCAGAAAAAAAGCCTTTGACAAAAATCCAGTATGATACCCCTTCATAATAAAAAGTCCTGGAGAGAGACTAAGGATACAAGGGACATAGCTGAATAAAACAAAGACAGCAAGCACATAGCCAACATCAACTTAAACAGAGAGAAACTCAAAGGAATTCTACTAAAATCAGGAACAAGACAAAGCTGTCCATTACCTCCATATCTGTTCAATATAGTACCTGACATTCTAAATAGAGCAATAAGACAACTGAAGGAGATCAAGGGGATACAAAATGGAAAGGAAGAAGTCAAGGTATCTTTACTTGCAGATGATACAATAGTATATACAAGTAACCCTAAAACTCTACTGGGAAACTTCTACAGCTGATAAACACTTACAGCAAAGTAATTGGATACAAAATTAACTCACAAAAACCAGTAGCCCTCCTATATACAAATGACAATTGGACTGAGAGAGAAATCAGGGAAACAACACCTTTCACAATAGGCTCAAATAATATAAAATATTTTGGGGTAACTCTAACCAAGCAAGTGAAAGGCTTGTATGATAAAAACTTTAAGAAACTGAAGATGTCAAAAGATCTCCTATGCTTATGGATCAGCAGGATTAATGTAGTAAAACTGGTCATCCTACCAAAAGCAATCTACACATTCAATGCAATCCCCATCAAAATTCCAATACAATTCTTCACAAATCTTGGAAGAACAATCTTCAAATTCATATAAAAACACAAACAACCCAGGATAGATAAAACATTCCTGAGTAATAAAGGAACTGTTAGGCATATCACCATCCCTGATTTCAAGTTGCACTATGGAGCTACAGTAATAATAACAGTACAGTATTAGCACAAAAACAAACACGTTGATTACTGGAATTGAATTGAATATCCAGACAAAATCACACACCTATGGACATTTGATTTTTTTTATAAAGAACCCAGAAATACACAGTTGGAAAGTGTCTTCAACAAATGGTACTAGTCAAACTGGATGTCTGCATGTAGAGAAATCCAAATAGATCCATACTTATTACCCTACACAAAACTCGACTCCAAATGTGCCAAAGACCTCAACATAAAACCAGATACAGTGAAGAGAAAGTGAGGAATAGCCTTGAACCGATTGGCACAGGAAAAGACTTTCTGAATAAAACACCATTAACACAGGCACTAAGATCAATAGTTAATAAATGGAATCTAATAAAACTGAAAAGCATGGGAAAGAACATCATCATTCAGACAAAAATCTTCAGAAAAGATTTTTACCAACTACACAGCCAATACAGAGCTAATATCCAAAATATATAAAGAACACAAAAAAACTAGATATCAAGAAAATAAATACCCCAACTTAAAAAGGAGGTAAATATCTACACAAAATTCTCAAAAGAGGAAACGCAAATGGCTGGGAAACACTTTAAAGTGTTCATCCTCCTTAGCCATTTCATCTTACAGCTGTCAGAATGGCTAAGATCAAATTTTAGAAGTGGCAACTCATGCTGGTGAGGATGTGGGCTAAGGAGAACACCCGCCAGGAGAGTGCAAACTTGCACAGCCGCTTTGGAAATCCATGTCGCAGTTTCTCGGGAAGCCGCGACTCAGACTACCTTGGCCATAGACATGATCCAAGCTCGTATGAACTCATACAGACTGAGGCAGCACAGGGCCTGCATGAGGCTGTCCCAGCGCCTCTGAGTATATATTATGGCTTCTAGTTTAGTGTTCCTGTGGGATTCCTGAGTGTATTGATAAATGGGTCTCTGATTCTTGTACCTTCTCTTGGGCTGTCTTCCTTATGTTTGCTTCGTCTCACTTTGATGTGTTGGTTTTTGTTTTATTTTCTTATTATCCCTTAGAAGTGTATTTGTTTTCTAATGAGAGACAGAAAGGAAATGAATCCGGATGGGAAGAGGGGTGGGGAAACAGCTGAAAGAAGCAGAGGAAGGGGAAACTATAATCAGGATACAGTGTGTGAGATAAAATCTATTTCCAATAAAAGGGGGAAGATAGCTAGATGGACAGATGGACGGATGGACGGATGGACAGACAGGCAGACAGATAGACAGAACTCAAAGCAGGGACCTGGAGGCAGGAACTGAAATAGAGACCATGAGGAATACTCTTGCTGGCTTGCTCCCTGGCTCGCTTTCAGCTGTCTGTCTCTCACCACGCAGGAACACCTGCCCAGGGGTGTCAGTGCCCATGGCTGGCTGGAGCCTCCTATATCAATCATTAATCAAGAAAATACCTCCCTCGACTCACCTATAGGCCAATTTGAGGTATTTTCTCAGTTGAGACTCCATCTTCCCAGATGACTCTAGCTTGTGTCAAGTTGCCAACACTCACATTGTATCTCCCCCCCCCTTAATTCATCCTCTAGAAACACCCTCATAGACATCCAAAGGTGTACCTCAATCTTCTAGATGATTCTAAGCCCAGTAAATTGACAGTAAAGATTCAATATCGCATTTACTGTTTAAAGGACATTTTATAAATTATACAATGTCGTGGGAGTGTATTTGAAATACAGACAGATAAGATATTTATAGACAGAGATAGATGCCAAATATATAGGACTTAGTCTCAGAGAGGTGATCTGCCATGCCCAGAATTACACAGAATTATTTTTATGTATATGAGTGCTCTGTTTCCATGCACACCAGAAGAGGGAATCATATTACATTACAGATGGTTGTGAGCCACCATGTGGCTGCTGGGAATTGAACTCAGGACCTCTGGAAGAGCAGCCAGTGCTCTTCTCTTAACCACTGAGCCATCTCTCCAGCCCCATGTCCAGAATTTCACAACAAATTAGCTGGCCCAGTAGAAACCTGGATTCTCCAATAGTATGCAGAATACCCACTAATACACACAATCCATTCTCATTGCTAAAGCGCCCTAACAGGCACCCGAGGGCATCTTCATGGTACAACTTCTTGCCGCGACCTTACTCCCCTTAGTCAGCCTACCCCACTTGGGCCAGGTATCCTCAATGATGCTGCCAAGTGTCAGCACCCCCGCTCTTCATTGAACTCAAAGCAGCGATATCCACCACCCTAAATGCCTAGTGCTTTAAAACAGATCTGCACTTGAACCTTAATAAATATATTATAGATAATAAACATAATATATATTAAAGATAATATTGAATTCACGAGGGGGGATATCATTGCCATATACAGCCAGAGTCTTAATTATGTTCCTAACAAGAGAAGCTAATTCAGCTTCCTAGGCAGAGAAGGCATTTCTTGCAAGGCTATCAGGTAGCTCGCAAAATCCACAGGAACCTGAGAGCGAGCCAAGGATACTGAGTGCTGGGATCTCTCTCAAGGTCACGCAGGAAAACCCAGCCCTGTGGCACCAGCCTTAGCACTGCTGCCTCCTTTACCTCACAGATTCTAAGGCAGTCCGGCTGCTCTACATGGACATCCCAGCATACATTGCAATGGGTGGCGGGGGGACAGCCTCACAGAAACACCAACTCTAGAGAGTTCGGATGCTGAAGACACTAAGCAGCCTCAGAGTAAACACAGTCTACCTGCGTGCAGCCTCCTTTCTCACAGTCTCTCCAACACGATTCAGAGAGCGAGTCTTCCTCACTCCATTCCCAGTCTACTCCAGTTTCCTGAAAACCTTTTCAGAAAGTGTCTGTGTAAATGCAAGCATTTAAACTGATTCCCCAAGTGATAAGACCTGGAATCCCCTAGGAGACCAGGTTCTCGGCCTGCCTGTGAGAGACCAGCTAGCGTCAGTGTATTGCGACAGGAAGGCTTACTGTGAGTATAGGTCGCACCACCCTATCGCTGCTTCCTGTCACCAGACAAAGGGAGACCAGCTGCCGCAAGCTCTTGCTGCCATCACCCCCCTCAACATAATAAACTGTACCCCGGACCTGTGACCCAAAATGACCCCCCTTTAAGCTGCCATTTGTCAGAGCAACAAGAGAAGGGATTGACATGCTGGGGTGGGCCATTTGTTTTAGAAGGGGAAGCACCACACAATGGTACCTCCATATTATTCCTAACTCCTCGCAGACTAGTGACCTATGTTAAGACCTATGTTCTCCAATTTAAGTTGTTTCTCTTTTCATCCAAAGTCACTCGGAAGCTGCACTTTCCTCAAAGTGTTTTCAGAACTGGATAGCTACAGTCCACGGAACCCTAGAAAGCCAGAACAAAAAGACTAAAAGGAAGCCTTTCTTTGGCACTGCCCAGCACTAGGCTGTCTGCCATACTCTTCAGCACTGATGATATGGTCTTATGCATTTATTGGCGGGCCCGAGCTGCACCTGCAGGACAGCCAGAAACTCAGATTCCAGGACCAACAGCCAGCACTTATCAGAAAAGCCAAACTCCAGAAGCCCACCTGTTTTTTGGTTTTTGTTTGTTTGTTTGTTTGTTTGTTTTTGTTTTGTTTTTGTTTTTCTATCTCCCAACAACATTGAATGTTTTTGCTAAAGCTGAAGAACAAAGGTGGAAATGAGGCCACTAGTGAAATCATCAGCTTATTTAATTAGTAGAAAAGATGTCACAGCTGATTCTCCATGAAACCTGTAAATAGAACTAAAGCCCACAGAAGTCCCTGTCCCTGAGTTAGCTAACTCTTATTTCAGACACTCCACCACTAAGATACATCTCAATCCCTTTCCCTGAGCTGATCAGTTCTGGACATACTTGTCTGACAATATCTTGAACAATACTAAAAACAGCAAAAATGACTTAGCTGTTTTCTCTGGCTAATACTCATTCCACAGGCAAGACTATGAACCAACTATCCATGTATGTATCATGACTTAGAGCTGACACACCAGATTCCACATCTGGACTCTTCCCTGGCTGATCAGCCCACAACTCTTCTGACACGTGCATATTCTGGGCAATCTGAAGCCTTGGCTTGTAAAATCCAACTTCAAACAGCCCAGCCAGAGCCCTAGAACCCTAAAAATATCCCCCTGTTCCCTCACCCTTTCTGAGATCTTCTGGCCAGGAACCATTTCTCCTCCTGAAGTAGATGGAAGAGACTAGGCTTTATGAGACAGCTCAACGGGATCTCAGAGAAATCAACCATAGTGTTCAAGACAGGTGGCTGCAGAAACACTGTTAGTGCCTGCTGTCCCATGCAGCTGGTATACAAGTTTAGTTCTATCCATCTTAAACTTCAGAAGGTGTGTTTTTGGTTTTGGTGCTAGTGGCTAATACACATTAGTATGTATAGCAGAATTTGATGTAAGACTCCCTTGTGTTGGTTTAGCAGAGAGGTTACCCCTAAGTTTTGGTAACGACCTGTTGCTATCAAACCCTGTCTGATCATTGGAACACAGCCAAATGGGCAAAGGTCACTGCCTGGATCCAGATTCTACCCAGAGAGTGACTGCAGGGCTCTTCCCCATGCACAGTCGCAGAGGAGAAAATCAAAGCTGTTGCCGATGTGCCTGAATCCAGGTGTCTCAACAAGAATTAAGTGTGTACATAGTGACACAGCAAAGCAAAAGACCGGACCTTCTTGGAGGCTTCCTGGATGATGAGTAATTTTTAATATATAATATATTTCCCTGAATTACATTTATCATTTCAGTTTTAATATGCACATATAACTTTTGTTCTTTGTTATAATCTGGAGAGACAGTTTATTCCCATTGCTACAAATGAGAGGGCTGATTCCATCATTTCCTGAGCAACCATTTCCTATCATTGAAAATGACAGGTCGGAGATGCAAAAGTGAACCTTGTGCTGTCTTTGTTATTGTTGTCTGGCTCTTTAAGGTGAAGTATAAAATCCCCAAAGTTTTTTTTTTTTTTTTCAGTTCCAGACTCAGAGGGAATTGTTTAGGCAAGAGTAAGAAAACAACTTATTTAATTTAGATTTCATGCCCAAAATAAGCCACTGTCGGCCCCAGGGAGGTGTCCACCATTTTGATAACCAAGGAGGCTGTGGAACAGGACAATAGGAAGAACACCATAGTAGGACCAGAGCATGGAGGCTCTTTCTAATGCCGTATCATCTGACTGGGAAGTGGACAAGCCAGTTGTATCCTCGTCTACAAACCAGGGGACACCTGCCACATAGACCTCATGAGAGTCTGTGTGTTAAAGAGCCTCACACATTATAGACATACAAGAATATACCATCAATAATTTTGAAGAGTAAGAACCACGTCAACCCCCCCTCCTTGTGTCCATCCATGTTCGTGTGTGTGTGTGTGTGTGTGTGTGTGTGTGTGTGTGTGTATTGTGTTACGGGGTACTGGAGCTAGAGCCTAAAGCATGCTGTGTAAGCACTCTACCATCCAGCTACATATCCAGCTTTTTTTGTGTGAGAGTCTTTTTTTGATTTTTCTTTTTTTGAGATTTCCCTCAAACTTTTGATCCTCCTGCCTCAGCCTCCCAAGTAGATGAAATTACAGTTGAGCATCATCACACCCAGCTATCCAATGCTTCTCTAGTATGCATGAAACCCACGATTCAAGGTCCAGCACCAAATGAAACCATGCATGGTGGTACATGCCCATAGCCCCAGTATTCAGAAAGGAGGATCAGGAGTTTAAAGCCATCTTTGGCTAGCCTAAAGCCAATGTTGAGGCCAGGCTGGGATACATGGCATTGTATCACAAAACATCGAGAAGAAAAGAGAGAGAGAGAGGAAAGAAGACCACTGAATTACAATGTACACAAACGGAGCTTACAATGCCCATCTGAAATTAAAATGTCATCATCAAAATAACTCCAGAGGGTTCTGGAAATCTCTAATAGCACAGCAGGAAGGACTCAAAATATTGTTCGGAATTAAAGCACCTGTTTCACAGACACATAAATTAGGAGATTCCCCCCATGGGTACCTAATAATTAGTGGCAATGTGTCAGCATTAAATCTAGGTTTCATGCACAGTGAAATAATAAGGGCTCATTCCAAATTATGGTCAGCCACAAAACATCTTTGAATGAACCAGCCTACACAGGCCCAAAGAGCCTCACAGCTCAGCTCATCCACATGCAAAGAATCCTCAATGGCATGTGATGGTTTAGGCTCCAATTCTTCAGGGCATCAGGAAACATGACATGACTCGTGATAGCTAACCAACCTTGGAGGTTAGTCCTCAGCCACTCTGAAAAAAGTATGTCAGTTTCCCATGATTTCTCACAACAGAAGAAGGGGCCCTAGATCTCAAATGGCTTCATGGAACAGAGCCATCTCGCAGCCTTCCTTACTTAGAGTAAATGAAAAGAGGAACATCTCTGCTTTAAGCCATTTTGTTCTAACCACTGTAAAAATGAAGTTAGGACAATGAAAGGATCATTTTTAAATAGCCACTGTAGTTACCATTTCTTATCCTTGGTTTGAGGTACAATTTAGGGGACCTATAAATGAGAATAAACTACATGGAACCTGCTGGGCACGAAGGCACACACCTTTAATCCCAGCTCTCAGGAAGCAGAAGCAAACAGATCTCTGTGAGTTCAAAGCCACCTAGTCCACATGGTGAGTTCCAGGCCACCATGATTACATAATGAGACCTGGTCAAATAACATAAAAGAACAACATGGAACCCCAAACATACATTTGTTTGTTTGTTTGTTTGTTTGGGCATGTCACAACATACACATGGAGGTCAGAGGCAACTTATAAGAGTTTCTTCTCTCCTTCCACCACGTGGGCCCTGGGGATTAAACTCAGATCGGACTTGAATCATCTCACTAGCCCCAAGCCTTCATTTGTAACCTTCACTGACAAGAAAGTAGCAACAGTTCTAACTACCACTTCATAAGTAACCAAAACTACAGCAGTCAGCTGGACTTTGACAGTGGCGATTCTTATTAATGCACCACCAATGAGAAATATGGAATTAATACAATTCCGTTTACTAATTGTCTTAGTACCTTCCCATGACCATATTTGAGCCCATTTCTAGAACCAAGTCTGATTTGGGGAACAATTCCAAAAACATTGTTAAAACAAAAAGGAATAAACAGTAGAAAAATAAGAACATACTTTAAACATGGAAAATGTTAGTCTTCTGTGAAAAAAAAAACTACTGCACAAAGGCACTTGCTTGCCCCCAATGACACCTACAAGTATTTAAAACCTGTTTTCCAGAGTTTTTATTTTCTAGGCATGTGAGCACTCCTCCAATATAAGAAGACTATTTAACGAATAGAGTTCTGGGTTTCCATGAAAAGCTGAGCTTGAAGGAACTGGGGCAAGCTGACCCTTCTTTGTTCAAGCTCATGAATGACCTGAAGCAATCACAGCGACAATCAGAGGAGGGCACACAAAGGAACTGCCTCTTTCAAAGGAGCTCTCACGTGTTCCAGGCCGGTGTGGACACAACTGAAAACGAGGACAGCCGGCCTCACAAGGGGCTGGGCGGGTGCCAATCTTGCCCCAACCTCCACAGGGCCACAAAAGCCTATGAGGGAACGGGCCCTAGAAATGGAAGGGTAAGTGAGAAGGCCCCCGTCCTCACCTGTCTCCCGGGAGACAAATGACAAATGCTAAGCAGCCAGTCCATACGCTAAGCAGACTGCCCCCAACGGTCTTGGCTAGGTCACCACACTCTGGAGAGCAGGAACTAGTCACTGAGTTAGCCAGTGAAAAGTGTCTCTTGAGGGTATGACTGCTGAGCTGAGAGCCAAAGAAGGCCACAGCCAAGCACTAGGCCAGAGGAAGAAAGACCCAGGGCAGATGGTGCCCAGTGTGTGAAGGGAGGTGAAGCCAGGAGGTGCCAAACCTGGGAAGCTGAGCCCAGATCTGCAGAACACTGCCTTAGCAGGGGTACTGGAGCATACCTAAAATCCTGGGACTCAGAGGCAGGAGGATACAGAGAACAAGGCCAGCCTCAGTTACATATAAAGTTCAAGGCCAGCCTGGGCTCCGTGAGACCCTATCTTGAAAAAACAACAGCAAAAGGCCCCACTGGCTTCTCTACTGAAACAAGGCCTTGTCCCTATGTTAGCCCCTGGCATAGTCTAACGTTCAGGAAGCAAGGGAGGGGAGGCTAGGCAACAAAGGAAGGAAGGAAAAGGAGGAAAGGATGAAATAAAGAGAGGGTGGGAGAGCCAGCCCTAGTATCAATAAATTATCCCCTCAACACACACACACACAGTTTCAAAAGGGCAGAGAGTTGTACAGCTCAGAGGAAGAGCCAGGTGTGCCTGAAAGGTGCTTCCAGTTTGTTTCTTTCTGCACACATTATTTTTATTTCTTAATATAATGAATTTGGTGCAGATTATGATGGTAGGTGTGTGTTTATACACACACACATACACACACACACACACATACACACACACACACACGTGTGGGTACATGCATGCGGGGGCGGTGCCTGTAGAAGCCAAAGAGGATGTCAGATCCCCTAAAGCTGGTGTTACTGGAAGCTGTGAACCCCCACCCCGATGTGGGTGCTGGGACCTGAAGTTAAGTCCTCTGCAAGAAACACTAAGCCATCTCTCAGCCATTGGTTGTCATTTTCTTTTGTTTTGTTTTGTTTTAATTAATTAATTTATTTATCCACTTTACATCCCACTTGTAGTCCCCTCCCTCTTCTCTACCTTGTCCCAAACTCCCTCTTTCTTCCCCCTGCCCCATAACCTACCCCAGCTCATCAAGTCACATCAGGACTGAGGGTGTCCTCTTCTCCTGTGACCTGGCAAGGCAGCCCCTTCAGGGGGAAGATCAATAAGATGTGCAGGGATAAAGATAGAGCAGATAGAGCAGAGACTGAGGGATTGTCCAACCGATGCCTGGCCCAGCCAAAGATCCACCCTATCAGAGAGTGCCAACCTCTGACACTATGAATGATACTATGCTAAGCTTGCAGACAGGAACCTGTCAGAGTTGTCCTCTGAGAGGCACTACCCAGCAGTGCCTCAAAACAGATGCTGAGACTCACAGCCAGACATTAGGTGATACATACAGTGTCTTGTGGAAGAGTGGGATGAAAAAGAAAAGGACCTAGAAGTGACAGGAGCTCCACAAGAAGATCAACAGAGCCAACTAGCCAGGGCCCAGAGGGGGTTGCTTTGACTGAAGCATCAACCAAGAACCATACATGAACTGGACCTAGGCCCTCCACAAAGATGTAGCATATGGGCAGCTCAGGCCTCACTTGGGTCCTCTAGTAAAGGAAGTAATCGGACACGGACTCACTTCCTAGGTTTTTGATCACTTTTTTGATCACTTAATGAGCTGGAATGGATGGGATAAAGAGCTCCCTTCTGAGAAAATGGGAGGGGGGAGGGGAAGGGAGTGATGCTGGGAGGGGAAGAAGGATGGGGCTACAACAAGGATGTAAAGTAAATAAAAATATTAAAAAAAAAAAAAGAAATAGGCAATAGAGTCCATGTCAGAGACAGCACCCCCCCCACACTCCCCTTACTAGGGAGTCCACATGAAGACCAAGCGGTCCAGTACATGTTGGAGTTCAAGATTCTCAAAGCAGTCCGGGGACCCATGACTCTGACACATCTACGTCACGCTGTTTGGCCATGTGGTGACAATGTGAGTAGCTTCCCATAGCCTGCCTGTAGATATGAAATGACTCTTGGGGTTGGGGAGATAGTGCAGTCAGTGAAACGCTTGTTACGAAAGCATGAAGACCTGAGTTTGGTCCCCAGAACCCAAGTGCAAATACTGAGCATGGGGACATGTGCTGGGGAAGGGGATACAGGAGGATGCCTGGCTCTCACTGCCCAGCCACTCTAGCCTAATGGTTAGCTCCAGGTTCAGTGAGAGACGTAGTCTCAAAGGGGACAGAGTTCTTGAGGATGACGCCAAGGTTGTCTTCTAGCCTCCACCCCCACAGACACAAAATAAGCCAGTTTTAGAAATGACTCCCGGAAATAACTAAATCCTACATCAAGAGACAAAAAAGAAAAGTAAGAACAAAAGACACATGTGTAAAATGTTATGGGCTCTTCACTGGAAATCAAAATTCTGCAGTTACAGACTCCACCGCCAATAATCTGTTTATTATCATTGTTTCATAAGCTCCCACAACAGGTAAAAGCAAAAGACAAAGATACAGCTCATTTGCATTGTCACTGGACACTGGAGAATGGTTGGTTTGGGGAACATTAATTTCAGCTTTATAATAGAAAAAGGATGAAGTCTGCATCGTTAAGAAAATTAACATCTGTGGGCTTAAAAAGACAACTTGGCAAATCTCAAACAAAATTATGAAGTTGTCCAACGAAACTGTTCTAACAATAGAAAGGAATATATTTGTGGTTTAATACATGTGGGTTGCTTGGGACAGAGAAGAACAAAGAATGCCTAGGGCGGGTGAGGTTGAGAGCTGGGGAATAGGTACAGTGAATTCATTATGTCCGTCCCTCCACTCTTGTGTCCAGAAAGACCAGACACTGGGGGGGCGGTGAGTGTGCAGAGGAGCATGCCAGCTGTCCTCTTCCATCCTTCTCCACCTTCCTCTCTGAAACAGGACCTCTCACTAACCCCGGTGATCTCCATTCCAGCTAATCCAATGAGCATGGAGCTTCCAGGACCCGACTAGCTCCACCCCTCAGGGACAGGGCTGTATGTATCCATGGCCATGGCCAGCCCCTATGTGGGTGCTGAGGATCTGAACTCAGGTGTTCTTGCTTGCATGTCAAGCACTCTTACCCACTAAGGTACTTCTGTAGCCCTAAACAGGTTTTTCTGCTATTGTACCTTCAGACTGATTTTAATTCTGGACTAGAAACATAATGTATAACTCTAGATGTATACAGAGCTTAAAGCAAATCATAAACCATCAAGATTATCATCTTTCATCATCATCATTTTTATTATTATCATTATCATTATTTACTTCTATTTTATTTATTAATCTATTTGTTTATGGGGGCGTTGTTATTTGAGACAGTGCTTCTCTGTGTAGCCCTGGTTGTCCTAGAACTTTGCTCTGTAAACCAGGATGGCCTCAAAGTCAGAGATTCACTTGCCTCTACCTCCACAGTGCTGGGATTAAAGGTGGGCTCCCCCACCACCTGGTTGGGAACATCTACTTCTGAAGTATACCCTTTACTCGCTTACATGGGCTTCACATTGCATAGGGCAGTGTCACGTGATCGGTACATACCAGGAGTATCATAGGCCTTTTCCAGGTTGTCAATCCAATGATTCCAGAGAGTATCACCTGTGAGGAGAAATACATCATCAGCCCAGGAGATGCTGGCTAAACATTTCCCATTCTTGCTGATTATATAAGCCATGAAAACCCACTCTGGACTATCTCACAGGCCTACAAAGCATATTTACTAGTGGTGTATGCTTTCATTTGTGTTAGTAAAAAAAAAAAAAAAAATTGGTCTCTCTGACCAAGTTCCATATACCCAGTCTGTGAGAGTCAGTCTGTGACATACAAAAGTACCTTTGTGAGACAGGTAAACTCCAATGTCGTGGACAAAACCCACGAAGCTATCTCCTAGCACACACTTGTAGCCTGGGTTCCACATCCCCATGGATCCCGCACTCAAACACACACACTACGCTCCTTTCCAAGCACCCCTGTCCCTCCTCAGCCACCCGTCTTTATTGCAGTACTCATTCCTCTCGATCGCCCACCTCACTGCTTGAGAACTCCACCCACCTGCAAGCCCCTGCTTGTCACCTTCTGAAAAGCCTTCAGTGATCCCTTCACCCCACATGTCTGCCTTGTATGTACCTTCTCTTTTCTTTTAAAAACTCACTATTATGGGGCTGGAAATATATCTCAGCAATTAAGAGCACTTGCTGTTCTTGCAGAGGACTGGAGTTCAGTTCCCTGAACCTATGTCAGGCAATGTGGCACCCACATGCACACAGACACACACACACACAGACACACACACACACACACACACACAGTCCTTAACCTCAATGGTCATCTTTTAAGAGGTCCTTCTCTGCACCTCTCCTGTGAACTCCTCTCCTGTCTTTGAATCTTTGGCTCCTAGCATAGGGCCTGCCATGTGATTATCAAGAAATGGCTATCCCTGAGCATTTACTCCACAGAGAGGAACTACAGAGAGAAATCTTGCGTGTGTGTGTGTGGCATGACGATGTTTCAATTAAAAAGAAAAAAAAACACTAAAATTCTTGGTAAAGAGGAACCAGAATGTTGCCAAAACACAGGCTGGAAACCCCCACAGCTTTTTGGATGACACAATTCACTAAGCCACTGGAAGGAAGAATCAGAGTAATTGTTCAGTCAATTGGACACCTTAAGGCCTCTCGAGTATGCTTCCCCTGTACAACACGGTGCGTCCACCAAGGGCAGCTGGGAGGAGTCTCCTTCATGGAGCCTCTCCCTTGCCCAAACCCTTCCCATGCATACATCCACAGTCACGGCTTATTAGCACACGTCAGGTGAGGGTGTTCGGATTAACACACAGGTCCACGTGAAATACCGCAGCTCACCAGCTGAGAATGAATAGGCCCATAGCATCTCCGTATCCGAGGACAAAATGCACTCATATAACCGGAACCCCATAAGCACAGGAAGGTGACAGTTTCTTTCTATCCCATTCTATCCTCCAAGTTTCATTAATTCCGAAAGGATTCTGCTCCCCACAAAAGATGGATCCCACCATAATGACAGGTTCCTCAGAAACCCCAATGTCCAGTGAGTATATGAGCACACACCCATATGTCCATGTTTGCACATGCAAGCACCCGCTGTGTGGGCACACTTGTTCACGAATGCACACGTAAAACATCTGCTTGTGTGTCCTTCTGTGTGTGTGTCTCTGCCTCCTGACCCTGCAGGGACTGGAATTTACCGAGGAAATGCAAACTGTTTTTGTGTGAAAACATAACTTGAAAATTTCCTTGCCCTAGACGGAAACACAAACTGCCCACTTCAGTAGAAAATAACTATAATTTCAATTATTCATTGATGTTTGTTTCTTGTGCCACTGTCTCATAATGCCCTGTGGTTCGGCTCTCAAGAACATTCTCTTTTTTTCCATTAAAACAGTATTATTAAGAGGAAGTGTCCAGCTCAAGACATTAAAGCCTATTAAGAACGATGTGTCTAAGCTACACTTTCTATTTCCGCAGCAGCCTCAACGTCACACCTCCTCCGTGTTCACAGGTTAGTACATTAAATGTATTTTGTGTAAGTATATATCTCTTCCTAAAATCATATTGCTATATGCAAATGGCATGTGTGTATGTGTACACATGTACACCTGTTTTTTGTGTATACACCTATTCATAAGAATGTGATTTCCACAAAATTATCATGACAGATCTGCCTTTTCCTGATCTCAGTAAGTATTGCATTGGGATCTTGTCAAGCCTGCTGAAATAGCTGTAATTCATTTCAGAGTGATGGCTGTATAATCTTCCATTGTGTAGCAGTGCCTAACGTACTCAGTCATTTCCATATTCATGGGCACTCACCTCTAGTTCCAGCTTTTTAATCTTGTAAACAATACAACCATAAACATTCATATCTTTAAAGACAGGTGCTTTTATTGCTGCTGGACAAAGTCACAGAGAAGGAGTGTCTAAGTAGAATGTAATTTATATTTTTAATTCTACTAAATCCTCATAGGTAGATGTTTTTCTAATGAAAGCCTTCTGAGACAAAAAGAACCATGCATGCTGCCTTTCTTCCTTTGGAGGTGGTATTTTGTTCACAGGTTAGCAACTTCAGAAAATGTAATTGAAAAATATGAATAAAACACACGATCCATGAGAAATACCAATAGCCTCACAATATATTTGGCAAAAACACATAAGATTTGTTGAAGAGAAAAACAAACCTTATAGAGCAATAATGAATAAAGACCAAAATAAATCAAGACATAGCAAGGTTAGGGGTTAGAAGATACTCTGTTTAAAGGCATCACTGCAACTTAAATTCTGAAATAGATTCAGAGCACAGCCAGCAAGTGCTGGAAAGTAAGTTTAGCCAGGCCTGGCAGCGCTAGTTAACATTCCCAACACTTTAGGAGGCTGAGGCCAGAGCATCACAAGTGCAAGCTCCCCCTGACCTACAGAGTAGCTTCAAGGCCAGCTGAGCAAGACGGTGAAATTTTATTTCAAAATAAATACTAAAAAGAAGGCCGGGGACACACTTTCAATCCGCACTACGAGGAGAGAAATAAAACCGCATCCCAGTTCTGGCTGGTAGTTGCATCTGTAATTCCTCAGTCCAAAGGCTGCAAACCCACACCCTGTTGAGTTTCAACCGGTGGCCCTGTTCTTTTCAAATCCAGTGAATCCCAAGGCATTTTGGTAACACCGTGAGTGGGGAGGGGAGAAGGGCAAACAGAGGAAGGAGAAATGGAGGGTTAGAAGGCTCTGGAATGGTAGAAGGAAATGAGGCTCTCTCTGAGGCTGTATCCTTAGAGAACTCAAGACTCAAGGTGCAGCAGGCGCTTGTGTCATCGCAGGAGCGGTGGGAGGCAAGAAGCAAGACACAGAGTACTCTAGGCTTTGCCTCCCTCTGTGCAACAGTGGCTGGGCTCTGTCAGGAGCAAGTCCAGGAAGGCCTTTCATGGCTTCTAATACACCACAGTACTAACTACTGACTAAACTGTCTATGCCACGAAGCCCTGTGCCTGAAAAACTTCACTCAAGTACCAATGGCAAGAGTCCATGAATAAGTGAATGAATGGATAGCTGAATACCAGAAATAGGAGATGAGCTTGCTTAAGGATGACTCCATAAGCTGAACTCATTTCCACCCCTGTGCTTCCTGAAAGAGTACAGCAGCAGAGAAGGACAAGGCCATCAGCATTCTTCCTTCCAGCACAAGATGCAACGTGCCCTAAATGTGCGGGTCAGAACCTACTGTCGACACCAAACCATCTCCAGATTATTATAATCAGAGTCATTTTCACTTCTGTTTCACTCCTTGTAGATCATCCCTGCTCTTAGGAACAAAACAAATCCTTCCTCTTCCTGATAATGCAAAGGAAGTTTCTGAGGTACAACAGGTCAGAGGCAGCCCACCATGTGCTAATGCCTTTAATTTTCCAGCTTAGAAACCAATCATTAAAATCAAGAGCTTATATGTCTACTGCCCTATTTTCGTTGGCTAATCCACAAACATGTCTTCAGGCAAAACTGTGCTGGCTCATTTGCCAAAACCTTCTGTATCTAAACACAGATGCCTGAAAGCTACATTCCATATGCCCTGTTCATCTTGTAAATAGGCTGAAAATAATTTAGCAAACTTTTCAACAACCTATCTTTCCCTATAACTGAAAAAGTTTGTGTGTGTGAGAGAGAGAGGGACAGAGAGATTCTTCCCTTTTTATTAACTAAACACAAGCCTAAACTGAGAGCCAGGACAACACGACCTGAACACAGACATCAACACCCTTCCTCAGCCACTTACCAACTACAGGCTGTATTTAGAGATGGTTGGCTAATGTCTTAGCACTACAAGCTTTGGGCATAATAGTCATTAACCAAGGTTGGCAAGGAAAAAAAATTGATCTTTGCATGCGCAAATAAAAAAAGAGCTAAATGCATTTTTTTTCTGAGAGAGGGTCCAGTGTAGCACAGGTGAACCTAAGGCTAAGCCAAGGATGATCGGGAAGTCCTGACCTGCCAGCTCCCACCTCTCGAGTGGCTTGGGGACTGAACCCAGGGTCTCTGGAGTGTCAGGTTAGAGCTCTACCCACTGAGCTATACCTACAGCAGTCAAATAAGAAAATTTACATTGGGGGGCCACTGAGATGGCTCAGCAGGTATAGGCACTTGCCACTAAATCTTACAAACTAAGATCTAGGACCCAGAGAGTAGGAAAAGAGAACTAATTCCAACAATTCTCTCCCTCCTTCTCTCTCTATGTGTGTGTGTGTGTGTGTGTGTGTGTGTGTGTGTGTGTGTGTGTGTATGGTGTGTAATAAAATAAAGATTACATTAAATTAGTACCTTCACATTGCTAAAATATTAATTCAAAAATGTAGGGAAGGTTGCTTACAGGACTTAATTCATAATGTATTTTCAAGTAGATGAAGCGGTTCCTCAGGGGTCAGACAAGCAGGAGAAGCCTCAAACACCTCTCCCAGAGGTGAACAGGAAAAAAAATCATCCTTGAAATGTGCTCTTTAACAGCATAAGTTTGCCCCTTGAACCTCATCTTGGATTAAACACAAAACAATGAGGTTTACAAAAACCAAATTAAGATTTGCCATCTTCCCTGATGTGGCAAACTTAAAGTGCTCGTGGTCGGCCATTCACCGTCTGAGAGGAGGAGATTCTTCCCCAGTGCCCACACATGGATTCCAAGTGGCATTAGACTTGTGCACACTTCCTCTTAGTACAAGGCCAGACACAGATCAAACTGCTGAGTGGGCCAGGTATCACTCAGAAGCAGAGCTCTTGCTTCTGGTCCTGAGTTCAGTCCCCAGATCTGCAAAAAGAAGGGAGGAGGAAGAAAGGAGCGAGGAAGAAACTCTAAGTGGACATACTCACAGTATGCTGTACGATGAAACAGCAGTTCACAACTGTTATTGCTAAACTGGGGGAGTCTTGAAAATAGCCAATTAAAAGAAGCCATTCAGTCATAAAAGACCATGTGTTATAGGATCCCATATGTATGTGTGTGTATGTATATGTATGAAATGTCCAGGGTAGATGTAATCTACAGGGCCAGAAAGTAGGAAATTGGTTGTATCTGGACAGAGGGATGGAGAGCGGGAGAGAAAGGAGATTTGGGGGCGATGTGAAAGAACTTCCCATTTTGGTGATGGTTGTGCAACAGTGAACTCACTGGAAACTGCCAGTCGGTGTTCTCGACTTGTTGGGCATGCAGGCTACAGCTCAATAAAGATGGGTTATTTTGGTTTGGGTTTTTGATTTTGGTTTTTTTTTTTTGGGTTTGTTTGATTGATTGATTGTTTTCATTTCTCCAGTCCCAAGTCACAATTTTTCATCATTTTCCATAAAAACCTTCTCCCAGCCACCAGAGTTTGTTGTGATATGTCTTTAGGCCCCTTCTTTGAGAATAGATACTGGAGTGTCTAATGGCTGAAGCTTCATGTCTTTAATTTGCCTTAGAAAGAACCTGGGGGGGTGGGGAGGGCGTGGTGTCAGATAGTCAGATGTCCCTAGTTCCCTGGTGATGGGTCAGCACACAGGGTCATTACATTCTCCTTTCCACATCTGTTAAAACTTTAATTGTTTTTCATAATAAAATGTTCAAAGTGGAAGGGGTCTTAAGACTTCCTGGGCACTTCTATGAAATCTCTCAATCTCTCTCTCTTTCTGTGCATGTGTGTGAAATTTTACACATGCAATTACAATGATGTAATTTTTTTTTTCTTCAGAATAACATGGGAATGTTAATCTGCCAAACAACCTGGGGGCAGAAAGGACCTAGTTCCTGCTTGACATTCCTTGTTCTTGCATGTGTCAGAACACACAGGACCAGTGGTAGATAACCTAGGAGGGGCTAGAGAGGAGCTGTGCTTTTGTTATGCGGTGTCTGCGTAAGTCTAACTTTTCTCATGATGTAGGATTTTTTAGGAGCTCTCTCATCTACATGAGTTTAAAACATGACACAAGACTCATAGGCAAACTTTGGGCAGAGCGCAGGGAATCTTATGAAAGAAGGGGGAGATAGAAAGACCTGGAGGGAACAGGAGCTCCACAAGGAGAGCAACAGAACCAAAAAATCTGGGCACAGGGGTCTTATGCGAGACTGATACTCCAAACAAGGACCAGGCATGGAGATAATCTAGAACCCCTGCACAGATGTAGCCCATGGCAGCTCAATGTCCAAGAGGGTTCCCTAGTAATGGGTACAGGGACTGTCTCTGACATGAACTCAGGGGCTGGCTCTTTGCTCACCTCCACCTGAGGGGGAGCAGCCTTGTCAGGCCACAGAGGAAAACAATGCAGCCAGTCCAGATGAAAGGTCAGATGGAAAGGGAGGAGGACCTCCCCTATCAGTGGACTGGGGGAGGGGCATAGGCAGAGAAGAGAGAGGGAGGGTGGGATTGGGAAGGGATTGGAGAGGGGGCTACAGCTGGGATACATAGTGAATAAGTTAATAAAGTTAATAAAAAGTTAATAATACGAAGTTAATGAAATAAAATAAAATTTTAAAGAAACATGACACAAGAATGGTGTATTTCTTCCTAAAACACGAGAGAATATATGCTTAAACCTTATTTCGTTGTTCTGAGGACATAGTTAATATTCATTGGTTCTGTTACCACTTTGCAAGTTCTGAAAACAACCTTAGGAACAGAGCACACATACACAAAGAAAGACTAAACGACAGTCACAGGTCTGAACCCAGGCATAGGGTGGACCGTGACGTGGAAGAGAGCCCCTCAAATCCGAATCTCTGATCCCGTCTTCAGTCGGATGTGCCAAGCCCAGCCAGTGACAAGCCCCCCATCCTGCACATTCTGGTTTGTGAGCTTTGTTTTCCATCTCACCAAACCCGACTGGGGCTTCTTTGATAACTAAGTGCATTTACTTACCTCTGAAATAATTCACAATTGCAAACTGATTTCAGGTTTTGATTTTAGAGAAGAAAAACAAATACGTACTCTGTGTGAGTGTGAGTGTGTGTGTGTGTGTGCACTTGTTATGTGTGTGGTTGTGTGCACTTGTTAGTGAGGATCTCTACACCTGCATGGTGGCAGAGAATGACACTGGATACACTTTCCACTCTATTTTTTGAGACTGGGTGTCTCATCAGGTTGGCTAGGCTGACTGGGCAATAAACTGCAGGGATCCACCGTGTCCACCCTCTTCTAACCCCACCCCAGGCACTGAGATTCAGGCTCCCCTCTCCCTACACCTAGCTTTTAGGGGAGTTTCAGGGACCAAACCAAGGTCCCCATGTTAATACCACAGGCATTTTACTGACTGAACCATTTCCCAGCACCCCCACAAATCATTTTTAATAAATCTTGAGAGAACAATGGATTATGGTTTTACAAAGAGCAAATCCATAAAATACATTCAAGATTCTGGCCCGGGGTACTTAGAGGAAAGAAATGCAATGGCCATCTGGGTTATTAGCCTGGGGGTGGGGGGGCACATTATCATTCTGGCTCCCAGTCTATTTTGAGTCCCCACAGTTCAAGGTACTCCAGAACAATCACACAGACAGTAGCAGAGTCCAGGGACAGAACTATAGGTGGAATTCTGTCTACCTAATACGTCAGTCGTGAATGTCACTCACTGTACCACAAAAGGATTGCAGTCCCAACAAAACCATTCAACAAAGGTGTTTAAAAGAAGAGCAGATTGACAGTGGGTAATCGAAACTCTGGGTTAGGTCAGAGAAACCCTGAGTTCTTAATGTTCTCATTCAAACAGTCACTCTAGGTTCAGTAAGTTCTCCCACATCTTTGAAATTTGGTCTTGACTCTGGATATGTTCTAATCAGCAGAGTACAAAATGTACACTCACCGCAGGTCGCAGAAAAGGCCACAGACATTGCCCGGCTTTTATAGAAAGGTCCTTCGCTCTACTTACCCTCTCCAGTCACTGCACAAAGACCTGTTTCCAAGCCTCCAGGCCCCTGGCAAACCTCAAGGGGTTGGGTGCCTCAAGAGTTGTGACACAGTTAGGAGGCAGGTGTGGGTAGCCGCCATCCAGTCTACGGATGCTTGCTGACTGGCAGCCACTTCCCCCCCACACACCCCCGAGGCCAGGCTTCGCTATGCCCCATTGGCCAAGGAGGCAGGACCAGGTGCCAGGGCAGGGCAGACGTCGAGAGCTGGCTACCCCACACTTCTGGAGTTCTGGGGCGTGCATTCGTAATGACAGGTTCCGTTCCGGGAGCATCCACTTCTGCAGAGCAGCCTTGGTGGCTCCGGGAACCCACCCAGAGTTTGAGTCCTCTCCTAACGACCAGGTACAAGCCATCAGCCACACGGCAACCTCTTATTACCTCCGAGCTCCTTGGGCTTCAGTCATCCAACACCAGATACTCCCTCATGTAGGCTTGTGTCTCAATGAAGAATAGAAACAAGTCAACCTCTCCCCATTTCACCCGGTCCATTCCAGAAGGACCCTACACTTTAAGGGTATTGGTGTGTCGGTGAGGAAAACGTATCAAAGGCCCCGTACTCGTGGAGTTTACTTTGCCAATGCAGTATTCAGGGGCCACAAACACACACACAAAAAAAGTTGAGTTTGATACTGTGCTTAACGTTAACTTGACGGAAACAAAATCCAAGGGACTAAGTACAACTGCCCAGGTGCAACCCAATGCCCCCTTCTACTTGGCTGCCTCCCGACACGCCCGCCCCTCCCATCCCATCCACACTCGTCGCCAACACTTCAGGTTGACTTTAGGGTCCGCGCTCCCCAACTGAAGTCAAACAAAAACAGGGGAAGGGACCCCCCGGCAACCCACCGCCCCGAGGGCGGGCCTCCCGCGGAGAGGCGCTCGCTACTCACCGAGGAGCCGGCCCAGAACGGGCAGGAGTTCTTCACCTGCGGCGAGCTGCTCAGCGACAGCGCCCCGAAGCTGAGCGCCACCATGCAGCAGCCCAGGATCAGCTGCAGCAGCCCGAGCGACAGCAGCGGGCGCGCGGGCAGCAGCGCGGAGCCGGGCGCGGCGGGGCGGCGGGACGCGAGCGCGGGCGGCGGGGCCAGCGCGGCGGCGGGGGCGCAGCGGGGCCGGGCTGGAGGCTGCAGAGCGCCCCGGGGCCAGCGCGGCCGCAGCGGGGGCAGCGGCGGCTCCTGAGCGGCGGCGGCCGCGGTGCCGGGACCCCCGGCCTGAGGTCCGCCCGACAGCCCGGCCACCGGGCAGCAGGAGCCCGGGAGCACCACGGGCAGAGACATGGGCGCGCGGCGGGCAGGCGGGCGGGAGGGCGAGCGGCCGCGGCGGAGCGGAGGGCGCCGCGTACCGGGCACCCGCGCCGGCGCCGCGCAGGACGGACTGCGCACGGCCCAACCACTTGCTGCCGCGGCCCGCGCCGGCCGCGCCCACCTGCCCCGCGGGGCCCGCCCCCCGCCGTCCCCTCTCGGTCACCCACGGTGACAAGTGCGCCACCGCCTTGGGGTCACTCGGGGCGGGGGGGAAGCGTCCAGGAACGGCGGGCTCCCCGCAGCTAGCTAGTCTGTCCCCAACCGCGGCGCCAAGGGAAACGTCGTGGAACCCGGCCCCTCCGAAGGCCAGCCTGAGAGTGGGACCCTGGCGACCTTTAAATAGGAAGGGAGTCCGTTGTGGTTCTCTTCCTCCCCCACGCCCGGAGGAGGGGATGTGGGCGACCAGATGGGGAAAAAGTCCAAGCCGGGGAAGAGGACGCTGCAGCCCTACCGGGAGGGGACACAATGCTTTCCCGGCACCAGGAGTGGCAAAGGCCACGTTAACTTGAGAGTCATACTCAGCATTCACAAAATAAGAGTCCAAGGGGCGAAGTGGGGGCTGTGCAGTTGGCAGGAGTAACACGCACCATCCTTCTAGTTTTGACCCGGAGCTAATTGGCATCACCTGATAGAACACAGAATCTCAAACTTCTCAGAAAATTGTCTAATGAAATCATAATCTGCTTTGGTAGTTTATAATACAGTTATTGAGAGCTAAGGAAAAAGCAATTATTCACTTTTGCCCAATAGTTCCCCTAAGAGAATGCGTGGCCGTCTAATGTATCATGGGGGAGATGGCGATAACGAACTTCTTTCCCAGGTAAGAAGCAGAGCAGTGTCGGTTTGCAGCCAGTTCTAGCATTGGAAAGCTTGTCTTATTGGAGAGGTGAGGGGATCTGATGCCCTCCTGAACCGTGAAGCTTGAGAAGCAGGTTTGCCTCTGAGCTGTGTGTGCCTGTGTGCTGTGTTTGTGAAAGCTGTGCTTATGTCGGACATTATGTCACACGGTGCGATGCATTACCAGTGTTCATAGGTCTGCATACACACGTCTTAAATCATTAAGCCACCCGTGATTAATAGTGCCTGCGACCTCCTTTCAGACTCTTCCAGGAATAAACTTCAAGGTTTGAGGGGAAAGTAAATGTTTTTTTGATGCACACTGAAAATCTTATGTCTCTTTAAAAAAAAACAAAAAAAAAACCTACAATAATAGATGCTCTTAAATTGCAGGTCAAAACGAGTTGAGTTTCTTCAGTGCTGTGGTATAACTTTTATCTTCAACCTGAGCTTAAAAGTATTTAATTTTTAAGGCTGGATGACAACCTGCAATACAGTCTTCTGAGTGTTCAGACATTCTCTCGGCTAAACAAATCTATTCTGTTAGCCAGAGCCTGACACCTGAACCACGCTATTAAAAATGCATTCCCTTGTGTCTAAGAATGTTTGTGTTAGAAGTCAGGATACCCTCCTTCCCTTGGGGATACTTCTCTTGGGGTTGGGGGAGGTGCTGGTGACAATCCGGTTCTTAATGCCAGAGCTAATTACCCGTCAAGGGTCACTGAAAATCTATGTGGTTACACTGCTTCTCTGTGTTTTATACTGAAGGATCTACCTAAAGGACTTCAGATGCCCTAAGTTTCTAGGTGTTTCTTCTATGTGGAAACGCACAGAAGCTGAGACTGTTATCTGCTAGCTCTACTCATTAGAAGGCCATAGGACCTCCTCAAATCCCCTAAGAGATCTTGTTTTCCTGTCTCTCTCCCCCACCCGAACACTCTTTGTTGTCAATATCAACATTTGTGAATTTCTTTTTTGTTGTTTGTTTCCCTAAGCAAAAAAACTAAATAAAATTGCCCCAGCCTTTAAAGTTATACCAGTTAATGCCCTAAGATTCCTGTAACCAGAGCTTGAGTCTTCACACGTCACACCAACACCTGTTTACATAAGCATTCGGTCATCCCTGAGTGAGTGAGCTGTATGAAACAGATCCCTCACAACAATGATTCAGAGCCACTGAGTCCAGCTTGGTGTAGAAGGTAACAGTAAAATAAGCCAGGAATGAAACTTGAGGGATGGGGGGGGAGGGGCAGGGGAGGCAACGGAACCCTCCTTACCGGGCAGAGTTCCTCAAAAAGTGACACTCGAATCCACATCAATTGTGTGCACAAATAGTTTCGAGATTCTCCATAGCCAGAAGATGGTTGGGAACAACCCAGTAGTAAACCAACATACAACTAAAACGTGGGGTACCTACCCACTGGAATGATGTTCTCATGCATGCTGCAATGTGGATGGACAGTGGAAACATGCTAAGCGAAAGGCCAGTCACAGAAGGCACACACTATCCCATGCTATTTTGATGGAATGTCTACAGCAAACAAATCCATAGGGACAGACAGTAAGTTGCTTTGTGGTTGCTGAGTGCTGGGGAAATGGAAAGATTGCGGGGCAGGGAGGTGGGGGAGGCTGAGGGGAGTAGGCGGTGAGGTGATAGCTAATGAGTATGGAGGGCTTTTGTTTGTTTTTCTTTTCAGGGTGATAAAAGTATTCTACAATTGATTGTTGTGACGGCTGCACAGTCCTCTGAATAGATGACAAAACGCTGAACTCTAGGTTTTGTTTGAATGGACAAATTGTACACATGATATGCGAATTATATCTCGGTAAAGTTGTTACAAAATTAGGAAGAATCTGTAGAAAACTTGAGCCAGATGCCTTATCAATATAGGTGAAAGTTCAAGTTAACAATAGTTACACTGTAATGCTTCAACGGTATGCAGTAACCAATTGTCCTCAAGATCAAAATCAATTCCGAGAAGGTTCGGTTAACTCCCACCCGCCTTCCTCCCTCCACCCGACCCCATCGCTCAAGTTCCAGTCCCTTCCTTAAAGCCTTCTACTCCAAGGAGACCCACTCTCTGGACACTGTTCAACTCACGCTTTGGTTTCTTCCACACTCCTCAACAGGCCCACCCTGTAAAGCTAATTAAAGGATGTTGTTCCTGTCACAGTGGAAGCTGCTGAAGAAACTCTCCTCAGAGCATGTTCCCTGACAACCTGCCTCCAGCTGTTCTATTTTACAAAAAGGCAAGACATTCTCTGAGTTTAGAGACCCCCGTGGACTCTCAAACCCTCTGGAGCATCTTCTCAAAGTATGTCCCACACATTCCAGAACCAGAATTGGGTGTGGTGTGTTGAACTGCAGGCTCACAGGCTTTCTCCAGACCCATGGATCCAGACGCTCTACTGGATGACTAGGGCGGCCTTGTACTTTAAATTGAAAGAAATATCGGTACCTTCGAGTATTCAGACTACAGAATTCTTACGCGCATATTATCATGTAGTAGAGGCCTAACGACAGCCATTTTGTTAGACGCCAAAAGCAGAGCGTTAGGTTTAAAAGCAAGCTTATGTGTACATGTGTTGAGGTGGAGGCTTTATTGGTTCCCAGGCCAGGTGACTGTTAGGCACACAGGAGAAAATGACCCTGCCACCCCTCAGTGATCTCACACCAGTCAAAAGTTTCTCTAGCCTTGTTCCTGGACAGCACAAGCATTCAGATGTCCTTCAGCCTAGGAGTCAGCCATTTGTCGTCACTGTTTCTTAGACTAACAGCAAGAGAAGAGGGGCTAAAAAAGGCAGGCACACTGAGATGTCGGAGAGTTGAGCCTGTTATAGATCCAAAATCCTCAAATTCCCCTTCCTAAACTCTGAGTCTTTAAACCCCATGGTTATAGTTTTCTAGAGGGCAGTGTGATGTGTTAAGAGGTTGTGGGGAAATGAATGAGGACAGTTCCAGAGACCATTACCCAATTCAAAGGGATGTGTAGGTTTTTATTATTATTATATTATGACAATGGAATAAATGTGGGTTAATGAATGAAAAAAAACTCTGAGGATAGCTAGGCAAATTAGACTCTGACTTTTTCTGAGATAACGGTAGAAAATAGTTGTGAAGAATTTGCTAATACCTTAGCTCCAACACAGATCTGTATGTTAAATATGAAAGTTTCAGCTGTATTTTTCTCATCGTTGAAATTAAATACTTCTTGCATTGAAAACCCTCACAGACGGCAACTCAAGCCAACTGCCTTAAAAATTGTGCTTCATGATGACAATGCAGCCACTCCTGATGTGATCTGATAGACTAAGATCAGAAGGAAGGAGAGGAGGACCTCCCTTATCAGTGGAATAGGGGAGGAGCATGCATGAAGAAGGGGGAGGGGAGGAGGGAAGGGTTTATGGGGGATACAAAGTGAATAAAGTGTAATGAATAAAATAAAATAAAGAATAAAAAATAAAAAATAAAGAAATGTGCTTCACAAATTTCTAGGATAAATGAGCTAGTATGAAGTGTGTGTGTGTGTGTGTGTGTGTGTGTTTAAAACCTTGTGTTATCAGTTTCCTGCAGTTTCAAGTTTTTCTATTCAAAGCTGTAATGTGCTTTTGTCTGAGGGGCTGGTCAGATTTACCAAGGAAACTGAAAACTACATACACTTTCTAAGGCCACACAGAGAGAAAGATGCTGATGTAGGAAGTCTGTCTTAGAGTAAGGATATGCAGATGTGTTTAGCTGAAGCTTCCTTAAAGATCTAGGTGTTGATCTATCAAGAACCAAGACATCATTCCAAGAAAGGGTTTTTAGAGGGGTGTGTGTGTGTGTGTGTGTGTGTGTGTGTGTGTGTGTGTGTGTAATGAAGCTGAAAGAGAACCCAGAGACCAACGCCCTGGTGTCAAGCTACCTGTGGCTGGAATATCCAGTGTCCCACTCACAGCAGCATGTGATCTGTCAGGCTCAGGCCCAGGCTCAGGCTCAGGCTCAGGCTCTAGTCTCAAAGGACAGAAGCTATGTCCCCTCCTCCACTGAGAGGCTTTGCAGCTTAGGAGGTAACTAAATGAGCCTGACTGTGCCTGGCCTCTAACAACACTGGTGAATTACAGCTACTCTATCCTGGCTGGGTTTGGGTGGCGAGAGAAGAGCTAAACTGTGGAGACAGTGGTGTGAGGGTGTGAGCTTTCAGTGTCTGAGGAAGAGTCCGGTGGGTACAGTCTTGGCAAAAACTACCAAAGCTCCTTGAGTTTGGGTTTTTAAAAAAAATTAAAGCCACTAACATTGGACTTTGTAAGCACAGACCTTAATGGTGGCACAAAACAGAAGGGTAGGCATGCCAGTGCACCGGAGAGCAAACTCTGGCACCATTCCAGGAAGCAGGAGCCTGTGCAGCAACCATATAGAACATGGAAACAGACAAGATAAGGAAATAGACACGGACTCCTCTACGGATTGAAGGAGAACTCAGGCAGACTTTCTTAAAGACGTATTTATTTTTATTTTATGGGGATGGTTGTTCTGCCTGAATGTATGTCTGTGCACCGTGTGTAGTGCCTGCAGAGGTCAGAAGAGGACGTCCAGTCCTCCAGAACTGAAAATACCACTGCTAGCTGCCATGTAGGAGCTGAACTTGGGACCCCTGCAAGAACAATAAATGCTCTTAACCGCTGAGCCATCGATCTCCCAGCTATAACCTCAGACATAATTATCTTATAATATATAACCTCAGACATAATAATGTCATAAGACCATCAGCAGCCACAAACAGCAGTTAATTTACAAATTAAGAAGTCCAGCAATCAGGAGAATGAGGCCCAAGGATTGTGAGTTTGAGGCTTGGCTGGGCCACACAGTAAGACTCTGTCAAGAGTCTTCCTCTGTGAAGAGGAAAGGAGAAAGAGCTGGAGGTTGAGGCAGGAGGACAGTTTGGGCACAGAAGTCCAAGACCATCTGGAAACAGAGTAAGACCCCATTTCCAAGAACAAACAAACAAACAAACAAAAAAAGTTCAGAGATTTAGAAATTTACTTAAAGTCAAACTATAAAAATAAGAAAGAAAGAAAGAAAGAAAGAAAGAAAGAAAGAAAGAAAGAAAGAAAGAAAGAAAGAAAGAAAGAAAGAAAGAAAACAACCCTACACCTCCTAGTTTCTACTTTAGTTTCCCAATACAGCGGAGAGACATTCTGTGTCCAGCCTCATTCATGATTCAGAGGCTCATAGGCTGCAGGCAAAGGAGGGCATCTACTACCTTAGTTAGGATGACGTTTTTAATTATGTCTGCCACCTTCTCAGTGACTGTTTTGCTCTGTCCTGGATAAGTAATCTTCGTTGTCAGTGTGGCTGGATTTAGAATGACCTGGGAGCCACACCTCTGGGTATGTCTCTGAGGTCGGTTTTAGAAAGGTCTAAGCGAGGAGGGACAGCCCACTCAGTGTGGACAGCGGCACCATGGTTTGGGCTCCTGGACAGAGTAAAACTGAGAAAGTAAGCCGGGCACCGGCTTCCATCTCTCTCTCTCTCTCTCTCTCTCTCTCTCTCTCTCTCTCTGCTTCCTGGAAGCACATGAAATAGGACCAGCCGTCTCCCTTGAATACCCCAAGCCTTTCAATCATGATGACTGCACCCTTAAACTGTGAGCCAAAATTAGCCATTTATTACATTACTTTTGTTGGGGACTTTGTCACAGCTACAAGGAAAATAACTAGTAGCTGCTCAAGCATCTTCTGCCAGGGCTGCTGTTTCCAAATGCCCCACCTCCCTGTCTAGAGTTGGAGCCTAGGGTGAGCACCTGTCTTGCAGGCCACAGTGGATTGGTTCATGTTAAAGGAGTGACTTCCTCAATGTAGCAAGTCAGACAACTCCATGTGAGATATTTAAAACACACACACACACACACACACACACACACACACACACACAGAAATCCCTCTTAATATTTCCTAAAAATGCTTTCATCAAATTCAATATCCAGTTTCTTAGATTAAAGAAGCCAATTACAAAAAACCTCACACACTGCATTTCTCTATTATGTAAGTCCAACAAAGGCGAATGGAGTAGGAAAGTGAAGCAGTGATTACTCGAGGATAGGCATAGCACTAAAGATTTAAGGGGTGAGGTGGAACAGAAACTGTCCATGGCAATGGTCGCCCTTACATATGACTTCACTAAGACCATTAAACTGTAGGTTTTAAATAGTTTGATTGGTATTATATGAATTATGTTTCAATAAACCTGTTCAAAAAATACTGTTTTTAAATTTCTTCTTACACAAGGTTTCTCTGTGTAGCCTTAGCTATCCTGGAACTAGCTCTGTAGACCAGGCTGGCCTCCAGCTCTCAGAGATCTGCCTTCCTCTGCCTCCCAAGTGCTGGGATGAAAGACGTGCATCACCAAACCCAGCCTTAAATCTCTTAAACAAGTTCTCTTTTTTTTTTTTTTTTTTTTCTTTTTCTTATTCTTTGCTACAACATCCTTCAATGTAGCTCAGGCTAGCCTTGAACACACTATCTATCCTCTTGCTCCACTGGCTGAGTGCTGGGATCCTAACTTCTCAATTATGATGACCTCAAATTGTCAAGCACATTCAAAACAATATTTATTAAATTTAGAGCAAGTTTTGCATGTCATTTATTTTAGATACTGTCCTGAGCTCTTTAGCAAAGCAATAAGAAATATTTAGAAGGAGAATAATTATCATAATTGGAATACGTAATTTATAAACTGAACAAAAAGTAGAATAATACTAACAAAAACATGAAAGCACAGAGGAATCCATCAAATGTAATTTTGTTTCCTTTTGTTTTGTTTTTCCAGACAGGGTTTCTCTGTGCAGCCTTGGCTGTCCTGGACTCACTTTGTAGAACAGGCTGGCCTCGAACTCACAGAGATCCACCTGCTTCTGCTTCCCAAATTCTGGGATTAAAGGTGTGCACCACCACACCTAGCTAAATGTGAATGTCTTCACAGTTAAAAATATATTTAAATTTCAGGCCAGGCAGTGGCTGCTCACAACCTTAATCCCAGCACTCGGGAGGCAAAGGGAGATGGATCTTCGTGATTTCAAGGGCAGCCTCATCTACAGATTAAGTTCCAGGACAGCCAGGCCAACACAGTGAAACCCTCTCTCAAAACGTGGGTGACAAGGCAAGGCACGTGTGTGTGTGTGTGTGTGTGTGTGTGTGTGTGTGTGTGTGTGTTTAGACGGTACCGTACCTCAGCTACATTAAAGCATCATTACTTTGGGTCTCACTGAGAAATGATAACTGCTGCTGGTTAACTGTTGCCACTAAGCGAGACACATCCCATTTCCAGATAAATCTTTGTATAGAGGAAAAGCACAGCTTAAGCCAGGTCAGATTTCACCAGTGAACAAACACCTGGAAACATCTCAAATTAACCCTGGTGAATTCTATGGGATTCTCCTACTATCCCTTAGTGAATACGAGCTTTAAATTGGAGAAGGTTTAAATGGATATGAACAAGTTTAAAGGTCTTGAAAACATGGCACTGATATTTTTGTGTTCCAAAGACCCGTCCTTGTTCGGTGTTTTCGGTGCCTACAAGATAAAAGAAACTTTAACCTTGAAGAGTGACAGCCCAGTGATCTGGCTTTAAGACGGGCAACTGAGTAGCCAAGTTAGATAAAGAATGCCCTGTTGGGAGCCTGCCAACTCCATGCATGTACAGGAATGCCTACGAGACGCTGGGTTCTCCTTACAGGTGAGATTAACCCACTGCATTCCTGTGAGTTAGCTACAAGCTCAGAAGATTGAATGGTCAAGCAATTAAAATATTTAAGAAGAAAACCAAGTAATTTCAAGTGATTACGCTTGAAATGTTGAAGCAGCTTAATTGGCTAAGTTTTTATGCACATTTAAAGGAAGAGTTCTGCAATGATTCCAGCAATCGTAAGCTGAAAACAAAATGCTTGACCCAAAAGGAAACTTCCGAAGAATCTTTTCTGAAAAAGTAAAACCCTCAAAGTACTCAAAAAGCTCCCATTAACAGGCTTGAGTATCACATGATCCTAACCATCCAATCAGAGTATTTGCCTAGCATTTTCCAAACTGGAGGAGGAGGAGAAGGTGGGGGGTGCTGTGGGTGACTGGGGATGGGCTCTGTGGAGGGAAGATCTTCGAGTCAACGGTTTTGTGATCTACCTGTGGCCTTGTCTTGGAAGAGTACTGCTAACACAGAGAGCGAATCTGATGGACTGAGAGAATTACAGGTCAAACTCAGGAAAGGGGGAAGAGAATGTGGGGCCTTCAGTCCTGGTGCCGGCTACCCGGACAGGAGGTTATACTTGCCCTCTGGCATAAATTCTGCATTTCAGGAAAACTCTAACTTTTTTTTTTTTTCAGGCAAGAATGGCAAATCTAATGGAACCACTCAGGATTAAGAAGCAGAAAAAGCTAGAAGGGATGCATTTAGAGCAGCCGACGCTCTTAACCTCTGAGCCATCTCTCCAGCCCCCTGAAGGGATGCATTTAGAACAGAATAAACTTTACCTCAGCCTGTGAACTCCACACTTAGGTCAGCCTTCTGAGAAAGACAAAAGGAAAACCCGGAAAGTTATTAAAATTATAAGCCACCAAAATCCTTATCATTAAAACTGAAATAGCTGAGCAGTGGTGGCTCATGCATTTAATTCCAGCACTTGGGAGGCAGAGGCAGGCAAATCTTGAGTTTGAGGCCAACCTGGTCTACAGAGTAAGTTCCAGGACAGCAAGATCTACACAGAGAAACCCTTTGTTTCAAAAACAAAACAAACTGAAGTAATGATAATAATTCCTACCCCATCACATTGTCAGAGATAAATGATGGACAGGGTACTCCGCCACTATGAAGCATGGCTAAAGCAAAGGCCTCAATCACAAATGCCAAGGAAGCTGTAATCCAAAACTTGCTAAAAGTCACCTGTACAGGCTAATGCTCCCCTCAGGACAGACATACAGATCCGTGGAATAGAACTAGGAGGCCAGAAATGAACACATTTAAAGTCAGATACTAAAAGAGGAATGCCTTCTTCAACAAAAAGCACAGTGACCTGCTGGTATGCCATGTGCAGAAGAAGGGAGATAGATCTTTCCTCCATCACGCACTGGATTACACTCAGGGTGCAGAATTACTCTGTAAGTCATGTGTGATGGCACACACCTGTAATCCCAGCACAAAAGAGGCAGACAGAGGATGATTGAGAGTAAAAGGGCCTACAGAGGAAGACTTGTTTCAAAGACCTAATTCATAAACCTAAATGTAGGTCTAGAGAGAGTGCTCAGACCTTAAGAGCAATTGCTGTTTTTGCAGTGGGTCAGAATTCAGTTCCCAGCACCCATATCAGGTGGCTTACAACCTTTAACTCCAGTCATAGGGTATTGGATGCCTTATTTTGGCTTCCACAGGCACCAGGCACACAAGTAGTACACATAAGTGCATGTAGGCATTAACACACACACACAAAATAAAAATTAAATATATCATTTTTTTAAAAAAAAAACCTAAATGTAACAACTAAACTATAAAAATCCTGACAAGAAACTATAGAAGTAATCTTCAAAATTCTTAATTGGGCAACAGTTTCTTAGCTATGACATCAAAAACTAAGAGGTGAACAATAATTTAAAAAAGATATAAATGGAGGTCATAAAAATCACCCATACATGCTAGTGTCTTTGGTACGGGAAGGAACTCTATACACTGCCAAAGGAGGAATATAAACAGCAGCCCAGCCACAGACTTTTTGATCTAAAATGGTGTTCTGCTTACAAGCTATGCTGGTACAATGGTGGCATAAAGCTTGTGCGAGTAACCAACCAATATCTCTGTCCTAATTAGGGTGTCTATTGCTGTGAAGAGATATAATGACCATGGCAAATCTTTAAAAGGAACACAATTAATTGGGACAAGCTAGGTTTAGTCCATTTTCATCATGGTGGGAAGCATGACAGCCTGCAGGCAGACATGGTGCTAGAGAGGTAGCTGAGAGTTCTACGGAGACTGAGGCAGCACGCACAGGGTCTGCACGGGGCTGCACCAGATGGGCTTCTGGCGCTGAAAGGAGAAGTGGACACATGCCCCCATCCCTAACCCAGAAGCTATCTTCAGCTGGTGACCACTTGCAAATGGAAATTAAGTTTCATCCAAGGGAGAGTCCCTGGGGAGACAAACCACTCAGAGGAGGCTGTGTGCCCAGCGGTAGATGGCCAGCAGGAAACAAACTCAGGGCATCTTTGGAGCTTCCCGGCCTCGCTTGTCAGGAATTTTCCTTTTTTAAAAAGATGTTACCATTTATTTTTTTATTTATACATATGTATTTTCTTCTTCTCTCTTTCTACCCTACAGGTTCTTTGTTCATACATTATGGCTTTCAGTTCAGTTCAGTGGGATTCCTGAGTGTGGAAAAGAACGGGTCTTCTCAGGCTCTTTTCCTACTGTTTGTTTTGTCCTATACCAGTGTATTAGGTTTGAAGTTTTATTATTGTTCCTTAAAAGCCTGCTTGTTTTCTTTTTAAGAAAAGATTTATTTATTCATTAATTTTACATACACAAGTGCTCTATTTGCATATATACTTACATGCATCAGATCATATTATAGATGGTTGTGAGCCACAACATGGTTGCTGGGAATTGAACTCAGGACCTCTGGAAGAACAGTCAGTGCTCTTAACCACTGAGCCATCTCTCCAGCTGCCTGTTTGTCTTCTAATGAGGGACTGAAAAGGGGGGTAGATCCAGATGGGACAGGAGATGGGGAGGAAGTGGGAGGGATAACTATAACCAGCATTTATTATGTGAGGGAAAAAGTCTGTTTTCTATGAAAGGGAAAAAAAGAACACTATAAAGATTGTGAAGACAATCTCAAAATTGGAGAAATTTTCATAAGCCATGTATCTGGTAAGAAACTTTATGCTAAAGAACTTTATGAATTAACTACCAAAAGGCAGGTAACCCAATTTTAAAATGGGCAAACATTGTACCTCACATGGCCAACAAGCACATGAAAAGAATGATCAACACATCAGCCACTAGGAGAGAAAACATGTCATCACTTCACACTCAACAGCGTGATGAAACAAAGATGGTAGAAACAGCAAGTGTTAGTGAGGATGAGACAAAGCTGAAATTCGAATATGCTGTGGGCGAGGGACAGAAAACAGGAATGCACATTTTAGAAAACACCTTGGCAGTTACTTAAAATATTTAACATTTGACCCAGAGTGACTATACGTCTGCCCCAGATATCCTGCTGCTAGTTCTACACCAAATATAAATGAATATTTTATGACTATACGGATGTTTATGTGCAAATATTCCTAGTGGCACTATTCATAATAACCAAAAATAAAAAAACAGCTCATCTGTTTCCCTCCCATCCACAGATGAAAGAGTAAATGTGAATGGAATATTTCTATATGAAGGAGCATTACTTACCGTGAAAGGAATGAGACATTGGTACATGCTTCCACACAGATGCACCTCTAGAACATTATGCTAAGTGAAAGAAGCCAGGCACAAAGAACACATACTATATTTTTCTATTTAAATGAAATTTCCAGAATAGGCAAATCTACAGAGGCAGAAATATTGGTGACTAGCTGAGGCTGAAGGGGGAGGAATGGAGAAAGGGGTATGTACGGTGTGTTCCTAGAAATGTGTATGTTTATTTGAGGGTGATGGTGATGTTCTGAAATTACACTATTGTAGTAGTTCCCCAGCACTGACTACACAGCAAACCCCTGAAGACACACTTTAAATGGATGACTTACGTGGAATAGGAATTATATTTCAATGAGGCTGTTCTAAAACATGAAGAGTCATTGAATTCTATGTTCCATGCTCAGCAACACCACGGGTCCCAAAGCAAACCCCAGCAAGCTTCGGGATCTGAGGGAAACTCTTCTCCCTTAAAGGTTGCTGGAGCTCAGAATGAGAAGACTCAAAAAAGAAAAAAAAAAAAAAAGGCTACAAAAATCTCTTAGAGAGACAATGTCTCACATGTTATCCCAGAGTATCAGCTAACAGCCTACCTTCCTCACAATCAGACTAGCTCTTGCTGCTGAATTCATTTCTCCCTCATAGCTCGGAAGCCTGACAGTTCAAGTGCACATGCAAGCTGAGCTGTTGACAGAGGCCTAACCTCCATCCAGTCTCCTGATGGCCAGAGCTCAGCCTTCACGTCTTCACTCAACTGAGGAGACGTAGCTTTAAGCCCCAGACACTGCCAAGGTAGGAGAGCGGGTCAGCAAGGTCAATGTGGCAGGAAGGGAGACTGACGAAACTGTGAGTCATGACCCAGCCTGTAGGCAAAGCCATATCCCAAACCTGAAGCTCTTAGGACTGCATTGCCTGCTGGCTCACTATTTCAGCTGGTCATTAACATTCTTCTTGTGTTTATTTTGGGCAGATACCCTCCTCTCAGTTCAAAGCTCCCAAGTCACATTCCCTCAAGAAATTAAAAATAGAATTATCTTGAGATTCAGAAATTCCACTGAAACTGGAAGCGAGGGTCTCCAATGGGCCCTTGCCCACCGTGTCGACAGAAGCCTTTTTGAAGCGGCCCAGAGGTGGAAGCCACTGAGTGCCTGTGAGTGGATGGATAACATGGAATAAGTGGAGTGTCTCAAAGCCAAAGATCTGAAATCCAAAATGTTCCAAAATCCAATCCTGAGTTGCTGACATGCCACAAAAGAAATATTTCTGCACAGTGAAAGTTCATTTCATCCACAAGGCTATTTCAAGTATTATGTAAGGATTACCATTAGGTTGTGTGAAGTATGCATGAACCGCGATTGAGTTTCTGTTTAGACCTGGCTCCCGCCCACAGAATAGCTTACTATTCTAATATGCAGATATTCCAAAATTCACAAAGACCCGAGCTCTGAAAAAACTCTAGTTCTAAGTGGTTCACACAAGAGTGATTTAACCCGGGTCTATCCACCATGGAGTGTTACTTATCTCTGAAAACAGAAAATTCTTTCATCCGTGAATGCTGTATGAGGGTATAGAAACTCACTGAAACACATTCATTCATACAGTTAATAGAAGGATAAAAAACTTAAAAAGAAGGACTAGAGACAAGTGCTACAACTTGGATAAAACAACCTTAAAGTTACGTGAAAGAAGCCAGTCACAAGAAAGTTTGTGATTCCACTTATGCCAGGGGCCTTGAAAGCTGTTACTGGGACTCAAATACAGGAAAATGGGAGGTTGATAATGCGTGGGTTTGGCTGTTGGAGCTCGGTGAGGTAAAAGTTCTGAAGCCTCGGTGCACAATCATATAAATGCTTCAAAGACTGCTGAGCTGCACAGGTGAAGGGGCTTCTATGTTAACGTCCATGATTTATTTTACTACAATAATTTGTATCCTTGGCCATCCAAGAACCCACTAAATAGACCAAGCTGGCCTGGAACTCACAAAAATCTGCCGGCCTCTGCCTCCCTCGTTTTGGCATTAAAGGTGTGTGTCATCAGGCCAAGCTAATGAATTATTTTTTCAGTATAATTTCAGGGGGTAGGAAAAAAAAAAAGGAGAAGAAAAAAATATCTCTTTTCAGCTCTCTTCCTTTCTCCCAGTTCTCTCCCCTAAGCCATAGTGGCCTTTTTAAATGCTTCCCAAGAAGGTCATTTTTCCCTCTCTACCATGGGAACACCATGGGCCTGCCCAGCTACCTTCTGGCAGACAGGAATCCCTATGGGATGTGATTTAAAAAACTACAATATCCCTTTGCAGATGATGCTATAAAACCTAGTGAGTGAATCTCCTTCTCTTTCATCCTGCCTGGCCGTTAGGACTCCTGGAGAGTCCCTCTGTCTCTCGGTCCCTGCACTCTTGCAGGTCCTCTCCACACAGCCCAGGATTAACAGAAGAAGCAAGTGACAGATCTTTGCTGCTGAGACTGAGCTATTGTGACTGCTGCCTAACCATGCCTGCCTGGTGCCTGCTTTGATAAGGCTGCAAGTGTTCTCGAAGCCAAGAACACTTTGGCTCATGCCTTCTTTTGGTAACATATAATATTAGTTAATGTGGACCAGCTATAAAAGCATACCCCCCAAAGCACACAAACTGAATAGAGATTCCTCTCTTATTTCATAGGACAGTAGCGTGCTGATGAACAGTGCACAGCTGGGCTTCATCCATGGTGAATGCCAGGGGTCTCTCTTCCAGGCAATTGCACATCCATGGCTTTCAGCCATTGGCTAGAGTGTTGTCAACCTGACCATTCATCTCTGTGAGGGAAGTTAGGGAGGTTCTTTACTTGAGCACCTGGGAAGTTGAGAAGAAGTACCACCTACCCCTTGGCACTTCACCCTCACATTGGACGCATGAGTTACACCAAGCCAATTGGAGTGCTTCCTTGGATCTTCTCTATGGATCAGACAGGAATTTATTTCTCAGCTCTGAAGACTGGACCAGTCATCAGCCTTCATCCTTGAAACCTGATAAAAGCATCAGAGGGAGTGAGGATAGACATGGAGTTCGTGGCTGAGAGAGAGAGAGAGCACAGAGAGCGGACAGTCCTGGTGGGCCAAGCTTCAGTGCCTGATACCAAGCCCACTCCTTCCATTCCAGACACGCAAGCCAGTGCTTTACAACTGACTTCTAGATGGCCTTCTGTCACTTAAGACTGAAAGAATGCAGGTGCAAGGCTCCCTCATGAATGGCGCATACCAACAACCAAACAAGCCCCTGCTGAGTGGCTCAGAGCATGGAGAAGGAGTGTGGTGGAGTGGAAATCTGAAGAGTTGACTGTCCCTGCCACTAACTGCCCATGGGACATGGGACCTTATGGAGAGCAAAGCTTCAGATTCCTCAGCAGTAAAATGAGGTGCCTGGGTCAGTCTCAAAAGATCCCACCAATTATGAAAGGTTGAGGCTGTCTGCACCGCTTATGTCCCAACACAAACATCCCTTCTCTAGAAGTTGCAAGGAACAATGTCTGACACTGGCTTCGCTGTAAACACTATCCTCCTTCCCCCAAGTCTCTCAACAACTGTATCCATCTCATCTGTTTCTATAACACTTTACTACTAACTGGATGCCCTCTGATAACAGAAATGTATCCCTTCATCGTTCTGTGGGCTAGGTGTCTGGACAAAGGTATCATCAGGGCCTTGCTCCTTCCAGGGCTCTGGGGGAGAAACCTTTTTTTTTTTTTTTTTTTTTTTTGGCAGTTTGTACAACATATTTTTTTTTTCCATGGAATGGAATCAAACACAGGCTGAGACTACAGAGTATACACTAGAAATCAGCAAATACTGGCAGCAGAGTAGGAAAAAGACAAAGAAATGAAGCCTAAAGACATGAAACCCTTCACTGGCATCTGTTGACCGCAGCCAGAGACAGGGCTGGATCACACAGTGGCGACAAGTTCCAGGACAGGAGGAAAGAAGTCGGGGGGGTGGGGGGGAAATGTACTGGGCTGTGGGTTTAGTACCAGGTAAGTCGCTCTTGGTATTTACATAAAAATAGTTGGCTCTATTTCTTAGAAATACACACAGAAAAAAAAAAAAAAGGAAGATTTGATCATTACTTTTTGAATCTGTTGCTTTACAATATCAACAACATCAGAAATAGGGGCATTTCATTCAGATTCAAATTTCAGTAGCAGGAAATAAATATCAATAACATCATCACTGGTCCTTAATACAAAACCTCTGCCCCACCTAAAACTCCCTCCCCGCCCCACCCACAAACAGCCACCCCCACCACTCCTGGGAGGTCGCTTCACAGCTGCCATCTCCCATACGTACCAGTGTCACGATGCCTCCTGTAAGGCTGGCTCTGCCGGCTTAACCAACCGAAGAGCGACACACGCCAAGGATCCTGCACATCTGTTTCCGCTTTCCTCTTCTGCCACACACCTCTTCGGTAATCTGGTCTTTCAACAGGAGTGAAAGCTTTTCCAAAAAATAATCCTCACAAAGGAGAAGGGGTCAGTTCTGATTACTCCAACCAGGTCATCTTGTCAAAGCACAGCAGCTCAGAGATTCACAAAGTCCACCAAACACAGGTGACGGGGACTGGGAGGAGAGCCTAGTGGGGCAGGCGTCCTCCAGGCACATGCTCTGAGGGGGGGGGGGGGGGGGGGGGGGGGGGGCGCCAGGACACCGTGTACTCAGAGGTCTGGCCGGCCATCTGTCCTCCACAGAAAGGGCTGCCAAGTTAGGGTGTTTTGGTTTAAAATTTCTGGTGGGGACAGGAACCCATGAAGGGAATACATTTAAAAATAGTGGACACAGGGAAGGGGTTGAGAGCTGCTGTCCAAGAGCTTCTATGCAAAAATAACAATTAATACAGAGAGAAAGGAAAATAAAGTCTTTTCAATGGTTTCAAGGGTTCTAACGATGAACTGAAGGGAGGCTGAGACGAGGGAGACGACCGTTTTATTGCTGGCCTGCCCCGCATGGCTTACCTGGCCTCTATCCGGAGTTTCTTCCTGCTCTGGGGCTCTTCAGGCTTGGACTCTGAGCTCGAGTCTGAACCCCCATCGACGGCAGAGATGGTGCTGCCCTTGGCGTTGGTGTAGAGACTGTTGTCTGAGGAGGGGTAGTTGGTCTGCAGTTGGGCGCTTGACCTTGCCTTCTCCAGGGCACGGGCTTGTTGCTCCAGAAGAGCATTCTGCCGCTTGAGGGCATCGATCTCTTGCTGGTGCGTATGGTTTTTCCTTCACATATACTGGATATGCTCTGTTGCTTTGTCTAGGATTTGGGCCCGGGATGCCTTCTCTCCTTGGAGTGATGGGACTGAGTCCCGCAAACTGTGAAGGCTGTCTTTGATGTGGGCCCTACGTTTTCGTTCCAGTGCATTATGATGAGCCCGTTTGTCGGCGTCGCTCTCCACCCGATGTCATCGTTATGCTCATTTCCTACGGCTCCCTCACTCACTGACTCACTCACTCACTCACTCACTCACACACACTCACACACACACAACACGGGCGACAACCACCTCACTGCCGAGAAACCTTTCTTGCCTCACTAGCTTCTGGTAGTTCTAGGTGTTCCTCTACTGTGGCTGTATTGCTCTGATCTCTACGTCTATGTCCCCATGGCTTCTTCGTGTGCCTGTTTCATTTCCCCTTCCAGCTCTTCAAAGGAAACTTGTAGTTGGATTTCCAGAATCCTAGGTTGATCCATCTCATCTTCAGCTAAACCTGCAAGGACCCTTCTCCAATAAGGTCACATCCCAGTTCCAGATATCATGGTATGGGCACATATTTGGAGGACCATCATTCAGCACACTATAGTATATGTGAGAATTATTAAAAAAGATCTGAAAAAAAGCAGCACGTGGTTTGGGTAATACAAAAAAAAATAAGCTATTATCAACTGTTATGTTAATAGATCACCTGGAAAACTCTCAGAGCTAGTGAGTTAAGCAGGGAGGGACTCTTTTCTTGTTAAACAACAGGTCTGAAAGTGGGCCGCACAGTTCATCCCACTGATGACTCCTTATGTGCTTGATTATAATTGATTATATTTCACTCCTACTTCCGCTGTCCTAGTAACAGGATGCGCATATAAAATCTTTCCTGTGGCCTGGCTCTTCTTGAATGCAGAATGTCTATCCAAGTGAAGCATTCAAGTGCCTATTTTCTGAAAGCAAACTGGAGAGCAATCTCCTTGTCTTTTCAAGAAGCCATTGTGTTTGTTTTTTCCATTCCAAAAATACCACAGTAGTTTTGGAAGACAGTTGGATGGCAAGGAACCAGGAGGTGGAATGCAAAGCCCTTGTGTTTCTTGTGGAAGGCTCTTGAGCACTTAAGTAGTTCCATTCCAGGGCCATGGGGAGCCAAAGAGGTGCATGCTAGCCAAATGAGGAGAGTGACAGGAAATCTAAGACTTGGCAAAGTTAGTGTGCCCTGCAGGAGGGGTGGCCACCTCTGAAGCCTAGAGGAAAGCTGAGCCTGCTCCAAGTTCTAATTTGTAAAGAGAGTTTGGGAATATTGGTTTCTTTAAGAAATATTATCTGAATATGTTTTTGTTTTAATCCCAGTTGTGGGAATGTGGGGCTGCTTCTCGGCAGCTGACTGTATAATTTACCTTGTGCTCTAGCAGAGGTGTGAATTTGCCAGCTGCAGATAGTTTCTGTGATTGTGTGACATTTGGAGTTTCGGGGGATTTTGGGGGGGGCAGATAAATGTGAGGGCCTCGAGAGAGTGGTGGGATGTTGGGTGATTATTGGTTGTTGTTGGTTGCTGTTGGTTGCTTTTGGTCACTGTTTGTTAAGTAATCTTGCACAAAGAAGAAACAACAAGAAGAAATTAGATATCCTGATGGTAGATATCAAACTTGCCCCCAAGGAACTCAAAGCCACTAATCAGCAGGAAGTAGTTTAACGATAACTTCGACCCTTTCAGACCCCTGACTTTATTCCTCTCTGCTCTTTTTTTCTCTCCTATCTAGTTTTAGGGGGTTGAAAGGGAAGAAGAAAAGTGGTGGAGAAGGATGAAAGAAAGAAGAACCCACAAAGTAGTAAAAGACAAGCTACACTAATTGTCAGCTGAGTACAACTCCCTGAACACCCTCTAGTTTTGCTCCTTGCCCTCCATGGCCAGGAGGATGAAGGTCAGCCTATCATTGCAGCTTCACACAGTGGACAGTATGGGGATGCTTTCATTCTCTTTCCCTCTAGAGGCTTTTTTCTCCGTTGAAATGGGTAGTGCGTGCATCCTCCCTCCCCCCGCCCTGCCTCATGTAGTGCCAACCTGATTAAGGAGGAGGGATCCATTCACATCTTTAATCACTCAGGAGGCAGAAGCAGGCAGCTCTATATGAGTTTGAGGGCAACATAAACTAAACAGAGAGATCCAGGCCAGCCAGAGATACACAGTGACATCCTGTCAAAAACAAAAACAATAAAACAAAAAAAAGAAAGAAAGAGAGAGAGAGAGAGAGAGAGAGAGAGAAGAGAAAGGTGATGGAGTGCAGCATAGAGAACATGAGAAAATAACAGCAATGTGAACCACAAAACAGAACCACCACCCCAGGGGTGGAGTATTGTAGCTATGGAGTATTGGAGTATTGGACAGCAAACGGAGTATTGTAGCTATAGGTATTGTAGCAAATGAATATTGCAGCTATGGAGTACTGGACAGCAAATGTCAAGGTACCTGAAGAAACTGGAAACAAATATCAAAAGTATTTTTTCCCTTTGAGACAGGGTATTAGTAAGTAGCCTTGACTGGCCTGAACTCACTTTGTAGACCAGGCTAACCTCAAGTTTCTAGAGATTTGCCTGCCTCTGCCTCGAGCAATAAGGTTAAAGGCAGGCACTACACGCCTGACAATTTTCAGTCAAGCAAGTTGATCATCTTTGTAAATGTTTAAATATGTTGAAGATTATGACTATGAATAGATTTTTTAATGTCCCAAACTTTTCTTTTACTTAAGCAGATGTTTATTTGTTTGCTTTTTAATCAGTGATTTGTGAGAGAGAGCACCACAATAAAATGTCTATATAATGAGTCCATGAATAGAGCTGAATAAAATTACCCATAGACTCATCTACACAAAGATCTCCTACCGGCCAGCCAAAGGACACAGAGGTGGAGGGCTAGATTGCCATTTATAAGTACAGCCAGACACAGGGAGAGGAGACAGTTGGGTTGCCACCAGCCTGTGAGGAGCTGGCTGGGGGCCCCGTGTCCACTGCAGGACAGCCAAAACCTTCTTTTGAAGCTGCCAAAAAAAAATTTTTTTAATTTTTTTTAATTAAAAAAAAAAAGATGCTTGTAGCCAAGAATGGTGCCGCTCACCTGTAGTGTCAGCATTTGGGAGGCCGAGGCAGGAGGATTTGAGTTCCAGCCAAGAATAGACTGGACAGCAAGATTCTGTCGAAAACAAAAGGAAGAGGAAAAGGAGAGATAGTTCAGCCAAGTTCAAGGCCCAGCAGCCACATGTCAGCTAACAAGTGTCTGTAACTCCAATTCCAGAGAACTCTAACGCCCACTTCTGGCCTCCAAGGATGCCAGGCACACATGTGGTGCACAGACAGACATGCAGGTGATACATTCATACAAATAAATTTGTTTTTTAAAGAAAGGAGGAGACGGGAGTAAGTAAGTGAAATAAAGGAGAAGAGAAAGGCAAATGCAAAGAGAAAAGGAAAAAAAGAAAAGAAACATCTACAGTAAATATAGTTTTATAAATTTCATCCTGCTTTGAATTTAAGAAAAAAAAAGTTTCATTTACTAGTTAATAAGAGTTTATTACAGGCTGGCTGTGTTGGCGCACGCCTTTTATCCCAGCAAGGGAAGTAGAGGCAGGCACATCTCTGTGAGTTCCAGGACAGCCAGGCCTACCCCAAGGAAAACTGTATTAAGGTCTGCTATACATCAGCACAGGTTACAGTCCACGATGTAAAGAACTTTCAGGCAGCTCCAGTCCACACACAACTCAGTACAGCAAGTTAAGGCTCTCTGGGCTGGGATATAATACGAGGATCTTTTCAAGCTCTCCCACTATGAATGTACCTGGCACCCAGACACCGTTTTGCTTCAGAGTTGTTCCAGAATACAGTCATTGTATGCTCTCCACACACAGCCCATAAGGGGACAAAGGAGTTGGCCCATTGTAAGAGAAAACGTGCAGGGCAAAACACAACGCCCTCGACCAGCTTTTATGAACAATTACCAACCTAACATTAATTAATTAATTAAGTCAAACCAGCACACAGACACACAGGATTTAAATTTCTGACAAACATTTTAAGGCAGTGAAGGCAAGGTGAGTTGCCCACATCTCACCACTGTAAACCTGTCTGCCCTGGCTCCTAATCTGAATGTTTTTCTTTACCATTTCAAAAGAGCCAAAAAGGGAATTTGGAGCCTCACAGAGGAAGAAGATTTGGGCCTGGCAGGAATCTTTTTGTCAAGAACTACAGAGGTGGAGCATTCTCTGGGTGCTGCCTTTGGGTACTTCATCCACAATATGCTGGCAGCACTGTAGAACCAGCTCTGGGATAACCATGGACTCAAGAACAGAGACTCAAGGGAACTCCTCCCTAAGGCTTCAGGAAAGCAAGCCTGGGTACAAACACTGAACTGAAGGCTTTCTGTAACCCAGAGAAGGCATAAGTAAAAACTAGGCAAGGCTTCACCAACAAACCCCTGAGATAAACTCAGGTGGATCCCTGATGTCCAGCTTCAGTCAGCGTTTCGCTTTTGAACAACAGTCAGATGAGACCACACTCCTGCCCTCTGACCAGGATACTGATCAAGGCCTTGCTCAGTCATCACCAGATGCTTCCTCCTACAGCAGATCGAACAAATTCAGAGACCCACAGCCAGACGTTTCGCAGAGACGGAGACCTTGAAACACTTAGCCCTAAATAGTATGTCTCTATCAAATCCCTCCGGTCAGAACTCAGGGAAACCTACAAAAAAGGAGACGGAAAGAGTGTAAGGGCCAACAAAGATGGAGGATGGAAAGAAAACAAGGTCCCCTAGATCAACATGATCTATGCACATATGAACCCAAAAGAGACTGAGCAGCGCAGGGCCAGCACAGGTCCTCTGCATATACATTATGCCTTTCAGTTTAATATTTTTATGGGGTTCCTGAGTGGGTCACTCCAAGTGCAAACAGGTGGGTCTCTGGGTCTTGTGTCATCTCTCTGCTCTCTTCCTCCTGTTTGTCCTGCCCACCTCCAACGTGTTCGTTTTTATCTTATTATATTTTCTTATCCCTGAAAGGCCTATGTGTTTTCTAATGAAAGACAGAAAGGGAGGGAGTGCATCCAGATGGCAGGGGAAGTGGGGGAGAAACTGGGAGGAGTAGAGGGAGGGAGAACTGTAATCAGCATATATCATATGAGGGGGAAAAATTTATTTTCAAAAAAGGAAAAGAAAAAATAAAACACTCCTTGCAGCTCTCGGGATGGTCTAAGACACGGTCTTGGAATTGAGTCTGGTCCTCTAAAAGCTGCACCTCTGGACTGCTTCCTTCCAGCCACTGCCAGGGAGCCCCAGGTCACCTTTGCTTCGGGGTTGTTCCTTGCCCACAATGCTACATGTAGGAGGGGCCTGGAAACTGCCCACTGTTTCATTGAAAGAATGATTTGGAGGCTTTTGCCCCTTCTATCACACAAAGGCCTCCTGGGGTAATAGGAAATTCCAGGGACTCTGCTTCCCTGGGACTTATTTGACCTTAATGATTGCTATCAGTGCTGCCACCCACTTTGTTTTGGCTACTAGAGCTTAGGATGAGCTACACCATCAGCAAGAACACAGGGTCCCGCGGCATTTGTTACGTGTGCGCAAGTCACCCTGATCGCCATCGCATTCTCCTACACTGGACCTCCTTTACTCTGACGGCATCACTTTTTTTTTAACCCTCCCTGCATCTGCCCCTTTGTGTATACTTAAAGGCGAAAAAGCTTGACAAACAACTCGGAAGGGGAATCAGCTTGCTTTAGGAAAACATTTGTCCCACTTTTTTTTTGTTTTGTTTTGTTTTTTTTGTTTCTTGCCTTCCCTTGTCTTTAAATGGCTGTGTTTACAAACTAACATCTGCTATGTTAAGTGAAGAATGTGTTTCTAAATGACCAGTGATATTTTTAACCTCTGATGGATTTATTCCCACTCGTGGACTTCTTCCAAATGATGTGTCATGAAGAGCTTCTCCTGAGCCTTGTGAGAGCACACTCAGAGAGTTTCCCAGGGAAAAACAGACTTCCGGGTGGTTATGGGTACACTGGGAAATCTGTGCAGCCCTAAAGGTCATGTGACCCAACAGAAGATGTCAGAGGTTTGAAGGAAGGTGTGTGAAGGGTCATTGGTCCCTTCTTCCTTTCTCCTTCACCTGGTCATAGGGGTAGGCCACTTCTTCTTCTTCTTCTTCTTCTTCTCCTCCTCCTCCTCCTCCTCCTCCTCCTCCTCCTCCTCCTCCTTTTCCTCCTCCTCCTCCTCCTTCTTCATTTCTTCTTCTTCTCTTGGCTTTGGGTTTCTCTTGAAACAAGAGAAACAAGAGGGCCTCATGTTCAGAATGGTGGGGGCAGAGGAAGGCAAGAAGCACAATAGCTCCCTGAGCTACTACAGGACCACTACAAAGAGAAGGAAGGCCAGCCTGTGTGTTATGGTTTGAATATGAAGTGCCACCCTCTGTCCTAGTTTGCTTTTTGTTGCTGTGCTAGACATCATGACCAAAAGCACCTTGGAGAGGAAAAGATTTATTTTAGCTTACAGGTTATAACTCATTGAGAGAAACCAAGGTAAGACCTAAACCAAGAACCTAGGAACAAGACTTGAAACTGAAACCACAGAGTAATGCTGCTTACTGGCTTGCTACCAGGCTCACATTCAGCTACCTTTCTTATACATCCAAGGCCTTTCTGCCTAGGAATGGTGCTGCCCAAAGTGGACTGAACTATCCTTGTATTAATTAGCAATCAAGAAAATGGTCCCATAGACATCCCCTCAAGGCCAATCTGATCTGATCTGATTCCTCAACTGCGGTTCCTTCTTCCCAAGTGACTGTACTTTGTATCAAACTGTGACAATAAAACTAACAAGGACAAAAAAAAAAAATTACGTATGAAAGATTTCCTATCTCTTTGCTTCCTGGCTGCCTTGAGGGGGCATCTCTGTTCTTCCCCCTTACATGCTCACTGCTAGGATGCTCCTGTTTACTGGATGACAGGATGAAAGTTTCCTCTTTCTAAATTCTTCCTCTCAAGCACTTGTCTCAGAGACAAAAAGCTGACCAACACACCCTGCTTTTTGGTTCTGCCTACAAGGCTGGGTGAGTGGCCTCAGCTACTGTCCTAAAAACCCAGGGCCTTTGGTTAAGGTAAGCAGACAGGAGAGTGAACTAGAGACCCAAGTTTTTAAAAAATGATAGTCACATCAGGACTGGCTGCATTGTCTTCCTCTGTGTCCTGGTAAGGCTGCTCCCCCCTCAGGGGGAGGTATGAGAACTAACAGACTAGGATCAGAAGGAAGGAAAAGAAGGCCTCCCCTACCAGTGGACTTGGGGAGGGGCATTCGTGGAGAAGGAAGAGGAAGAGAGGGGTTGGGAGGGGAGGAGGGAGGGAACTACAGGGGGGATACAAAGTGAATAAAATGTAATTAATAAAAAAATTTAACCATCTATGGATATAACCTAGAACTTCTGCTCGGATGTGGCCCGTGGTAGCTCAGTAACCAAGTAGTTTTCCAAAGTAAGGGGAACAAGGACTATTTCTAACAGGATCTCAAGGTCAGGCTCCTTGACTCCTCCTCCCAGGGGAGGAGCAGTCCTGTTAGGCCACAAAGAAGGACTCTACAGCCAGCCCTGAAGATACCTGATAAAACAGGGTCAAATGAAAGGGGAGGAGGTCCTCCCCTATCAGTGGACTTGGAAGGGGCAGGGAGGAGACCAGGGAGGAAGTGTGGGGTTGGGGAGGGAATGAGGGAGTGGGATACAGCTGGGACACAGAGTTAACAAAATGTGACTAAAAAGAAAATAAAATTAAAAAAAAATTTAAATAAAAAATTTTAAAAATGTAAAAAAATAATGACAGTCACACAGGAAGCTCTGTACGTACACTGTGGTTGTTCATGACTATTGCTTTCACCCATACACTCTTTTCATTCCCCTCTTGCAATTTTTTTAAAGCTAGACCTAGAAGACATCTTTATTGTACTAAACTAATAACATGAGAAAGTTTATGTCTTTGATCTGTTGGTGAGCAGGTTGTTTTGATTTTTAAGGTAGGTACAGGGCCTGGAAAGGTGGCTCAGCAGTTAAAAGGAATTGTTGCTCTTACAAAAAGCCAGAGTTCAGTTCTCTCCAGTTCCAGGGGATCCAACACTGTCTTATGACTTCTGCAGATACCAGGCGCACATATGGTACACATACATACAGGCAGGAAAACACTCATACAAGTATATACAAATCTTTTTTAAAATCGAAGTGTACAAGTATCTGAAAGTGTGGTTTCAATTTCCAGAGACACATACCTAAAAGCATACTTGCTAGACCTTAGACAGATCTTTTGTTTGTTTTTGTTTTATTTGAGACAAGGTCTCACTATGTAGCCCTACTATCCTGGAACTCACGATGTAGACCTGGCTGGCCTTGAACTCACAGAGATCCACCTGACTCTGCCTCCCCAGTGTTGGGATTAAAGGTCTGTGCCATCACACCCAGCTTCCTTAGACAAATTAAAAAAAAAAAAATCAAAATCACTTTCCTGAGGCTGCAGAAATGGCTCCTGCAAAGGACCCAGGTTTGGTTTCCAGCAACTACCTGGAGGCTCACAGCCATACATAACCGGTCCAGGGGACCCCGCGCCCTCTTCTGGCTGCCACAGGCACTGCATGCTCATGCTGCACGGATAAGCAGGCAAAAATATACACATAAAAATGAGTCAAAAAATTAAATAAAATGTTTGAAATTCTTCTTCATAAGAATGTTTTACACTACACAGAGAAACCCTGTCTCAAATCCAGAAAAGAAGAGAGAATGTTTCTACATCCACAAAAGCAGAGAAAGTAGTTACATAAGGACCTACATCTGTGCGTTACTTGCATGACAAACTTGTTACATCTATGCTATGCTATGCTTCCCCCACCGCTGGAGTACTTTAAAATGGGCTGCAAACAGCATCATCTCAGCTCTGTGTACTTCAGAGGCTACAACACAAGCGACTGAAGCATTTATTAAGGAGCATTTGTTAAGCATTTGTTAATACATTGTGAATGCCTAACTGCCAAATACTAGTATGGGTTATTATTCATGGAATACCAGTAGTTAATGTGGCAGCCTTTCAAAAGACATGCTACATTACAAAAAAAAAAAAAAATGAAGCACACTACAGACTAGAAAAACATCAAGCAAAGAATTACCATGTGCCTGCATCTTACTTCCAAGAGTACCCAAAATGGCATATACATTAAAATGTGGATAGTGGAGGTAGAGAAGATGGTGGCTCCCTTAGTGAAGTATTTGCTATGCAAACATGAAGGCCTGGACTCGCTACCCAGACCTCTTGTAAAAAGCCTAGTATGGTGGCACACACCTTAATCCCAGCATTAAGGAAGCAAAGAACAGGAGGATCCCTGAGAGTTCCTGGCCGGCCAGCCCAGACAAATTGGTGGCTCCAGGCTCGCTGAGAAAAACTGTCTCAAAAAATACAGTGAAGAACAATTGAGAAAGGTTCCCAAGGTCAACATACACACACACACACACACACAGAGAGAGAGAGAGAGAGAGAGAGAGAGAGAGAGAGAGAGAGAGAGAATATTTAAATTAAAGAAAATGTGGACAGCAGATGACTCTGGTGGTATTCTGATACTCCCAGTGTGCTGGAGAAGACAGAAGGTGGAGTGGAAAGGCTCTGGAAAGGCTCTGACCTGTCACAGAAGCCACATTTTTTTTTTCCAGATGGCTGAATCCTTCGGATTGCTGTAAGTGCTCATAATTCCCAGCCTGAAGCTCCAGCCACAAATGCGACTGTGGTTTTTCCGAGCTCCCTTGTCTTCCCTGTCTGGCCACAGTCTGGGTGACTTTGAGCTTTCCCAGCCTAGGTGGCTATTTACAGAAGGGACAGGCTGACGTGGTACTAAACGCGGTAGCTTAAACACAGCTTCTCCTCTGACCGTAAGCACAGACAAAGTGTGCTGTCAGGCAGTGATCTCACACAGGGGCCCAACAACTGTTTAATAAGGAACTGGTAGGAATTCAGAGACAGAGGCATTTCCCAGTGATTTTTACAATGTCTTCCCTTGGTCCTATTCAAATCACAAATCATCTCCAAAATGGAGTAGCTCGAAGTATTGTCTCTCATTGATTCTTACTTAGCATTATATTACCTGCGGAATTAGGCTGTGTCTAACAGCCTATGACACTGTGCACTTCAATCTTCAGTGGCAATCATGGCAGAGCTGCTGCTGCCTTCACAAAATGAACTTGGCCCTGTGGTGTGTTCACCGTACTATTTTGGTTGAGTTGTGTGGATGGATGTGTGTGTTGAGTGATCCTCAAAACGATTACTCCATACTTAGCCATGGAAAGAAATTTTTGGGGGTAGCTCAAAAGGTGCTAAAAACAGATCGTTTGAATAGAAAATTAATGTTAGTAAAACCAGTTTTAAGTGTTAGAAAAATAGCTTTCTTTAGATACAAATTTCCTTGTAGAACTGTCCAAGAAAGGATCAAATGACCCTAATTTGAAACCTAGATGCACATGAAAGAATTACCTATCATATGCCAAGAAATTTCTCAAAGTGAATGTCAGAAGCATGACCAAACAACATGTAAGCAATCACTGAGTGCACCCTTGGGACAACCCAAAATAGCGTCTCCCTAAAAAGCTCTCGGTTTGTTTCTCTGACATGTAAATTACATCTGGAGGCAGCCTGCATGGGATTTCTAGATAGCTTCAAACTGTGTCAAGGATGCAGTTTCTTTTCTCTTGCTGTTCTACTAGCCTCTGGACATGACTCCCACCTCACAATCTAATATATGTATATTAGATTATACATATATATAGTTATTTCAATCGTACTCATATTCCATCTATCTGGCTGAAGAAAGGAAGGAGGAGGAAGCAAAGAGTAGGTACCGACTAGTTACAGCATAGCCATGGAGGCATGACTACGTGCAAGAAATGCTGATGGCTCCTTTAAGATTTTTTTCTTTTAGTTTACGTGTACGGGTGTTTTGCCTGCATGTATGTCTCTGCACCATGTGTAAGCAATGCTTGCAGAGGACAGAGAAGGGCATCAGATACTCCAGGACTGTTTTATAGATTGCCATGTGGGTGCTGAAACTAGGTCTTCTCAAAGAGCAGCCAGTGCTCTTAGCCACTGAGCTACCTTTCCAGCCCCTTAGAGTGACCTTTTAATTCAACCAGTCATGCCAACTAAAAACCATGCCAACTAAAACCACTGGGGAAAAAAAGAGAAGGAATTTGGGAAAAATGGCAGTCTTGACTCCATCAAAGCTGTCAGACTTCTTGGTGTGAAACTGTCTTCAGGATTCCTTTATTCTTGTGTTTTAAAAAGATTTACTTTACTATTTATATGTGTCCATGTGTATGAATGTATGCCACATGAGTGCATGCCCACAGAGGCCAGGGTGCTAATTCTCCTAGAACTGGAGTTACCATTGAATTTGGGTCCTCTGAAAGAGAATATATACTCTTAGCTACAGAATCATCTCTCCAAACCCAGATTCCCATATTTTTAAAACTCAATTGAAGGACTAAGATTGCAGTGATACAGCCTGCCTTGTGCCTGCAAGGCACTGAGTTTAATTCCAGTAACAATAATAATAATAATAAAACTCTCTTAATTATGTCAGTGATTTTTTTTACTGCATTGGTCCTAATATTTCATGTTTCTGGTTGTTTTGTATTTTTTTTCCTAGATCAGTCATGCAAGAATTTTGTTTCTTTTTAAAATATTATATACTACTCTTTGTTACTATTGATCTCTGTTGATCTTTTCCTGATGTATTTTTAAAAATGTATTTTCTTTCTTATTTCATGTCATTGCCTACAGTAGGCTATTCTTGTTCCCTTCCTAGTCTAGTGGATTCTAAACACAACTCACTTCTTTTTAACTTGGTTTGGTTTCAAGAGGAATAATGAATTGTACTGTTGAGATAATGGGATGAAAAAGTAGACACCTCTGCCCTGGCCCTTAGCATGGAGCTCCTAATCTATTTGTGATATCCTGAGGGACAGGAGCATGTTTTGTTCTAGTGAAGTGGGTCTTGATGAGCTGGAGATAATAGGCTTTTCAGCAGAAAGTGTGAGGAGGACCTTGGAACTCTCAGCCTCCAGGAAGAAGGGAAGATGGAGGACAGAGCTTACTTGCTGTGGTACCAACATCCTAAACCCAACATAAAGATCCCCGCATGAGTGGTGCCCGGAGCACATTGAAGTCCTGCCGGGGTGCTCCTCACCTCTCTCTGCATACTTTACCTCTTGCAAATCTTCAGTCTGCAAGTACATCTTTAGCCTTTGACACAGGCTTTACAGTAAGTGAGTAAATGTAAGTTATGTGTTTCTCTAACAAATCAATGGAATCCAAGGAGAGGTCATGGGGAACCCCAATTCGCAACCAGTTGCCGCCCCAGGTCTGTTCTCTCCCTTTGGGTATCCAGCCACGACTTCAGGGAGTGACGCTTAACCCACTTAAGTGGGTTAGGCAGGATCTCGGTCAGCTTGAGTGTAGGAGAAACAGCTTCTCCGGAAACAGTTTTCAGTGAAACAGCTCTCTCTGTTCGGGCGGGGGGCTATATAAGTTTTGGGGCGTGTACATCAGTACTGAAGCCGAGGTGTCGGGAATGTTTCATTTGCATCAAGAAGAATTCCCGGTACTTGCCGGACACGTCCCTACAGGGAGAGAGAACGTTTACCCTGAAACATGGCCATCAGGCTACACAGCTACCTCAGGGTTGGCAGAGGTGGGGCTCGAAAGGATTCGTGTGCCAGGAAGAGGAAGGAAGCAGGCCTATAGCCGGTCTCAGGACGAGATTTTCAGAGTTTGGACACATTTCAACCTCACTCTCGCTCTGGACTGGCTCCCCCAGTCGCACAGCTTTCCTTGTCCCACAGCCAGTTGGTTAGATGTGCAGTTCCTTCAACTCTTGATGACCCCTGCGTGGTGGCAGTCATGTAGGACTGAGCCCGGAAGCTTCCTACTGAACCTTGTGCAGCTCATTTGGTATCTACCAGGAAGACGAAAGGTAGAGAACTCTGTGCTATTATCTGCCGAGGGAGAACAGATTACTTCTTCCTATCTCAAACAATATAAATAAGCATGGTGACACAGCCTTTGAACCCAGCACTCAGTTCTGTGAGATCTATGAGTTCAAGGCCAGCCTGGTCTACATAGTGACAGCCTGTCTTTAAAAAAAAATGTACATATACATACATACATACATACATACATACATATATATATATGTATATATATATATATTTGAGAAAGTAAGTTTATGTATACTATTCTTAAGGTCGTTTAAAAGTGAGTTTCTCTTAAATTTAGGTTTTCAAGAGATAGACTTGCTTGTTTGTCTGACTGTCTGTCTATCTGTTTGTTTGTTTTGAAACTAAATTCTTAATCCTCCTGCCTTTGCCTCCTACGTTCTGGGCTTACAGGCATGTGCCACCATGCCTGGCTTATGCTGTGTAGTGAATGAGATATCTAACACAAATATTCCAGCAACTGAGAGAAATGTATTCCCAGCCCCAAGAGATTATTTCTAAAGCTTATAATTCATGTGTGGTGTTTCTAATATCTTCCTAGTTTCAACATGACTAGTGACATCCTGCTTGAACTGAAATACTAGATCTAAAAAATACATTGAGCCCTCCTTTGAAAATGGTATCTAGGCAATCTTTGTAAATCTTCTACTACCTCAAAAGAGTGACTAAGTTGTTTTTTTCTTTCACTGCTTATTGAGAATATGCCTCTGAAGCTGTGTGTGTGGTGCATGCCTTTAATCCCAGTACTTGGGAGGCAAAAGCAATTGTAGCTCTGAGATCCTGAGACTAGCCTGGTCTACATTGCACGTTCCAGGCCAGCTGCTGCTACACACTAAAGTCATGTCTCAAAAGAACTAAAGGGAAAAAAGAAAAAAGCTACATCTCTCACCACGTATGTCATATGGTCTTATAATGCTGTCATCTTCAAATTTTGTAGTTAAGTTGTTAGGTACAGTATTTCCCTTGACCTTTAGAAACGCTTTTGGTTTTTTAATTTCTCAAACATTGGCAACCCTTTATCGTTATGTATAGATGTGGATGTGTGTTTGAATATGAATGTCACAGGCAAACCTGTGCATGCATGTGAAGGTCAGAGGTCACCCTCAGATATTTTTCGAAACAAGTTCTTTAACTGGCCTGGAACCTGCCAAATAGGCAAGGCTGCCTTAGCCATCAACCTGAAATCCTCTTGTGAAACCCTCAGCCCTAGATTATAAGCATAGGCCACATAACCAGCTTTGGGAGCTTGTAAGCAGTTGCTAAGTTTCAAACCTGGGTCTTCAGGTTTGTGCAGAAAGCAGCCTGTGAAATGAGTCATCCCCTCAGCCACTCTCTTTTCTAATTTGTCTGTTTTTCTTCTAGCATTTCTTTACTTATGGTTCTGTGGCTGACCCCAGGGTCTTGTGCACGCTAGGCAAGCACTATACCACTCTCAAAGAAGGCTATTCACTAAGAATGCCTCACATATGAAACTGGATAGCTGTCCAAGATGGACAAACAACACAGAAACACAGGAAATATGAAAAAGCAAAGCAAGATGATGTCACCAAAAGTTCATATTGAAATGCAAATAAATAAATAAATAAATCAGAGTTGAGGGAGCTTTTGCCTTGTTTTGTTGAGACGTGGTCTTGCTGTATAGATTTTGCTGGATTGATTGGTAGACCAAGCTGGCCTGGAAATCACAGGTGTCTGCCTGCCTCTGCTTCCCAGGTGCGGGAATTAAAACTGGGTGTGACCATTGCTGGCCAAAAGTCAAGCTTTTTTAAATAATCAAGATTCAAGTAAACTCATAGTAATGTAAAGAAATCAATTCAAACTTGAATGAAAAATTCATCAGAGATAAACTCTGAAAAGGAAAAAAAATGTAGAAATCATAGAAATTAAAGGCTCAACTAAGCTGGGTGGTGGTGGAGAAACCCTGTCTCAAAAAACAAAACAAAAAAAGATTAACTAATGTAACAAACAATAGAACAAGAAAGAAAGCCGAGAGAGATTAAAGACAAGGTTGAGAAAGTCTTACATTCAGCAACAAAGCAAACTAAGAGACCAACCCTGACCACCACCACCAAGATCCCAGGGACCAAATATATGCATTTGTGGTGTGGTGCTGGTGAGTTTCTGCCAGTGTGACACAGACTACTCACCATGGAAGAGGAAATTCATCTCCTCAGATTGGCCTGTGGGCATGTCTACGGATCATTTGCTGGATTACTGATTAATGTGGAAGGCACAAACCACTGTGGAGTTTGAGGTGCCATCCTGGGCACGTAGTCTCAGGTTGTATAATAAAGGCAGCTGAGCAAGGCAACAAGCAGCACCTCTCCATGACCTCTGCTTCAGACTGGGCCTCCAGGTTCCTGCCTTGAGTTCTTGCCTGGCTTCTCTCAACAATGAACTTTAACCTATAAGCCAAATAAACCTTATCCTCCTAGAGTTGCTTTTGGCCACAGCAAGAGAAACTGAATTAGTGCAGGTGCAGAAGAAGGATCTGAGATACAGACTGAAGGCGTATAAAACTTAGTAAACATAATTATAACAGGATGGTTCCAAAGTCTGGGGGGCAGAGTAGATATCCAATTACAGGGGTTCATTTAGAACCCCAAATAGACATTATAAAACTATAAAAGGTGTTATGTTGGTGTGGTAGAAAGGAAGCTGAGAAGCCTTAACCTTCAGAGAAGCGTTACCAGAAGAGTTGAAGACAGCACCATTGCACAGACAGCAATGAGGAATCAATATGGGTGACTCTAGCTAAGACTCGCAGCAATAGCAGGTACGGAATGTGAAACAGCTACCACCTGTAACCTGGCAAGCCCTCTGATGAAGGGATGGGGATACCAACTCACCCACAAAACTCTTGACCCACAATTTGACCTGACTACAAGATATACAGTGATAAGGTTGGAGCAGAAATTGAAAGAAAGGCCAACCAATGACTGGCCCAACTTGAGACCCATGCCATGAGAGAGAGGCCACCCCTGACACTATAAATGATATTCTGCTATAATTGCAGACAGGAGCCTAGCATAACTGTCCTCTGAGAGGCTTCACCCAGCAGCTGATGGAAAGAGATGCAGAGACCCACAGCCAAACATCAGGCAGAGCCCAGGAAAGCTTGTAAAAGAGGGGCAAGAAGGAATGAAGGAGCCAGAAAGGTCAAGGACATCACAAAAAAACCTACAGAATCAACCAACCTGAGCCCACGGAGACTCAGTTCTGATTCTATGACAACGTGTGTATTGCTTGAGGGTATAAATTAACTGTGAAATGATTACTTCTTTAATTAATTTATTTTTTATGAAATGATTACTCTTACCACAACATATTTTTCCCTGTTAGACAATTGCCCTCCCTTGAGATAAAGAAAATAGCTTATGTCTATTTTTTAAATATTATACACCATACACAATATATAAATAACATATATTATATATTAACCACAAGCGGCTCTTTAAATACAAATGAACTTTAAAAAAAAAAGCTCTCTTTCTTGACTCCATCTTCGCGGTAACAGCAGTGGTGTCCTCGACATGCATCTCTTTGTCCTCACCCAGGAGCTAACACCCTCGAGGTGACCGGCCAGAAGACGGTCACCCAGATCAAAGCTCATGTGGCCTTATTGCAAGGCATTGCCCCTGAAGATCAAGGCGTCCTTCTGGCAGGCTCGCCAATGGAGGATGAGGCCACCCTAGGCCAGTGTGGGGTAGAGGCTCTGACCACTCTGGAAGTAGCAGGCCGCATGCTAGGAGGTAAAGTTCATGGTTCCCTGGCTCGTGCTGGAAAAGTGAGAGGTCAAACTCCCAAGGTGGCCAAACAGGAGAAGAAGAAGAAGAAGACAGGTCAGGCCAAGCGATGAACGCAGTACAACCGTCAATTTGTCAACATCGTGCCCTCCCTTGGCAAGAAGAAGGGCCCCATGCTAATTCCTAAGTCCTGTTGTGATTCTGGCACTCTAATAAAGCCACTTTTCCCTTTACAGTTATTTATTCAATGGATAAACAGTAACT
>REGO01000087.1:1763567-1848658 GCA_010120015.1 Rhombomys opimus
AACAAAAAATCTACTTTGAGTTCTACATAGCCATCTTGGAGTTTACAGACCATCTTCATGTGAAAGTCATAAAACAGGCCACACATGGAATGAAAGAAAATCTTTGACAACTATATATCAGCTGACACAATATAGGTTGGTATCCTGGTTAATTTTTGTCACTTTGACACAATCTAAAGTCACCTATGAAGTCAGTTGAGGAATTACCTCCATCAAGATGTTTGCCTAAGTGTGTATGTATGTGTGTGTGAGTGTCTGTGTGTGTGTATGTGTGTGTGTGTGTGTGTGTGTGTGTGTGTGTGTGTACCATGGGTATGCCTGGTGTGATGGAGGCCAGAAAAAGGCATCAGATCTCCTGGGACTGGAGTTATTACACACAGTTCTGAGCTACCACATGAGAGCTGGGAACCAAACCTGTTCTTCTGCAAGGGTAGCCAGGCAGCAGGATTGACCACTGAGGCATCTCTCCAGCCCTCATACCTGGTCTCTTAAAGCTGGTGTATCCTAAGGCGGCAGGTCCATGATCTTACAGACAACAAAGGGAAACTTCCAATACAGTTATATGAAACATATAGTCAAAATGTTCAGGTTCTATAACAAAGGAAGAACACAAAAAGCTGAAAGAGAAAAAACTGCCAAGTAACTTATAAAGGCAAACTTAACAAACTAACAGTCAACCTCTTAACAGAAATCCGAAAACCCAAGAAACCATGGAGTGAAGTAAGTAAAGTCCTGAAACAAAATAATTACCATCAACATTATTCCCAGCAAAATTATTGGTTAGAATTTAGAAAGGAATAAAGGACTTTCATAATGAGTATAAACCAAGTCAATCTATGACATGAAGCCACCATTGCAAGAGATACTTTTTTAAAAATCCTAAAACAAAAGAGAAAGAAAAATATATGCAATCACAAGAACTCAACAGAAAAAAAATAAATCTCATTAGACGAATTGATAAACAAGTGATAATTAGGAAAAGCCTTAACTTTGGAAATAAAACACAAAGGCTGGTTAAATTTAAAGAGATTTGACTCTTTATCACCTCTAAGAAATTTATCTCACTGGCAAAGAAACAGAGATTGAAAGTGAGAAGACAGAATATGACAGTCTAAGACAGAATGTGAAAAGCAAACAAGAGTAGTGATACTAGTATCTGATAAACTAGACTTCAAGCCAGAGTTTCTCAGAAGGAACGAAGAGTGTTGCTATGAATAAAGAGAAGCATCTATCAAGAAGAATAATTATTGTGGTACCTATGTAAGATTGGTGCAACGATAAACAGATATTTCAATACCTTTCCCTCAAAAGAGACTGATCCTCCCTACCCCTCCAAACAGATCAATAAAACTTCAGAGTTAAACCAATCAAAAGGGACTTAACAGACATCTGTAGAACATCTCATCCAACAGCTGTAGAATGTATTTTTCCCAGCAGCTCATGGAACTCTGTCTAGAAGGAACCACATTTTAGGCCATAAACAGTGTTTAATAAATACAAAAACTGAGATAGTTTCCTGAATCTTAATCAGATCATTATGGAACCAAATTAGAACTCAACAGAAAAAGAAAACTATGTAGGGGGCTGGAGAGATGGCTCACCACTCTGCTCTTCCAGAGATCCTGAGTTCAATTCCCAGCAACCACATGGTGGCTCACAGCCAACTATAATGAGATCTGGTCCCCTCTCCTGGTGTGCAGGTGTATGCGCAGATAGAGCACTCATGCATAAAATTAATTCATTCATTCACTTTTAAAAAAGAAACTACATAAGGAGGTAAATGGGGATTAAATGGTACACCTTTGAATAATCTATAGGACATTGAAGAAAGCAGGAGAAACTTTCAAAATTGAAAGAATCAAATGAAAATGTAATTTACCTTAGTTTGCAAGGATTTTGTTGAGGATATTTTTTCATCAAGTAAATTGGTGTTTAGTGTTTTGGTTTGGTTTTTTGAGACCAGGTTTCTCTGTGTATTCCTAGCTGTCCTGGAACTCACTCTGTAGAACAGGCTGGCCTTGAACTCAGAGGGATCTGCCTGCCTCCGCCTCCTGAGTGCTGTGATTAAAGGCATGCACCATCACTTTTAATTTCTTTTTGTTGTTTTATCATCTGGTTTGTTGTTTTTTTAATCAGGGTAAGCATTCCTTTTCTTTTTATTTTATGAACTAGTGGGGTTTTTTTTTTCCTTATTTAAAGATATTCAGAACTTGGTAGTGAATTCATTTGATGCTGATCTTTTCTCTGTTGGAAAATTATTACAGTTTCCACCTTATTGCTCCCTATAGAATTATCTATTGTTCATACCTTATTCGTGCAATTTTTTTTGAGACAGGGTTTCTCTCTGTATAGTATTGGCTTTCCTGGAACTCACTCTGGAGACCAGAGGGTGGGTGGTACAACTTTTATACATCATACATACATACATATATACAAATCCATTTTTTTCTAGATTTTCTAATCTATTGGTGATACAAGTTTTCAAAATATTTCCTAATGATCTTCTGGATTTCAGTGGAATCTTGTAGCATCCGTATTCTCATCTTTAATTTTATTATTATTAATTTTTTTTGAAACAGTGTGTCTCTGTATAGCTCTGTCCATCCTGGCACTTGCTCTGTACTCCAGGTTGGCCTCAACCTCAGAGATTCACCTGCTCTGCCTCTGAGTGCTAGGATTAAAGGTGTATGCTACCACCTCCTGGCTATGATCTTATTTTTATTATTTTGTTCTGTCTTAATTTGGGGTTTAATTTGTTATTGTTTTTCTTAAACTTTGAGGAGACACCATTAGGTTATTTATTGGAAAATTTTCTTTTTTAATGTAGGTATTGGTAGTTATAAACTCTACCTCACAACTTCCTTTGCTGTATCCCAAATAAAAGTTTCTTTTATAGGCCTCTGCTTCAGTTCCTGCCTCCAGCTTCCTGCCTTAACTTCCTGCATTGGCTTCCTTCAGTCATGGACTGCAACCTGGCAGTTGGAAGATGAAATAAAGCCTTTTCCTTCTGAGTTAGTGTTGGTCAATGATTTATCACAGCAACAGAAAGCAAAGCAGAACAACTGGTTTCAAAAAACTAAACACACAAAGGATAAACCTCTCAGTCAATTAGCCAATTAATGAGCAAATAAACTGAATAGCTAGCTTATGAAAGAACAAGTACAAACTTACAGTAAATACATGAAAAAGCATTCAGGATCTTCAGCTTGTTGCTGTTGGATCTCCTATCCCAGCTTCCCCCGACTGTTGCTGCATCATTAAAGGACTTGATTACCTGGAAAATTTTGTTTGTAAGTATTATGTATTTTTGTATATGTATATGTTTAACTATCAGAAAATTGTACATCATTACACATGGTGATTCTATCTCTCCCCAGGGAAAATGGCTACCACAAGAAAACCAAAACCAAAAATGCCAGCAAGAAGGCAAAGGAAGAAACTCATGTACACCACTGGTAGTGTGTAAGTTAGCGCAATGACTATAGACATCAGTGTGAAAGTGCCTCAAAAACTGAGCTTCAGACTACCATATGATACAGCAATAGCGTGACTGGGTGTGTATGTGAAGAAGCCGAGGTCAGCATGCCACAGGGGCTCAGCATACCCTTGTTTATTGTGACATCTTCCACAGTAGTCGAGTGATGGAATCGACTTAAATGCCATCACCACTTCCTTAAGTACCACACATGCATGTGGTACATAGACATACAAACAGGCAAAGCACTCATACACACAAAGTGAAATGATTTTTAAATAAAAATAGGTAAATGAATAAGAAAAATACATACACAACACATTATATGGACCAGAAGCCCGTGGCCAAGAGCATCATACAAACAGGCAAAGCACTCATACGCACAAAGTGAAATGATTTTTAAATAAAAATAGGTAAATGAATAAGAAAAATACATACACAACACATTATATGGACCAGAAGCCCGTGGCCAAGAGCATCTTGCTCTGAGGACTGAGCAGCCCAAGTGGAATACAGACAAGTATTATTGTGATTTTGGCTGGGGAAACCAAAGACAGAGGGTTGATATCTGCCCAGCTGTAGTGTCTTAAGGCTTATATTAAACCTAACAGGCCTCTGTGCCTTTTATTTGAAAAATAGCTGGTTAAGAAATAACTGCCACTGGAAATATTTTCCAACGTTCATTAACATAGACAGACTAACTAACGCCTGTTACAAATACCTGTTTAGTGTAGCACTTCAGAGGAACCTTAAAAAATATTACAGTCAGTGAGAGAAGCCTGACAGGAAACGCTGCCTGTCATCCCTCCCCATTTGCATGAAGTTTCTAGAAAAGGAAGTAGGAAACGTACTGAGGCTTGTCCTCGGCTCAGAATGGGAGCCAGGACTTCTGCACCCAGCCATGAGGGACCGGTCGGTAATGGGCACATCCCAAACCTAGCCAGGCTGTGAATCTGGTCCACTTTCCTGAAACTCCCTGAGCTGGGCTGAGCTTTATGATGTGTAAATTACACTCCGATAAAGCTGCCTTAAAGAAAAACCAAAAACACCACACACTTTTTATAGCAGATTGCTCATATATGTGATGACATGTTGACCATTTTTGGATTAACCTTACTTTCAACAAGACACATCTTAAAATCATCCTTTTGGTAAAGATCTGAGAGTATTAAACTTAGGGTACATTTTTTTTGTCTAGTTGTGTGGGCAGATGTGGACATCAAAAGTCTTCCTCAATCACTCTCTCTACCTTATCCACTGAGGCAGTGTCTATCCATTGAACCCAAAGCTCTCCAATAAAGCTAGTCTAGGTAGTTAACTTGCTGTGGGGAACTGTCTTGTCTCTGACTGCTGAATTACAGGTGGGTCATCATGTGGGTTCCAATGATTCAAGCACTGACCCTCAGGCTTGTTGGTTGTAGAAGATGAATTATATGCTGAGCCTTTGTGCAAGCCCTGTTGGCTTGTGTGAGACAGGATCTCACTATGAAACTCAAACTAGCTGAAACTTGAAATCCTCCTGCGTCAGTCTCCCAAGGACTGAAGTGAGAAGCATGTGCCAGCTCACTCAGATAAAGTTGGTTTGTGTGTGCCTGAAAGATATCCATATTGCTCTCACTCTTTGATTGTTGAGCTGAATATAAAAATTATGACTTCATTCATGAAAACATGTTTTCTTGTCCCCACGATCCTGGCATTGGGCTCATAGCTGACTATGTCTGTTTCCAGAACCAAGTCCAGTAGACCAGTGATGTCAGTCTTCCTGTTGTTTCCCATTTCCGTTCCCTGTTGCTGTCCTCAGTGTATCTTTGCTATTAGACATGGCTGCTATCTCTTCCTCCATCGGGATTCATTCCCCCAAAACAAGTACATCACTGTCAACTACCATATATTTGAGAAAGGCCTCCAACTTGTAAAACCAAGAACTTAGAAACAAAAGGCAACAAGGATCTCAGGAAAAAGACAGAGTAAAGAAAACAGAAAATAAATTTTAAAAAAAACTAAACTAAATACAATAATGAATATTTCAGTGAGATGACAGGCTAAAGGTTATTTTTGACAGCACCAAGAATTTAACACTAAAAACCACTCTGTCAAGAGCAAAGAGATGGAATCAGCCTAGGTGTCTATCAAAAGACAAATGGATTTGAAAACATGGCAGATAGATAGATAGACATAGATATATATGTATACAGATATATATGTATATACATATGCATATATATGGGGAGGATCTGTGTGCCTGTGTAATAGAATTGCATTCAGCTATAAAGAAGGAAATTAAATCACTCACAATGAAGTAGATGGAACTTGAGAGCATCATGTTAAACAAAGTAAGTCAGACTCAGAAGAAAGACTGCATGTTTCCTCTCAAATGTAGAAGCTGGATTTAAACATCTGTAAATGAAAGCAGAACGGGAACTGTTTAGGTGAGGAGAGGACCAGGGGAGGAGAAAGGACAGGAGAAGACAATGAGGATGAACAAAGTTCAGTGATGTACATGTTTTAAAATGAAATCCACTGTTGGCATACTTTAAAAAAAACTCTTTTATTTACATTTCTTTATTTACATATATTTTTCTCCCTACTCCACTCCAACCCATTCCAACACTCCAACACCAGGTAGGACAGAGAACGGGAGAGGGGATGCAGTTCTCTTAGCTGCTTCCTCCTGGTTAGTGTCATCGGTTTCCTTGGAGCCAGTCCAGTCCTCTAACTTCTTGTCTCATAACAGCAACCAGGAGCAGCAAGGGGGAAGCAGCAGCAGCCTTGTTCTTTCTCTTCTCCACTCTCTGGGCTCTGGCATTTATTTTCTCTCCACGGTCCTCAGGTTCAAACTATCTGCAGCTGGCAAAGAGCTCCTCCCAGAGGCCACATGGGGCTGCTGCTGTGGACCATCTGAATCAATCCTACATCCCATACCTAGGACCAAAACAAAATCATGTTTATATCCACAACAATCCACTTTTATATGCTTCCTGGAAAGGTATTATTTGAAAGTATTTAGAAGATATGATTTTTGCTTCTTTAACTGTCTCCCTTGATGATATACACTGTCCCAAAAAGCAATTACTCCATCACCCTGAGTTGCAGAAAGAAGGTTAGAAAAACAAAGTAATGGCCTGCTGAAGGATGAGCTGTGTGAAAGAAGGAAGTAGTTCTATTGTTAGCTGGAAATGTGGGAGCTGTACATTACTGTAGCCCATCCTAGTGTAACCTGACTAAATCGGTCACTTCCTTCTTACTCCTTAAAAATGGAAGCTGGGTGGCTAGCAAGATGGCTTAGCAGTTATGAACACTGGCTTTTCTTCTAGAGATCCTGGCTTTGATTCCCAGAACCCACATGGAGGCTGACAGCCATCTATAACTCCAGTTCAGAGGGACCTAATACTCTCTTCTGGCCTCTGTGAGCACCAAGAACCTACACGGCACACATCTATACATGCATGCAAATATCCCTACACATGAGACAAGAAAATAAAAGTTTCTTTAAAAAACGGAAGTTGGTCAGGCATGGTGATACATGCCTTTAATCCTAGCACTTGAGAGGCAGAGGCAGGTGACTTTCTGAGTTCAAGAACAGCATAGTCTACAGAGTGAATTCTAGGACACCCAAGGCCACATAGAGAGATCCTGTACCAAATAAACAAACAAACAAGTGGATCCATCATACCAACTAACTCCCAACATCTTTTATGTAACAAAGAATCTCTAGAAGAGAATTCTATTTTAATCGCTGATATTCTGAATATGAAATGAACAACATTATCTTATCTTTACTAAAAAAAATAACCGCTGGGATGACAGAAGGGGGTTCACATAGAGATGAAATTTTAAAAGGCAGCAACATCATCTTCCTAGATGTGTCAAAAGCAGCACAGGTTGGGCAGGGCGGCAAAGACCAGGAACAAAAGCTAATTGAGTTTGAGTGTTGGGCTCAGAGAACAGACCAAGCAAAGGTAAAAGGTAAGGCAGATGCTGCTTCGTTTTGTTAGAGGCAGATTGGGAAAATGGCATATACCTGTAGGGATGGAGTGCCAGGCTAATAACAGAAAGTAAAGTCTTTAAGGAATGGCAAAGCAGCCACAAAGTTATTTTGTTATAAAGGGAGCACACGGGAACCTCAGCACTGACCGTGGAGGTAAAGAAATAAGACAGTTGGCTTGGTGGGGTGGGGCTCCCCTTCTCTCAGGAACAGGGGAGAAATGGGGGGAGAGGGTGGCACCTGGAAGAGGAGGGTTATGATCAGGATGTAAAGTGAATAAATAATTAATTAACAAAGAAAGAAGGAAACAAATAAATAAAGAATGAATGAATGAATGAATGAATGAATGAATGAAAGTGTCTCAGCAGGGTGTCTCCAGTGCAGCTGACAGAGGGTGAGCAGAGTGGCCCGCTGCCATTTACACATGTTCCCAGAACCCTCCCAAGCATGGATGACCGGCTCTGTTTAGCATTGTTTCAATATAATAGCCCCAAGAGTGGTGAAAGTGTGAGAAACTAAATATTTCCGGGATGGGGTATTCTTCCCTCCCAGATCTCCTCACTCTCCTGTGCTGCAGGAAGCCAAGGAGGAGAGAAAGAGAATTATTTCCTCTCTGTTACGGCTCCAACACACACACCCAAGTGCTGAAGTTGAAACAGAAGCAAAGGGAAACATCCCTGTGGTACGGACCTTGGGGATCTGGAAAGACACAAAAAGGCAGCATTTTAGACAATGCAGTGGTACTCACTAGGGAGAGGAATTGTCACAGACCTCGGAAGACTTCCTGGGGGTGGTGACTGCTCCCTTCCACAAGTTCACATGGAAAGGCTTTGTCCAACTGGTGTCAGCATTTGGCAAGTCAGTGGAAACTTCAGAAGGTGGAGCCTAGCGGAGAAAGGAAGTCACTGCAGGTGTGCCCTTGAAGGCTCTCTCTTGTCAGTGGTCCCTTGCTCTTGTCTTCTTCTTCCTGGATGCCAGGGCGTAAGGGGCTCTGCTCTACGCTGCCCACCTGGTCATGATGATCTCCACACTATACATCCAGAGCCAGCTGAGCATGTTCTGAAACCACGAGCCAGAAGAAATCCTTCTGCCTTTTGAGTTACTGCTCAGGTAATTTGTCATAGCAGCAAAAAGCTAACTAAACCCAGTGACAGGTGATACTGAAGCAAGAGAGAACAGCACCCTGGCACTGGCTGAGCCCTGCGGGACAAGTTACGTTAAAAGAGAGAGGGGGCAACTGGGTCTTCTACAGGAGGCAAGAGGAAGCTGAGAGGCGCCTAGGGTAGTGACTATGTTGCTTGCTTCTGGCTTTAGAAGCAGTGACAAGATCTGGTTACCTGAGAAAAGTTTTCTACATGTAATTCCATGAACACTGCACTGGTGGACTGATTCCTACTCCTGGGGATATCCTGAGCCCTAGACTATCCCACACTTTCTCCTCCTTTCCCTCCAAGCCAGAGTCTAAGATTCTGCTGTGCCTGGAAAGCTGCACCTGCCCGTGTGGGAAGGCTGTTCAGTTGCGGTTTGGGCAGGAAAGAGTGGATATGAACGAGAAGATCTGATACGAACAAGAAGATAAAATCTACCTACGAGGATACTGGGAAAAAGTGGGGAAAGGCCCCCAATCAGTGCCAAGAGTCTTGAGCAACTGAGCGACTGGAAACTCCTCCCCAGCTATGCAATACTGTGCCTCCAGACTCCGGGGCTTGTAGCAGCATGAGGAAGGTGTGCGTGCTCAAGGGAGAGAAGATGATGTCTATGACGTTTGGGATTGAGAAGAGAAGCAGTTGCTTATGACCCAGTCACTCTGCTCTGCTTTGGGGCTGTGTGGTGTGTGTGTGTGTGTGTGTGTGTGTGTGTGTATGAGTATGTGTAAATTCTGTGTGAGAAAAAAAGAAAAAGGACAGCATTTTAGGATAATGCAGGAGCCAAAGCCTCCACTCCAGTCTTGGCAATTTTACCTGAAGGTTGCCTGTCTCTAACCCTGGATGTTTCTGGGCATTGTTTCCTTTTCTCAGCGTTTTCTCATCTGGTTTTGGTGGACTGCTACTCCTGGGATTCTGTATGTTGACGGAACAAGTGCTCACTGGAGCCATTAGGAATGTACCCCTACTAGTCAAGCAAGGGATACAACCTCCATTATCAGATCTCTGTCAACACCCAATCCTGTCTGCAAAGCTCTTGTCCCCACACGTTGCTGGCGCTGGATATGTGAGATACATGCCATGTATCTTTGATGGAGGCAGGCTTGATTTGATCCCTCACCAGACTGTGTTCTTCAAATTTGTCAAAAGATTCAGAAGTTAAAAGGAAGGACTCAAAGGTAGACGTGGTCGTTCATGCCTGTAATGCCAACTACGTGAGAGACTGAGAGGGAAGATCTCTTGAGTCTAGAAGTCCAAGGCCAGGCTTGGCAACATAAATATCAAACAGACACTCTAAAGGACTGTCATGTGCCATGAGTAACCTTTATTTGTTTGCTTAACTATGTTTGCTCGTTCATTTTTTTAATCTATGATTCTTCCACTGATCTCTCTCTCTCTCCGTCCCCACCCCAAGCATTTGTCTGTGTTTATTGTAGGAGAACCAGCCATTTTGCCTTCCCAACACCATCATCCATTGTTTATTTCAAAAGATAATGGAGGTGGCAAGGATATCCCCTTGGGGACCTGTATGCACATGAGTCAGACAGAATCTTCAAAAAATAATTGCAGCAATATTTCTGGTCTACAGTCTTCCCATTAAGAGTCAGAATCTTGTTTGTTTGTTTGTTTGTCTGTCTGAAACAGGGTTTCTCTGTGTACCCTTGACTGTCCTGGAGCTCACTCTATAGACCAGGTTGGCCTCAAACTCATAGAGATCTACCTGCCTCTGCCTCCCGATTGCTGGGATTAAAGGCCTGTGCTATCACCAACCGGCAAGAGTCAGATTCTAATAACTCTCTTCTTGAACGAGGTTGAGGATTTGTGCATTCTTCTGTGGAAATAATGATGTGTAACCTGTGTGAGAGCAGGTGCTCTAGTTTGACTTCTGTTGTTGTGGAGATAGATAGATAGATAGATAGATAGATAGATAGATAGATAGATAGATAGATGATAGATAAGAAAAGGGCTTATGAGGCTTACAATTCCCGGTCAAGGGAAGCAAAAGCAGGAACCCAGCTGGAACTGGATGCTCTTCTACACAGCAATACCTCGTTCAAGTACAACAGAAGCCATGGAGAAGGAGGCTTGCTAACTGGCATGCAAACTGCCTTACACTCAGCTAACTTTCTTCCACAGCCCGGGTGTACCTACCCACGAATGGTGCCACCTTCAGGGAGCTTGACCTTCCTACAGCAATGCAATCAAGACAGTCTCTCTCCAGACATGCCTACAGGCCAGCCTGATCTAGACAATTTCTCAACCAAGGCTCCCTTCTCAGGGGATCCTAGGTTGTGAAAAGTTAACAATTAAAGCTGACCAGCTCATAAGATCACAAAAGGAGAGCGTGTTCTCCTGGATCCCCTCGTGGATAAAGAACTCACTCTCCCTTCTGAAGGAAGCCCAATGCAACCCTCACAGAGAATCTGGCAGGGGATGCTACCAGGATGTTACCCAGTGGCCATCTCCTGCCAGGTACCCCTTGAGACCCAGTTTGCCCTGAAACAGATGACAGAGATCAGTAATGCCCTTATAGGAAATGAACAGTTTTTAAAGGAGGCAGATTTTAAATATTAGCATGAAAAAAAAAAACCCCTACTGCTTACAAGTCTTCCATGCTACATTGAAAAGAAGCAAACACCCACTTTTCCATAAATGATGCAGATCCACAGCTGCTTGTAACAAATTGGAATGCTAAAAATGAGCCAGTGGCAGAGGCTTTAAGTGTCAAACTGAGAGCAGTGAACGTGCTTACTTTCTCCTTCCTGGACCACAGCTAACACAAGCAGAAGGTAAACTGACAACAGAAGATACAGTTAGTCACTGTTCCTCCCTATCTTCCATGTATCCCAGGGCAATTTTGCACTCCCTTAATAAAGACTGTAAGGGATAAAGTCCTTCTCCTTTCCCCAAATGCCTACCTCGTCTTCCAAAATTTTAGTAAGCATGCTGGACAAATCATACTGGCACCACCAGACAGCCAATGCATGTGTGCCAGATTTCCAAGTCTTTCTTCCTCACGGGATGCCTCTGCTGCTGAAGTCATCCCTACTGAGGGCAGAGGGACAGGAAATGGGCAGATATGCAAAATATGTGTGTTGAAATAGAAATTTGCCCAACAATTGTCACTTCTAGCCCTAATATGTTTGCCAGACCTCTGTCTTTTAAAAATAAATATTTATTTATTATCTCATGTACATAAGTATTTTGCCTGCATGTGTGTATGTGCACTACATGTTTGCCTGGTTCCTGCAGAGGCCATAAAATACATCAGATGTCCTAGAAGTTGAGTTTCAGGTGACTGTGAGCTGCTAACTACACTCAGGTCTTCCCCAAGCATTCTTGACTGCTGAGGCATGCCTCCAGCTCTAGTAACTCTGTTGTTAACACTGGCATTTCATAGATCCCTCCCTGCTTCTTAAAAAAAGAGAAGGTACATAGGGCGGGATGATGTGGATCAGTCCGTACCTGTAGGGGTGACCGTCCTTCGCACGTGTGAAGGTGTGTCCCTGTATATTCTGTTGTATATTCTGTTGTTGATCACTGTACTGACAGAGAGCTACGTGCTGGTGGGACTTTGGTATTGTGATTTCTATGGCCCACTACTGGCTAAATGTTTGTCCTTCACACCTACTCAGATACTTAAAGGCCAGACAGCCCACCATACCTAAAGGCAATCTAAGAGAGGGAGCAGGTGTTGTCTTGCTGTTGATCGGTCGCAATAAAGATCTGACAACCAGTAGCTGGGACAGGAAGTATGGGGGTGGAACTTCCGGGCAGACGTTCTGCTGCGGGGAGACTCAAGCAGTGTAAGAATTGAAGATAATGTGGAAGGAACAGACACTGAGTGGATCAGGGAAAGAGGGAAAGAGGTGGGTCACCTGGTGGATCATGTTGTTACAATATTTGGGTTGAGTTTAGGTAGTAGCTGGGAGACCGCCCCAGCAAAAGGCCTAAGCTTTAAAATACATTAGAAGTCTTGTGTCTTATTTCAACCACTAGCGAGATCCAAGAAAGTCCCGCAATACGTATCTCTCTCTAAAAACTTCCGGTTTCCTGGCTTTCTTTGAAGTATCTCTCCAGTTAGTAGACATCCAGTTTTTACTGATCAATTTGCTAAAAACAAAATCTGTAGAAACCAACAAACAATACACATCGTAGCAGTACCGCCAACAACCCCACCTCAATAACCCCAGAGGCATCTGATGTCTCATATCATGAAAGCATGATTATAATCCATGTGAGGCCATGCTACTTACTGCTTGTGTTTATTTGTAGCCATCTTATCCTAGGTTCCCCAAGGCACAGGCCAACACAGTGACCTATGCGAAAGGTGACGTGTGTGTGAGGTGACTCGGAAAGGAGGTCCAGAAGAAGGAAAATCCAGTGTCAGTGTACACTTTCTGTCACTACTCTGGATCTTGGAGCTTGAATCTGTGGGGTTTTCTGAGAGGAATAGCGGCTGATGGCTGTGAAGTACTCGTTGGTCACCTCTAATGCATGCCCCGTTTTATTTCCCTGCACTGGGTGTTGATCCCAGGCTCTCTTTGGTTTATTTTGAGACAGGGTTTCTCTGTGTAGCTTTGGCTGTCCTGGACTCACTTTGTAGACCAGGCTGGCCTTGAACTCACAGCGATCTGCCTGCCTCTGCCTCCATGAGTGGTGGGATTCAAGGTGTGCGCTACCACGAAGACAGCAGGATCCCAGGCTTTTATACTTGCTAGGCTCTGCCAGGGAGCAGTGTCCTCAAGAGCTTCCTTCTGCACTACATAGATGAGAAACCAGAGGCCTGAAAACCTTAAATGGCCCAGGCCAGGAAGCAAGGCCACCAGGGTGTGCCCAAGCTCTGGCTTAAACTCTTTTGCCCGTTTTAAGCTTGTAAGGGAACAGAGTTTCACTGAACTGTCTTATAACCTCTTAGAAAATGCAGATATCATTTGGCTTCAAAGCACACTGCCTCTGCTGAGGCAGGAGCCCCAAGTGGAACAGACACTCCCTAAGACCCACCAGAAGCTTCTATCCGGAGTAGTATCTTAATGGTTACACAGCTGACAAGAGTTGGCAGAAATTTTGGAACAGAAAAAGCACAGAGCAGCAGCCAGTTCATCAGCAAAGAAGGAAGCTGAGCCTTAGGTCAGAAGCCCTGGCAGGGAGCAGAGAACCTCCCAGCCTGCGCATGTCACCTTCCTCCATCAGTCAGAATCCTATTCTTAGTTTGAGGTATCTCAGTTGTCACAGAAGAGCATGCTCACTGGCTGAATAATTACGGTGACCCAGAATAGCTCATCTGAAGCCGGGAAGGCCAAGCCAGACAAGCCCTGCTGAGCCAGGGTGGGCAGCAGGGAGTCGGAAGTGCTGAGAACCACCCTACCCTTACAAGCCTGCCGGCAACAGGGCCTGCTTTTCAACTCCAAGATTCCAGAATCACTGTGTTGAAAATGCTTTAGAGGATCCGGAAGCTTAAAAAAAATTCTTCATCTATATACAGTATGTCCTATTTATTGAATTTAACAAGTGGAATGGCTATGTCGTCTTACATTGTAAAGTGAATGTATTTCTCAGTGCTAAAGGCATTCAGGATCTGGCAACACACAGAAAAGAAAGTAGAACTCTCCACTAACTCCGTGATTCAGAGAACCTGCCTCCTTTTGGTATTTTCCCAACACTGGTACTTGTTATTAACTACTTTGCCCTTCCTCTAGGAAAATTCCCCCCAAATTCCTGATCAACAAACTCCCCTACCCCTCCAGTTCTCAGCCAGTGCGTTAGTGGTGACATATGCTAACCATCACTGCCCACTGCCTGGCTAAAGAAATTGATTCAGGCAGTCACGTGGTCCAAGCCAATAGAATCAGAGGGAAGTTTTTCTCATTTTTCCAGGACAGTGACATGGAAATACAATCCCAGAAGCAGTTTTCAATGAAAACTGAGATCATGAGAGGTAAAGTGGTTCCATAGGAGGCAGATGAGAGAGACAGAAGGAAAGAAGGGTCTCTAGTCTAAAAGCCGAGTTCCAAACAAGCGAGTGACTACCTAAAAAGAGAAAAGAGAAGCAGGAAGAAAGAAAGAAAGAAAGAAAGAAAGAAAGAAAGAAAGAAAGAAAGAAAGAAAGAAAGAAAGAAAGAAAGAAAGGAATGGCACCCAAGGAATGACTGCCAAGATTGTCCTTTGGTCTCTGCATTTACTGATGCTCACCTACCCACAGACACACATGCCCCTTCTCACAAATATACAAACATGCACACACACACACACACAGATGATGGTCTTAGCCACACTTTTATACCATTATCCAGAAAACTAGATCTGACTCTTTAAAATTCCAGCTGTGATTTGGGGTCCTTTCTCTTGCTGGGGTGGGGGGTGCTTCTCAGACAGGAGAAGAGTGGGGTTTGGGGGTAGCAGAGGCCGAGTGGCTACAGTTAATGCCAGGAATCTGGTGGGTGTGGACAGCAGACTGGAACAGAGTCAGATCTGCATAGATTTCAGGGTTGGCTAATCGGTCACACTGTCCCCAGAACTGACACTTGGGAAGTGACTGACACAAAGCTAGTTCTTATCTCATCCACGTAATGTAGGAAGGTCTGGGGAGTGAGCCCTAGGCAATCAGAATGGAGAGGTGCTGTCCCTTTCAGGCTTCAACCAGTTCAGACTCCATGGAATTCCAGGCAGGGCCCCTAGAGAAGAGAACTGTCTTACCTCCTGACATCTGTACCTCCCACCCTTCCTCCAAGGGAAATGAGACCATTTTCAAAATGAATCAGGACGGTTACTAGCTTTGCCTTTTCAATACTTTCTGGAAACCCAAAATGGCCCTGTTCTGCCAGCTAGTGAGGACCTGTGAAGGTGATCAGTGGGATTCGGGTTCTGCAGGTCTCTGACCCACCTAGGGTAAACGCTGATTTGGGGAATGCATAATTGAACAGGCCTACCAGCCTCTGGCATAATCCACATCCCAGGACCTACCTATGCAGCTGTTGGTCTACAGTACAGTCACTACTGCAATAGCCTGACAATTGTCCATCAACAAGGCGCTATGACAACAGCTAACACCCACCTACTGTGTTCTCTGCGCCAGCACTACTGGTCGACCCCCTCACTCATACCTCAGGACAGAGGTCTCTTAGCAAACCCTTTTCCATCTTTCCTAAGGTCCCAGAGGCCACATACCTGGTAAATGCACGTTACGAGGCAGGCCTGTGACTGGTTTGTCACACAGATGACGTTCATTAAAAGGTTCTTCTTCCCATGAGTGAGCTCCGGACGGCCTTTGCAGGATGCCTCTGCCTTCTGTGTTCCTGGTGGCCTTCTTAGGTTCTTAGCCCAATACCAGCACCTGCCTGGGTCCTCAGCGTAAGGAGACCTGTGTGAGTGTGCATTCTCGGGCTGGTCCACATCCCAGTTCCTTGAGGGCTGGGGTTTCTCTGCCAGCCTCATGTGCAGCAATTGTTCTTGTGTTGGGAGCATCAGACTTGGCTGCAAGCCCCTTTACCACAGGAGTCTTCACTCTAGATTCTCTCTCTCTCTCTCATCTCTCTCTCTTTCTCTGTCTCTGTATCTCTGTGTGCACATGTTTAAATGTGTGGGCCCATATGTATACTGTATACGTGGAAGCTAGAAATTGATGTCAGGTGGCTTCCTCAGTTGCTGTCCACCTTAGGTATTAAGACAATGTCTCTCACCTTTCTCCCCAGCTTGCCCCGAGGAGCCCTGTCCTAGCTTCCCACCTGAGACCACAGCCTTCCACAGCTGCCCAGCGTTTACTGTCATCTACAGGTGAAGTTAGAGGGGCAAGTGCTTTACCTACTGTGCTGTCTCCCCAGCCCTTCCCCACTTTCTTTAAAAAAAAAAAAAGTATTTTATGTGTGTGGGTGTTTTGCCTGCCTAGAAATCTGTGCATCATGGTCTAGTGCTCCTAGAGGCCAGAAGAGGGCATTGTATCCATTGGAATCAGAATTATGAACACTTGGGTTTTGGCTTATGGAAGAGCAGCTCTTAAGCACTAGGGCGTCTCTCTACCACCACCTTCTTCTGACACTGACTCCAACTAAGCTTTGAAAGTAGTTCAAATGAACTTTAAGAAAAAGTTTGTCTCCGGGGCTGGAGAACTGGCTCAGTGGTTAAGAGCAGTGACTGCTCTTCAAGAGGACCTGGGTTTGATTCCCAGTACCCACATGGCAGCTCCCAACTGTCTGTCATTACACAATCTGACACCCTCACACAGATATAGGTGCAGGCAAAATACCAATGCACATAAAATTGAAAATAAATAAATTATAAAAATATTTAAAAAATAAAAGTTTGTCTCCACAAATACTGGAGTCACAGCAAGACTTAGGGGGCTAAAAAAGATTGGAAATAAATGTTCAAAATATCCCAAGCAATTTTATTATATTTTATTATATATGATTTATTTATGTGTACAAATGCACTATCTGCATGTACACCTGCAGGCCAGAAGAGGGCGCCAGATCACATTATAGATGGTTGTGAGCCACCGTGAGCAGCCAGGGCTTTTAACTGCTGAGTCATCCCCTCAGCCCCTTTAAAATATACTTTTAAAAGATTTATTTTATGTTTGATTATGTCTCCGTGTGTGGGTATGTGCCCAGTGAGATCAGAAGAGGGCGTCAGATCTCCTGGAGCCGGATTTTCAGCTGTGAACTGATATACTGGGCACTGGGAACAAATCTTGTATTTATTATTCTGCACTCAACCTCTGAGCGCCAATCCCTTACTTTTATCTTAAATTGCAGTGTGACGTTCCAATAGCACCATCCATAGTTATAAGAGTGTTTGTATAGATTAGGAAACTTTACAGTGATGAGTTATTTGTTCCCATTTGTTGAAGTGTCCAGTTTGTGGCTCGAAGGCACACTTTCAGTGAGAACATAAATGTGAACGGGTCTCAGAAGCCATTGTGGTAGATCAGGAACGTGACTCAGAACACAGCGGATGAGACAGCAGGACTGGGCAGTTTAATAAGCAGCTGCATAGTGGCAGGTCCTGCTCTTTCCTTTAAGACTCTTGACTGATTGTGTTGAGGCTTTCACCTGAAGGAGGTGATTACAGGGAGGAAGGAATTTACAGCTTCCTTTGACTGAAGAGTCCCTTTGAAATTGTTGACAACTCGGCCAAGATCTAGCAAGAAAGTTCTCCCTCTTTGGAAGATCCCTGCCTTCACAGGGTTCCAAACTGCTAATTCTTTTTACTTCTAGCAAGGCAAAGTGGAACGGATTTTCCCTCCTTTCTGAGAATGTCTTTGAAATACAGTGTAGTTTCATGTCTTATCTAGTAACAAATACTATTTTGTTTGCAGGCCACAGAGAGGAAAAAAAATCCTTAGGAAAAAAACAACCCAGGGAATAATTGTTTATTAAGAATGAAAACTTGCCAACTATTTGGCTCATGAAATCAGTGTTTTATGTTGGAATATGTAGGTTTGGCACCTGTAGTGAATCTATTATATAAATGGGCTTGGGAGTCACTTGAATAAATGTGCATGCATGCACACACAGACAAACTTGCATGGATGTGCAAACTAAGATATTGTCTTTGAAAAATATTTTAAAAGCATGATTATTTTCTTTATTTTGATGTATGGGTCTTTTGCCCACATATATGTCTGTGCACACACCAGTGTAGTTCTCTCAGAGGTCAGAAGAGAGCATGTGGTACACAGACATAAGTTCACACAAAACACCCATATCAAAAGTACAGAATAACACCACTACCATCACCACCACAACCACCAATAATAATAATAATAAAAATTTTAAAAATTTGTCTGAGTGTGCCAACTCTAATCAGCACCTCATCCTTCCTTTTTCTTTCTTCCTTCCTTTCTTTCTTCCTTTTATTCTTTTTGGGAGAGACAGGGTTTCTCTTTATAGCCCTGGCTGTTTTGGAACTCACGATATAGACTGGCATTGAATTTACAGATATCCACCTGCCTCTGGCTTGCCAAGTGCTGGGATTAAAGGCATCCACCACCATGGCAGGCCTTTCTTTCTTTTTCTAAATGAATGCTTCTTGGTACTGGTCTTCATGGAGATTTAGAATACTATTTTCTCCATAGGAAAGATTAAAGTGTTTAACTTTGATTTAATGCCAGTAAACAGTTGGTGTATGACCCATTGTAAGTCAGAGATTTCTGAATATGTTGTGACCCAATATTCACAATCACTTCAGAGGGCCCTCCAGTCACCACTCCAGCCCTCCCTCTAAGCCCTCCCCCCTCCCTCCAGCCCTCTCCCCACTTCTCTCATTTGACAGAACAGGAAATGAGATCACCCTGGTCTTCCCCCTTGAAGCCATGGTTCTCCTCACCCATCCATAGCAAATCGGAAATGCTTGGTTGCTTGCTCCCACTCACTGCCAGGAAGCGAGACATCCATTTATTCTTCTTTCCAATATTCTGCAATTTCAGGTTCTGCACAAGGTATTGAAGCCAATGGGGGGGGGGGGGACACCAAAACAGAAATAAATTCCAAAGGAGCAAAAGGTTCTTTTAGGTTCTTTTGCTGGCAATTGAGATGCCCGATGGCTTAGGTTATGCTTGGCTTGACTGTGGCATTAGTGTAGCCAGGCAAGAGCCAGGCAATCCAGCTCTAGGATATTTTTATTACTAACATGGATCAATAATGTTATTCTTGCATGCCAACCTGAAGGAACTGTCTGGTACCCCGAAATGCAGGCTAGCTGCACATGGCCGGATGTTGTGGCACACCCGGAACCCATCGCTCCCAAGCCAGGCAGGAGGTTGGAGAGCGCTGTGGTGGTCTGGGCTACACAGCAGAGCCGACCTTTACTTCCCAGCTGAATTTCTGGGAGCACGTTTCACAGGCTGAGAGCTGCTGCGTGCCTGGGTGTAAAACAATTATCTCCTTCCAGGATTGTAGTGGGGCCGCTTATGTGTAAAAGCTTGTAAACTGTAAAATGGTAACAAAAGCTGCCTCTTCTTTCCATTTGAGAGGAATTTATAATGAGGAAGAGATAGAAAAAGCGATAGAGTGCCACCCAGCTGCCTGGCACTACAATTTATCTAACACTTTTCAGTTAACAAGTCTGTTTGTAATTCTCTCTGTAGATTTAGGCCAATTAAAATGCAATTATTTTTAGATCTGGGCATGGTGGTGCATGTCTTTAATCCCAGCTGCAGCAAAGCAGAACTTGAGTTTGAGGCTAACCTGGTCTACATGGACTGCTAAGCCAATATAGTAAGACCCTGTGGAAAGGAAATGAAATGAAAGGAAAAACGAAAAAGGAAAGGAAAGGAAAAGGAAAAGGGAAAAAGGGAAAGGGAAAGAAAAAAAGGGAAAGAAAAGAAATTTTATTGAGATTATTCATTTACCATCCGTTTCACCTATTACAATGCATAATTCAGTGTATATTATTCAATTGTATAACTATCACAATGATGATCAATTTTAGAACATTTTATGTGTCTAAAAAGAACACTTCTCTTAAGACCCTTCTACTTTTTGACTGTCATGACTTTGTCTCCCTCCCCAAATGTCCCAAGGGACATTGGTCTCCTGTCTTAGTTAGGGTTTTTATTGCTGAGATGAAACACCATGACCAAAAGCAAGCTGTGGAAGAAAGCGTTTCTGTGGCTTACGCTTCCGGATCTGTTCATCACTGCAGGAAATAAGAACAGGACCCTAAACAGGGCAGGAACCTGGAGGCAGGAGCTGAAGTAGAGGCCATGGAGGGGTGCTGCTTACTGGCTTTCTTATAGAACCCAGGACCACCAGCTCAGGGATTCCCCAACCCACAATGGGCTGGGCCCTCCCCCTTCAATCACTAATTAACAAAATACCCCCATCAGTCACGAATTAACAAAATGCCCTACTGGCCTTCCTATAACCTGAGCTTACTGAGGCATTTTCTCAGTGGAGGCTCCCTCCTCTCCAGTGACTCTAGTTCACGTCAAGCTGACAAAAACTAGCCAGGACAGTCTGTTCATAGATTCAACTATTTCAGGCATTTAAAAAAATTTTAAGTTGTTTTAGATGGTTTGTTTAAACTGTTTTAGTTGTTTGTTTTTGAAACAGGGTTTCTTTGTATATTCCTGGCTATTCTAGAACTCTGTAGACCCAGGCTGGCCTTAAACTCACATAGATCTGCCTGCCTCTGCCTCTCTAGTCCTGGGATTAAAGCCATGTGTCACCACTGCCAGGGCTTATTTGTTTTTTGAAACAGGGTCTTGCTATGTAGACTAGTCTAGCCTTGAACTCTTAGCAATCCTCCTGCCTCTGCCTCCCAGGTGAGGGTTTCAGCCATGCTAATGACTGTTCTACCACTGAGTTACATAGCTGGCCCCGACTTGATTTCTTTTCACTGGTGATTAATGATGACCATCATTAATGGTTAATGATGATGATTTTGCTATCCACTCATCTACGTTTTGGCTAGGGTGAATAACAGTACTGTGAATGTTCATGTACAAGTTTTCATATGAACATACACTTTCATTTTTCTTGGGTATATTCCTAGAAGTGGCAAATCTGTCGAAATCAGGATCTGTTGAGCCGGTTTCCACAGTGGCTGCATCATTCTATAGGCACCAGCATATAAGCTGGCTCTGCTCTTCACATCTTCATTCACTGGGGACCTAGCATTTTCTGTATGTTTTTGTGTATGTGTGTCGTGTATGTATGTGTTCCTGTGGGTGTGTGCACGTAGGACTGGAAGCTGATTTCAGGTTCGTTCCTCTATTATTCTCCATCTTATTTTTTTAAATTTATTTCTATTTCATGTGCATTGGTGTTTTGTCTGTATCTATGTCTGTGTGAGGGTGTCAGATCCCCAGGAACTAGAGTTACAGACAGCTTTGAGTTATTATGTGGGTGCTGGAAATTGAACCTGGGTCCTTTGGAAGAGCAGCCAGTGCTCTTAACCACTGAGCCATCTCTCCAGCCCCCTCTCCATCTTATTTTTAAGAAAATATTTGTTTATTTTTATTTTATGTAAATGAGCGTTTGCCTAGATCTAAGGGCATCCTTCGTACAGTGCCCTTGCAGGCCAGAAAAAGTGCATTGGATCCCTTGGAAATGGAGTTCTATGTAGCTGTGAGCTGCCGCGTGGAAACTGAACTTTGGTCCTGTGAAAGAATAGCAAATGCTCTTAACCTCAGCGATCTCTCCAGCCCTCCTTTGTTGCTGTTGTTTTGAGAGACAGTCTTCCCCTGTACCTGGAACTCACCGACTCAGTTAAACTTGGAGGCCAGTGATCTCCAGCCGTCTGCCCGTCTCTGCATCCCCCAGCCCTGAGGTTACAGACAGACACCACAGCGCCTGGGTTGTATGTGGGTGCTGGGATCCAAACTCAGGTCCTCATTTCTGCGCTGCAGGCTGACTGGCTGAGCCGTCTCCCCAGCCACCATTCTCTGTGTTGTTAATAATTTGGACTATCTAACTTGGCATGGATTGGCTTTGATTTGTATTTCTCTGATAGCTAGTGATGCTTAGTAGCTCTTAAGATATTCGTTTGGCTGGTTTGGGGTTTTGTTTTGTTTCCTCATGGTGACTATTATGTGGCCTTGGCTGTCTTGGACCCTTGCTGTGTAGACCAGTCTAGCTTTGAATTCGTAGAGATCGGCCCCTCCTCCAAGTGCCCAGCTTATTAATTTTTTTATAATTAATTAATTACCTTTACATCCTAATTTGTTTTTAAGACAGAAACTCCTGTCGCTATGGCTGGCCTCCAACTCCTGTACAGCTGAGGATGACTTTGACCTTCTGGCCCTGGGCTATGGGATACATTCGTGGTTCTGGTGGTGCTGGAGGTTGAAGCCCAGGCTTTGTGTGTGATCTGTCTAGGCGAGGCACTCCAGTAAGTTATATCCCTGTCACCCATGTGCCTCTCAGACTTTTTTTCTTGGCTTCTTTTCCCCTTGAAAATTAAATAAAGATGAAAACCCATTTGAGTAGATTCCACGTTGAAGTATTACCTGAGCCCTCTGTTTTGGGATTTATTTTGTTTTGTTTAACTTTTCATTTGCTTCAAGACTTGATGTAGTGCCTGGTCTCCCAAAAGATGTGACAGAAAGATTTATAAGTGCACAGAGCATCTCTGCAGCATGTGTTTGCACAGGTGAGCAAGGACTGATTCTCGAGCTGATGTAACGTCTGTGAATTCATTGTGCACGGGGGTCCTGCTTACAATTACTGTGGCTGTGCTGGAACTTCATGACCTAAAGCAAGCTGGGCGGGAAAGGCTTTGTTCAGCTTACACTTCCACATCACTGTCCACTGTTAAAGGAAGTCAGGACAGGAACTCGAGCAGGACGGGAACCTGTGGGCAGCAGCTAGTATGGAAGCCACGGAGGAGTGCTGCTTACCTGCTTGCTCCTCATGGCTTGCTCAGACTGCTCTCATATAGAACTCACCACCGACCAGCCAATCCAGGGGTGTCGCCACTGACAATGGGGTGGGCCCACCCACCCCCACCCACCCCCACCCACCCCCACCCACCCCCACCCACCCCCACCCCCTTCCCCTACTACTCCCCTCCCCTCCCCCTTCAATAACAAAACAAAACAAAACAAAACAAAACAAAAAAACGCCCTCCAGGCCTGCCTACAGCCCAATCTTATAGAGTCATTTACTCAGTTGAGGCTCCCTTCTCTCCAGCAACTTTAGTTGTGTAAAACTCTCCAGTATAACACCCAGTTACTGACATCACAGGTGGTGGCCACTTAAAACATCTTAACTGAAAGGGTAGTTTAAAAAAACAAAACAAAACAAAAAAAAAACACAACAATTTAGTGAAAGTGCTTCTTTATTAGTATCTGTCAGTTCAGTGGTAGGGTGTGCGCTTAGCATGGTGCAAGGCTTGAGTTTTTCCCCAGCACCGAAGCTGGGCTTGGCGGTACACAGTTCCACCCCTGCACCAGGAAGGGTGAGGCTGGAGAATGGAGAGTTCGAGGGCCAGCCTGGACTTCAGGGAGAGATCCTACCTCAAGCAAAACAAAACAGAGACCCAACACCAACCAGAACTATCCACTGTTGTACTTTAAAATCCTGTTAACGTGATTTATTGAAGGGTGTCCAATATCAAGTTCTCCCGAAAGAGGAGTTAATACCTTTGTTACTTTCTAAGCTTCCTGGCAGGGTTTCTTCTCTGCCATGGGCAAGATAATTATCTTCATGTTGTGTAATCGGAAAATCAGTATTGAATTTCTTAGCTGTCCGTTGTGTTTTATGGGGGCACAGTTATCGAACTTGGGTTTTGGGTTCCTATTATGAGAAAATGTTAGCAGCTTCGAAAGAAATAGGGGAGTGAGCTGTATTTAGTAGAGGAACATTCTTCCCTGTTGAGAACTGCCTGAAACAATGGTGGCAGACTGGCTGGTGGAGGGTGGTGCAGGGAATTCTCAAACAGTGGTGCGCATCCACCCCTCAGGAGAGCTGAGTAAAACACGGGCCCCTGACCCTGTCACTGGGAGTATCATGGAGGGAGCCTGAGAACTGATGTCTCTAACAAGCCCCTACTCCCTGCAGACAGTGCTTAAAGGCAGGGGCAGCTTCTAGGCTGAGAGCTGATGGTTTGTGAGCATTTGTAGGACTGGCATGAGTGAGGTGGAGAGGCTAGGGCACGGTTGGGCTCCTGGCTCATTATACATTCTATAAAAATGCTCTGCTGCCGAGCTATATTCCCCAGCCTCATTTACATCTTTCAAAGTTCCATTTACTAAATTTTGTCAAGTTTCCACATTTTCTCCTTGCAGCAGGGCTGGGAGGGGGGAACTAACGTTAATATCACTGAAAGCAATCTTGAAATGTTGAACTATTTTCAAAAAGTTCTTTTCTTTGCAGAAAAAGCATAAGAAACATCTCATTTATTTCATGATGACCATAAACTGCTGGCACCTGTCTCGTCTCTCTGATTGATTGATGATGATTGATTGATTGATCGAATTATTGAACTAATTTTGAGATAGGGTCTTGTAGTGGGAGTTTGGGTTTGTTTTTTTGTTTTTTTTAACTCAGTTCTGTTTTGTAAACATGTCTTTGTTTTAATGCCAGGTGTGGGATTTGGGGCTTTCCCAGATTACGCACAGCAGCCGACTATTTACCTTGAGTGCACTCTGAGAGGTGCAGGATCTTTGCCAGCTGCAGATAGTTTAATTCCGAGGGCTATTGAGAGGGTATAAATGCCAGAGCCCAGGTGGGGAGAGGTGGTTGTACTTTCTGCTGCTGCTCATTGCCTCGTTTGCTGCTGGTTTGCTGGACTGCTGGAGTGCTGGACTGCTGGAGTGCTGGACTGCTGGAGTGCTGGAGTGCTGGACTGCTGGAGTGCTGGACTGCTGGAGTGCTGGAGTGCTGGATATCCTGACTAGGAAGAATGGACTCGCACCAAGGAACCCAATGACCCTAAACAGCAGGAAGTAATAAAGTAATACGTTGCCCCTTTCCCTTCTAATTTTCTTTCTCTCCTACCTAATGTTGGGGAGTTGAAAGGTATTAGGTTGGATAAGGGTTAGAAGGTAGAACCCCAATAAAATATATATTAAAACAACACACAGCTACTAGGTCTCATTTATGTAGCCCTAGCTGACCCTGAACCTGCTAGGTAGATCAGAGTTTTCCCGAACTTTTGGTTATCTCCCTCCCTCTGCTCCCTAGTGCTGAAATTAAGGTGTGTGTCACCAAGCCTGGCTAATACTTGGTGAGTGCTGCCTTTTGGTTTATTTCTTTTGGCAGAGTTGGGGGTTGAAACCCAGGTCTTTACAAGCAAGTTGCTGTGATGAGTTCTATCAAAGCCCTTAGAGCTTCTTTTGAATACAGAGAAACTTTTCACAAGAGGTTACAAATGTCTGTGCTTTTTAATCCGCACATCATGAAACATGGAGGTGGAGTGAGAAGATGTTCACTCTAGGATATATTTTTGCAAAGGTTTCTTTTATAAGCATGAATATTTGTCTTTTATATGCATGAATAGTTGGGTATGTGTGTGTACTTTGTGTGTGCCTGGTGCCTCTGGGGGTAAGAAGAGAGTGTCAGGTGCCCTGGAACTAGAGTTATAGATAGTTTTGAGCTACTGGGAACTGACCCTGAGTCTTCTGGCAGAACAGTAAGTGCTGAGCCATCGCTCCAGCCCCTGTAGTACATATATTTTAATAGTAAGCATTGGAAACCACTTGAGCGGCCAGGCTCGGTGGCACACACCTGTAATCCCAGCACTCAGGGAGGCAGAGGCAGGTAGGTCTCTGTGAGTTTGAGGCCAGCCTGGTCTACAAAGCCAAGGCTACACAGCAAAACCCTGTGTTGAAAACCCAAAAAGAAACTGCTTAAGCCATTAATATGGTTAACACTTTGCAGTAAGTATGGCCATAAAGTTTTTAACTAATCAAAATGAAATGAAATGAAATTAGACATGCAGTTCTCTGATCACACGGCCCGTGAGGTTAGGAATGTCCATGTCGGACAATACAACTATGGAACATTCACAAGGCAGGAAAAGGCTGTTAAGCACCGAGGTCTCCAGTGTTAACATGCTATGCAGGGGCTGGAGAGGACCCCCATCAGCCCAGGGCACTTCCGGCAGCCTCCAGCTCTTGGTGCTGCTGTCCACCGTCTGTTCTCAGCATTCCTGGGTGCCTTCTCCAGTAGGAAAGGTCTGTCTGCTGCAGGCACCGGCTCTGCAGCCCTAACCAGGCTCCCTGGTAAAGGACAGAAGCACAGGGTGTCTCTTTTCTGTGTGAGCCATCCTCTGATGGTGCCACAGGTCTGGGAGGATCAGTTTACCTTGTGCGTGTCACTCGGGGCCCGCCCTGCTAAGCAGCACTTAGCCCAGCAGCTCTAATGGGTGGGTTGTGAACCTGCCTTTCGACAAAGCGGTTTATAATTTTCTTTATCTTAGTATCTATTATGGGGTGGTGGTTTGTGTGTGTTTGCTGTTTTTAAAGTGAAGCTGGAACTTAATGATAAGTGGTTCTGAGTCAGATTGCAATCACACAGTAGACAGGGCTGTGTCTCTGTTGCCAAATTAGCACCTTCCTTTTGGGCTTATTAATGGCTTCTTTGTAATTACAAATAAGGGTGCTCTGTTTAAATTATGCCTTGCAGCTTAGTGTAGGAGAACAATGAACATAGAGGTCTTAAAGGTAATTATCTGCCGGTGTGTGTGTGTGTGTGTGTGTGTGTGTGTGTGTGTTATTAAAATGGGGTGTTTGTAGGTTTGGATTCAAATTGTCACCAGTCCCCAATTTGGGGGCCTCACTATGGACAATCATGGGACCCCTAGGTCGGAAGTCCAGTTACGTTCCATGGTGGGCATGTAGTGGGAAAGAGACAGGCTGTGTGACCACACTGACCTGGGTTCAGTCCCTTGACACCTTTTTACCTTTGTGACTGACACCAATTTTCTTTACGTGTGTGTGTGTGTGTGTGTCAGTGTGTTTATTTCTGGCATTGGGGTATTTGGTGTTTACTCGGGTTGACTCTGTTTGTTGCCACACAGGGCTCAGGCATGGAGGAGCTGATATGGGAGCAGTACACCGTGACCCTGCAGAAGGTGAGTTCTTCACGGTCCGTGCATCCTCCTCTTGGGCTTGGTGTTGTCACACTTCATGGATCTAACTCATTTTCGCCCACACAGTTCTGTTTTTAATCTCTCTGTGGTGGGCAGTGCATCACTGGAACTGGCAATAGTTAACTTGTGGGCAGAGAGTTGCTTTTGATGAGAAGGTGTTTACTACCCAACATATCCAGGGGATCTTAGTACCTTCACATCCCCTCAGAGAGAGCAGACTGTGGAAGGGAGGGAATGGAAGAAACCTGTGCCTGCTTGAGGACTTTGAAGTAACATTTCTGCTTTAAGATTTATTTATTTTGTATGTATAAATACTCTGTTTTCATACACACCAGAAGAGGGAATCAGATTTTATTACAGATGGTTGTAAGCCACTGTATGGTTGCTGAGAAATGAACTCAGGGCCTCTAGAAGAACAGTCAGTCCTCTTAACAGCTGAGCCAGCTCTCCCGCACCATTGAAGTAACACTTCTTAATATACAAAACCCAGCTACCTTCCTTGCTCTAGCAAGCAAGTTCTAACAGCCGTCACACATATGCATATAAGTACACACAATTGGTGGATAGAGCAAAGCAAGCTCTAACAAGGTTTATTATTTCTTTGTTCTAACGCAAAGTTCTCTACCTAAGAAGAAAAATTACCTCATAGCGGTAAAGGCAATCATCACAGGAACAGATGACATCTTTGCACAAAGGGGAATACAGAAGGATTATTGATTATTTGTGCCTAACTAAACATTTCTTATCTTTCACTTCATTCTACAAGTTCATTGTGAGTTCAGAGCAACAGTTTTTCAAGTCACAGGTTAGTTAACAAGGTTTAAGGTTAACCGGGTCTAAAGAGTTACAGCAGAATTATTGTTTATATGTTTTTCCAGTAAGACTCTTATCTAACGAAACATTTTTAAGCTGTCGTTGAGTTCATTGAGAGTTAAAAACAATCGTTTTTTGTTTTTTTTTAACAGGTTGTCAAACCTTGTCACAGGTTGACAAGGTTTAAACAGGACAAGCCTATAGTGGCAAGTTTTTTCCTATACTAGTTGGTTATAATCTGTATTTACCAAGAAACAGGTCATCTGCCTTATGCCTTATTTTTAAAATTTTGCATAGTTAGCTAATTACCTATTCTCTGTTTGTGGCTCATTGTATCATGGTGCACACTGAGACCCAATGATCTCATCTCCTAAGCTAGCGTGACTGTTTACGTAGATCATAAATCTGTTCCAAGCTTGTTCTTCCTAGTGTAATTTCTGTTCAGAGACTCCCGATGCACTTTCTGATATTCTGAAGGGGGGCTTCAAATTGCCTGAATCAAATCAGGAATTCTATAGCATCATTACTAGGAGTTATGACATCATCAGTTCATCTAAGCAGCATTAGATCATGAAAGTACATCTTCATATTGATCTGCAGGAAGTCTGCCTAGCAGAGAGAAGCAGTCATGCCAGTGCATAGGCACTGAGTACTTTCTCACTTCCAGCCACACCATGCTAGATATATGAGGAATAAAGCAATGACAAGCATGGAAAGGCATATCTGCAGCAAGAAGCAACCCGGAGACAAAGTCCCTCAGGTACATGCCTCAGCAGGGTATACCTCATCGCCAGCTGTGCAAATATGGTGAGCTGCCTCCAGGAAGCACATTTGCTTGCCACCAGCCCTTTCTGCATGCATGGTTCCTGCCATGTAAGACCATCTGTTCCGGGGCTGTCTCTGGTTATTGATTTGACCTCTTAAGTTATATTGAGTGCTTGTAATAAACCCTGAAAGCCACGTATGGAAAGGGTTTTTTTTTTTGTTTTGTTTTGTTTTTTCATTTTTTTTCTCTGAATTCCAATGATTCCAAAAGAGGATTTGGCATTGCAGTGTCAGGAGGCAGAGACAGCCCACACTTTGAAAATGGGGAAACGTCCATCGTCATTTCTGATGTGCTCCCTGGTGGACCCGCTGATGGCTTGCTTCAGTGAGTGTCCTCACTCCCCTCCCCAAGCCCTGCCAACCCTGCAGGTTGACACTAGATGGGGAGTTTTCATGGTTGTGTGCCTTTACATCTGAAATCTTGAGTGAAAATTGGGGTCACAGCTAATACATTCTGTTTTAGCAGTCACCAAACTATGGGGAACATCCAGGCTTAGAGGGGAGGGAAAAATCCTATGTGTGGAACCGCCCACACCCATAGGAAGGTAGTTAGAGTAGGCTTTGAAATCTTTTAGCTTTTCTGTGCGCCCACCCTCCCCCACCCCCCACTTTGTTGACATTGTCTATAGCCTAGGCTGGTCTCTGTTTCCCCACACAGCCAGGGATGACTTTGAGTTCTAATTCTCCTGCCTCTATTTCCCACATGTGTTGGTATAATGTTCTTGTGGAATGTATACAATTTACCCTTGTTCATTCAAATGTTTATTTATCTGGTTTCGATCTGGACATTGCATTGTGATGTTTATTCTAAGCATCACCTGTCTCAAATTTGTGTAAACATGCCACCATTTGCTCTCTGTATTATCAACAAAACAACCAGCAATGGAGAAAATAGGGTGGGACATCCTGGTCTGGAGGGGAGGAGAAGGAAGTGAATGGGAGATAGTAGGAGAGGAGAGATAGGCAGGAGAGGACTTGGAAACAGGAGGAGAGATGAACCAGACCCAAGATATAACTAAAAGCAAGTATAATGTGGGAAATCTGAATGGGAGGAAACTATGCAGGCTTAGAGGTTTAGGATGGAGTAACTATTGCCCAGCATTGTGCTCTAAGTTAACTAAATAAATCCTAGTCTTTGTGTGGCGATTTGGGTATACAACTGGTTTAGGAATAACTGCGGTTTAATTAAAAGATAAATCAATAATAAATATTACTAGTCAACAACACATATTCTGGGTTTACACAGTGCTGGGAACTGGACCCAGGGCTTCATGCATGTTAGACAATAACAGCAACTGAGCCACAGTCTCATTTCCAAACCTGTAGCATATGTCACCATAACAAAATTCTTGAGAAAGTAACCTCAGGGAAGCACATACTTATTTTGCATCTCATTTTCAGGCGGTTTTGTCTGTCCCAGAAAGACTATAGGAGAACAGAGCAGCTAACAGCATGGTGGCTGGAGAGCAGAGAGCAGGAACGTTTGAAACAATACCTGCCCTTCCCGGCTTCTCCTTTATTCCTCAAGCACATAGGATGGGGTCACCCATTCATGGCAGATCTACCCCTCTTAATTCTCTTGAAAACACCCCATGAACACAGCTAAGAGTGAGCCTTGCTAACCTTCACAGCGCTTTTTAACCCAACCAAGCTGACAGAATTGACCACCTCAGTTTCCACCCTTAGTGTCTACCAAGAGATTTTTATCTATGTCTTAGTATATGTTTTGTAATTTAATGAAGATGGTTAGGAATGTGCCCCAGTAGTAGAATACTTCACATAGGTCAGGCCTTGGATTAATCTTTAACAGAACCATCCCCAGTAAAAACCCGGCTAACAACCGTCTCCAACAGAATTTAATAATGGGGACATTCATGATAGTTAGACCTAAGCTATCCAGCTGCCCGCCTTCTGTTCTGAGGAGATAACTCCACTTGAAAAGATGGAGTCTGAGTCCTCTCAGGAAAGAGTCTAAAGGTAACTATGTGGCTACATCAGCCAGGTTGTACAAAAGTCAAATTTGTGTGATATTTAAAAATCTCTGCATTCCTATCTTATTAGTTGTTAGTCTTTTCAAAGTTAGTCTTTGGTTTAGAGTAATATACAATTTTAAGATAACTTTGGATGAGCCTGAGGAATAGGATTCTGTGATCTTAAAGTTTCTTCAAGAATCTGAGGAAACCTAGGGGCGGAGGCACACACCTGTAATCCCAGCACTCTGGAGGGAAGAGCCAGGAGGATCTTTGTGAGTTTGAGGCCAGCCTGGTCTACAAAGTGAGTCCAGGACAGCCAAAGCTACACAGAAAACCCAACAATAAAACAACATAGAAACAGAACAACAACAACAAAAAAAACTTATTTAAAAACAAAACAAACAAAAAAGATGGAGAGATGGCTCAGAGGTTAAGAGCACTGGCTGATCTTCCAAAGTTCCTGAGTTCAATTACCAGCAACCCCATGGTGGCTCACAACCAACTATAATGAGATCTCAAGCCATTGTCTTCTGGCATGTCAGCATACCTGCAGGCGGAACGCTATATACATAATAAAGAAATACAGCTTTAAAAAGGTCTCTGGCCGTGCGGGTGTTTGTGGGTGTGTCTTTCTTCCTGAGACCTTTCCTTATTTTAACTCTAGAGCTTAAAATCTGTGATAAAATCTTTTAACATGCCGGGTGTGGTGGCACACGCCTTTAATCCCAGTACTTGGGAGGCAGAGGCAGAGGCAGTCAGATCTCTTCGAGTCTGAGGCCAGCCTGCTCTACAAAGCAACTCTGCGAAAGGGAAAAATTAAAAAATAAAAAAGGCAGTTTTCCACTTTTAGAAGACACTATGAAACGAGTCAAAACTTCTTGGTGTTATAGCACTTGGTACTTACATGTATATATATATATATATATACATATATACATATATGTACATATATATATACATATATGTACATATATGTATATATATACTTCTATATGTCCATGTCCCTGGTTGCTGTTTGTTTTGTCCTAAACTTCAATGATGCATTTATTCCAGCTTCCCATGTTACTGCAAAAGAAGGAGTCACTGACATCATCTGCCCTTCCATACTGATAAACATTTAATGTTCAGACTCGGGGACCAGCTTGAAATATTTGTTAATAAGGTAAAATAAAAATCCTTATCAGTCCAGATATGGTGTCTTCCAGTTGTAGAGTTAAGATTGCTACTCCACCTTCCATGGATGTTTTAGAAAAGAGACGTGATGAGGAGGGCAGTAAAAGGGTTGCCAGTCCTCCCTCACATGTGTATGCTAAAAGCCGTGCCAACTAGAGTCTTGTAATACTTGCAGACTGGGGAGATGATGTGGGAGCGGGCTTCCATCATGTGTACAAGCTACCTGAGGGCTGGCTCCATCCCAGACCCCACAGCTGCCTTTCCCAGTGGCCCAGCGTGTAGACTCTTGGGGGAAAGCGCATTGTGGGCCGGCAAGATGGCTCAGCACAAAAAGACGGTTCCCTGAGATTGCTAGTGCGCACCCACGCGCCTGGATTTGAAAGTTAACTTCGTTTCCAGTGTATCAGAAGCGTATTCAGAAGGCTAAGCGGGTCTGGACTGTGAGTATAGTGCGGGAAAGCAAGGGGCTCGCGGCAGCCAATGTGGCAGTTGGTAGTTCATCTCCTCACCATCCACTGGGTCTGTACGGCAGCAGTGTCAGGAAGCTGGACTCCAGCCAGTTCCCTACGTGGCTCGAACGTACATTAAAATTTCAGGAGTGCCGGTCCGTTTGGCAAGAGTGGTTTCTATAGCCTCAGATTCAGGCAATCGTGGATTGACTAAATATGGGGAAAAGGGGCCAGAAAGCTAAGGTTTCTCTTATTCTGTCAACAGTACAGCGTAACCACAGTAGATAAGGCATTTGCAGTATGTCATGTATTGCAGGTAAAACATGCAGGGGAATGTGGATAGGGTACAGGCTAGCATTTAGCATCTTATATAAGGGACTTAATTATCTGCTGAGTTTGGCTAGAGAGATGGTTCTGGAACCATTTTCTACAATAGAGAGACTACTTTTTAGCTAGATCGTGATCTCCTTAACACAACTTTGAAAGACTGGGATGAAAGAAGTGGATGGTTCTGAATATGACTGCCTGTTCATTAAGCAGTATCTCTCTGAATATTAGCAAGTTTCTTTTTTTTCCTTAGTAAAGGGGCGGCTCAAAAGCCTTCCTTGTCTCTCGCTCAGAGAATAGTGTAATTTTGGTGTGTTCATATTTCACTGAATTAGACTTTTCGTATTTTGAAACCAGATATCTTAGTCATGGGGGTGAGCAAGAAGGGGTGCTGTTGAGCGGTGTTCGAACAGCAGTTGTTGGATTAGGACCAGCCTCCTTGGATCTGCACTGTCTTTATTTGGCCAAACTTGTGGTGGAATAGACTTGAGGGTATCCTCTAATCAGATACCTAGAATCAAGCCCCAGTTATTTCTCTCTCATCATATATGAGCTAACGTGGTAAATCCTGTATTTTTACTCCTTTGTGGGCCGGTAGACATTCATGTCACTGTCCCAGGGAGATAAAATGATAGGACAGATGAGAAACAATGAGAGGGAACATTTGTAATTATGAAGTCACTCCTGAGCTAGAATATAGTTAAATCTTTAATCCTCCATCTTAAACATTATGTTTCATCTTTTCTTTCTGACACCAAACCTACAACAGCCCTAACACCAAAATGGTGAGGTTCAAGAAGGGAGACAGTGTGGGCCTCCGGCTGGCTGGTGGAAATGATGTTGGGATATTTGTTGCTGGCATTCAGGAGGGTACCTCAGCAGAGCAGGAAGGCCTACAGGAAGAAGGAAACCTAAGGAAGGCCTAAGGAAGCCTGCCCTCTAGCAGTCACTTGAGAAGGTGCTTTTCTGGCTGTTTTTCAGTAAAAGAGTTCTGAGAGTACTGGGTTCATGGTTGCTGCAAAGGTTTGGCATGCCGGGAGCTGTTGGAATTTGTAATTTCTTTATATTTCTGTGTGCACACACGCACACTAACTTTGTTGAAAAATGCACACATCACTATCTGGAGGTCTGGTAAGCCTCTCCAGGCCCAAAGGAGAGGGAGAAGAAGTTGTAGAATTGTCCAGGGAGTCAGACCTCAAGACAGGAGGATGTACCCACACTCAGAACTCTGCTGATCTGGTTCAGACTGACCTCCAGAGCGGAAGGAGTCATGAGCTCATGAGCATTGCTAAGCTTTCCAGTGAACCTCTAGTGTTAGGAAATATAGAAAATGTGAGGTTACACGCGGGTCCACAAATCACACCACGAGATCGGTTCCACGCGGGAGGTTTATTAGGGAAGGGGGTAAGGGGTCGCAGGGAGATGAGGCAGAGAAGAGAGAGAGAGAGAGACAGAGAGAGGGACAGAGCCTGAGAGAGGAAGAGGAGAGGAGAGGAGAGAAGAGAAGAAGAGAGGGGAGGGCCCCAGTTCTCTTATAGGGTGAGCCAGGGACATGCGCAGGTAGCTTTAGGTGTCTTCACAACTGCCTGATAACTGGTCTATCAAGTCCCTTGGGGCTGGCCATAGAAGTGCCTGCTTACTGATCCCAACATCTAGGACCTTCTTTGGCTCCAGGAAGGACCCTAGAAGACAACCTGAGTGAACCTCACGGTAACACATGGTCCTAGGACTTCTCTCCACCCACAGCTTCCCTTGCTACTGATGAAAATCTTTTCTAATGCCAGCACATACTGTTCTGTACTTGATGAATATGCTAATGAAGAGCAGGCATGCTTCCTGCTATTGGGAAGCCAGAGGCTTAGAGCTTTGCTCATGAAAGTTGGAGAATAAAATGGGATTTTTCTTGTGGAGGGGATGGTACATGTGAATTTTTATGAAGAGACGTAGAGAATTCCCCTAAGGCTTCAGGCTCCCAATTTCTGTATAAGACATTGTAAAAGACAAGGAGAATTACTTCCACACTGAGAACATTTCCAGGAAGTTTTTTTGGTTCGTGGCCTCACCATGGTGACGAGGAAGTTGCTGGTGGGCACTGATTTCTCTTGCAGTAGTTCTTGGTAGAGGTTGGGCAGCAGGTGGCCTTGATCATCACTCCAGCTGACTACAGAAAGATCTCTTTTCTGTAAAAGGCTGAGAAAGATTGAGCTCCCCAAGCTGGGCAGAGAGGCAGCTGCTGAGCAGTGATCTGGAGCTGATACCGAATCCTCCCCAGACTTCCAGCACACCCAGCCTGGCCCTGCCTACTCCTCTCAGATAAGGAAAGATGGTATTTCTCTGGCAGGAAGGACCTCACAGCCTGACCTTGAAGGACAAAAACACTGGCCTCCATTCATTTTTACTCTAGTGTGTTCCACCCTCCTTGGCCAGCCTGAAGATATGAAGGGAATTGTGTTCACAGCCTGGCCATTTTCTTTTGTTGGTAGATTTTCTTAGAATGGCCCTGCCTTCGCAGGTAAGGCCTGGTACATAGAATGTGCTGTACAGCTGCGGGACGCAGCAGGTCTCACGGATAACAGAAATATGATTGTTCTTTCTCCCACCCCCCTACCCCCACTGAGCTTATCTGCTTCTTTGTTACTTTTTTTTAAAAAAGATTTCTTTATGTATTTTTATGTATATGAGTGTTCTATCTGCATGCCCGAAGAGGGCATCAGATACCATTATAGATGGTCATGAGCCTCCATGTAGTTGCTGGGAATTGAACTCAGGACCTCTGGAAGAGCAGCCAGTACTCTTAACCGCTGAGCCATCTCTTCACACCCCTCTTTCTTAGTTATACAGTGTGGCTGGTATTTCTCTTTCAAAAACTGTTATGGAATGGAAAAGACAAAAAGGGAGGGGTTGGTGGTGGTTATGGTTGCTAACTCACGTGGATTTTAAAAACTGCATCTTACTTGTGTGTGTGTGGTAGGGGTGGAGGTCTGCAAGGAACACTTGCGCTGTGCCATGCACGTAGAGGTCAGAGGACAATTTTGGGAGGGGGGGTCATTTCTCTCCTTCTACTACGTGGAACTTGGGTATTAAACTGAATTCAGGTTCTCGGGTTTGGTGGTATGTACTTTAACGCATTGAGCCTTAGCCACCTTGCTGGCCCTGGAATTTTAAAATGTAGCTTGCAAGGTGTGTTTTAATTTTGATAATTAGAGTCTGGGTCACTAAAGGAGGTCATAGAAATGGATGGAGGACCCCGGAATCCCGATGTATGCCCTTTTATAAATAAATGGATAAATATGACCATTTAAAATATACATACAAAGCACTCATAGATACAGTGAACTATGCAAGAGGCACAAGAAGGGTTAGACAGCAGGGTTATTGATAGAGTGCCCCAGAAGCCCTGTTTTCATGCAGCTGTCTTTCATACGGTCCTTCCAGACTTTTAAGCTTGACTCCTGAAAGCTGTGTGGAGGCTACACTGAGCCTTTTTATTGCCCTTTCACCTCAAGTCTGTCCACAGACTGAGACCAGTGGTGTGTGCTTTGTCAGAAAAACTGGTTATTAACCCTGATCAGCAGAACCAGGAGCAGAAGTATGGTGTTATTTCCCATGGCTTTAATGCATGCCGGCTTTATGAATTGGTAAATGGGAATATCACATTTGTGTTGGTGAGCACAATTTAAAGTCATGTTTTCTGTCGTATGTGGTCTGGGTAGGCTCATTATCCTACTCCCTGTTTCTTATCAATACAGTAATAAGAAATTTTTTCCACAGATGAGATTTTAAATATGACAACATTAAGATCTTTTCTGTTATGAGCTTAATATACTCATTAATTACGATATTCAGAGACTTTCTCAAAAGCAAGTTGGCTTGTCAAAATAGTTTAAAATTTTATACCTGCATACCCCTTTGTCAATAGAAATATTTAATGTAAAATACATTTATACATATATATTATAAAAATGAACTTTGAATTGTATGTGTTCTTAGGACCTTTGAAATGCTCAGTTCCTGGTTTATAGACTGCTGAGGTGGCCTTATGGACTTAGAGACACAAACTAGACCACCTTTGTGATGAACTGTTACATGTTAAAGCAGCATGAGGATGGTCTGGCTGTTTCATCAACTTTCTAGGCTTCATTAAATTGAGGTTTTTGTCTTTCAACCCTGGAATTCTGGAGGACCTTACAAGCGCTATTACTGTACTTATCATCCTTATAATCACAGTATAGAAAAATGTTTCATTCTATAAGGCATTTGTTTGTTTTAGTTATTTTTTTAGTCTTTGAAAAAGCATAAGCAGGAAATGAATTTTGTGCCAGCTGAGACCGGTGGTGTGTGCTGCAGAAGATGATACTCAGATTCCTAAGGCAGTCTAGGAAATATTAATGAAAGGAAACAGGCTTGGGGTGGCTTGCCTTTTTAGCTGGTGTCTAGCATGTGAGTGTCAAAGTGACCATGGGTTAGCCTACCTGAGATGTGGGGCTATATGTTATTTATTATTATTATTAGCCCTATAATTATTGTGGTGGTATTATCTAAGCCACTATCACAAATAATAAGGCACAGACACCTGTTAAGTTTATAATTGCCTTATTACCTTGGGCTGGGCAGGTATTTCTACTTAGCTGTCTCAATAACCTCACCATCCATCTCCCAGCCCGCACCAAATGCCATCTACCTAATCACCCTTATCTGAGCTACCTTCCATCCATAATCTTATGAGTACTTGTTTTTATTTTTCATCTGGGCCTTTCCATGCCATTACTGGACTCTTTCCTCCTAGTCCACGTGGTTCCTTCTCCAGGCTAACCCATTGTAGCGTGCCCTTCCTCCTCTCTTCCCATCTGTCTTTATCCCATGATTCTCTTGAACCTGAACGAACCCAAAGACCTTTATCCATGCCTATACCATTATGCCCTACCCAGGTATAGGCCATTTAATAATCCAGTAAGGTATAATGTGTTAGGCAGGTTTACACAACAAGGATAGGAGTATATGGGCAGTAACCAGATCAGAGTGCCAATAACTAGCTAGCTTCAATATACAAGCATTAGACCAACCCCCAACACTGAGACATAATTTGTGTACTGTACCACTGAGCCATGTGAAGGGCACATGTCAAGTGGGTTTACATCCTTCAGAGTTGGTGGAACCATCGCCACAGGAACTTGTAGACAGAAACTTCATCCATTAGCAATCTTTCCAACTTTTTCCCCACCTTCTAGCTTACATGGTGCCTTTTGGCGCCTCTGTGACTTGGAGTCGGCAGGTATTGCCACATGTGCCAGGGCTGGCCAGACCTGCCTTGAGGGTATGAGAATGCTAGTGGGGACATTGGCAGCAGGGGGATGCTTTCAGAATTTCAGTTCCTTGAGTTTGAAAGTCATGGTAAGCCTCTTAAAAAGAGGCAACGTGCGTGAACTGGATACCACCTCTGAGTGGGGCCAGAAAGTTCCTTTCTATGCAATTTGCACATCAGTGTTCCAGCAAGTTTCATTGTCAGTGAAACTTGGGGTTTTGTGACATTCGTATTGGCAGGAGACAAAATGTGTCTGCATTTCTGAGAGAGCCCCTTTAAGTTTTCTTTGTGACAAATCCAGACTTTATCAGACAACCACTGATAGAAAGCTGTAGGAGTCACTTAGGATTCTTTATACGTCTGTAAGTCACTTGTTTGGTCCCTGTCTTGCACAGTCTCACTTCTGTATTTACATCTTGGATCATATTTTAGCTATGCTTACAATAATGTTTGTGAAGTACCATGATAAATAAGGACCCAAGAGAATCCATGGCATCAAGGTTAATTTCCTTGGGCTGCCAATGTATCCATTCAGTCTGATGCTGTAAATAATTAATAACAAGGAAATTGTAAGCTCTTTTCACCATCTCCCAAGGTCGTAGATAGAAATCTTTTCAAGTTTTTGGGACAGGGTCTCATGTATCCCCAGGCTGACCTCACGCTTACTGTAGTCAGTGATGATCCTGAACCTCAGATTCCTGCCTCTGCCTCTCACATAGGTACAGACATACGTCTGATTTCAAGTGAACATCATCATACCTGGCTTCAAGGTTAGAATTCCTTAAATGAAGCAAAGTGAAATTTAATGAAAGACAGCCAGTGTCTGGTCCCCAGAATGACCATCGATGCCAGTGACTGCCAGTGTTCCTCCATTACTTTCTGTTCATATGTTGCTTTGTTCTGAGGACTCCAAGCTCCCCACAGTGTGTTGGAATCCTGAAAACAGTGGTGCTAGGCAGATGAAGAAAGAGGAAGAAGAGCATGAGACTAGAGAGAGTTAGGATTCTCTTGCACCAATAAACTAGACACTTGAAAGATTTTACTTACCTCATTATGAGGGGACTTGTGAGTTGTTAAGATATTAGAAATCAGAGGAACTAAGATAAATAATAGCATTTGGGTATGGGAGGATGGCTCAGTGGTTAAAAACACTAGGGCTCTTCCCAGGACCCACATGACAGCTCACAAACACCCATAACTCCAGATGGAGGAGATCTATCTAACCCCTTCTTCTGACCTCTGTTGGCACCAGGCACAGATGAGTTAGTGCACATACACACATGTACACAAAAACACTCATACACAAGATAATCTGAAAGAACACAAAACAAAAATTTGGCATGTGAATTCTGAGGAACATACAAAATTATTGATGACCTACAGAGCAGTAACTGAAAACCTCTGTAAGTATCTGTTCCACCAGATTAAATTATTTGTGTCTTTCAGACAAAATTCTGCACATCAGTGTTTAGGTCTGGGAACTTGGATCAATATTTATACCATCCATCCATATCCATCCTTTCGTGAGTCATACTGAATAATCGCACACGATTCTGTGGCTCATGTAAAGGAAATCAATTCTTTACCTTTGGATTTTAGCGGGAAGGGATGTTAATTAAAAATATTTACTGTGTACCTCTGTAGATAGACCTAGGCACTGTGGACTTACTTTTTCTCAGTTTTTGAGATGTTCAGCTTCTTTTCTTTCTTTTCTCTCTCTCTCTCTCTCTCTCTCTCTCTCTCTCTGTGGACTTACTTTTTCTCAGTTTTTGAGATGTTCAGTTTCTTTTCTTTCTTTTCTCTCTCTCTCTCTCTCTCTCTCTCTCTCTCTCTCTCTCTCTCTCTCTCAAGATTCTTTAGAGTTTGAGATTTCCTGAGCTGAAACATTGCCTTGGTCTACAGCCATGCATAGTAGGATTCAATGTAGTTTCTGGCTTCTCAATTTAATTTCCCCTCTCCTCATGTACAGGTATTTTCTAGAGGGTTTCTTGAAATGGTTTATTGAACCTATTGTACAGTTTTCTCCTTTAATAATTTGTAAAGCATTAAAGAACATAGTTTATAAAATGCCAAAAAGTAATCAGGCATGGTAGCTCACGCCTTTGATCCCAGCGCTTAGGGAGGCAGAGACCATCTGATCATTGTGAATTCAAGGCCAGCATGGCCTACAAAGCAAGTCCAGGACAAGTAAGGCTACCCAGAGAAACCCTGCCTGGAAAAAACAACCAACCAAACAAAACCACCACAACAAAAACCAAAATGGCAAAGTTACTTTTTAACAGCCCCAATCTAGTTCATGAACATTCTTGGCCTACGTGGATTAATGAAATTTGTAATGAAGGGTTGCTGTGATGCCTCAGCATGTAAAGGAACTTGCTGCCAAATCTGACAACCCACGATCTACCTCTGGGTCCCACGCAGAACCCACTCTCACAAACGCTCCTCTGACCTCACGTGTGCACCAGAGCTCAAATGTGGGCTCACATATATCCACAAGAGAAATGCAAAAACATTCTACAGATGCATTCTGATTTTAAGCATATGGGTGTTTTGCCTGCACGCGTCTGTGCACATGTGTGCAGTGTATGAAGAGGCGAGACAAGGATGTCAAACCCTTGAAACTGGAGTACAGCTAGCAAGCCAGTAGTGCTGGGAACTGAACCTGGGTCCTCTAAAAGAGTCTTAATGACAGACTCATCTCTTTAGCTTTTATTAAAAAATGTTGGTTTTTTTTTTTTTTTTTTTTTTTTTTTTTTTTTTTTTTTTTTTTTTTTTTTTTTTTTTTTTTTTTTTTTTTTTTTTTTTTTTTTTACTGTTTTTAATGGAAGATTGGGTAGTGCTGGACACATGTCTTTTCATAGCAGCAGGCTGGAGCCGAGTGGGTACTGTTCTACACCAAGGCCCTGCCCAGCCTCCTTTACAAAGCCATGTAGATGTGTGAGGCCATGCTTGGCCACTCTCGCTCATCTCTTCCCACTACCTTTTACTGCCTTCCTGAGCCAACAAGTAGGATAGCATCCATGCAGCCACAGGGCAGCCAGCATTCTGAACACACACACACACACACACACACACACACAGAAATAACCCTTTCCCTCCCTGGAAAATTCCCAAATTATAAAACAAGCCAGTATCTCTTGAGGCCCTTATTTCAAGGAGTGCTGTAGTTGAGCCGGGTTGGAATAGGAAATAGAGATAGCGTGGTACGTGCAGTTGATCCTCTGTGTCTATGCATTCTATATCTTGGGATCCAACAAACCACAGATTGAAAAAAAAAAATCCTGAATGTTTTCAAATGTTAGGCATTAGAGAGAGATGCTTCAGTGGTTGCCCTCCATGAAAGAACACAGTGAGAAACAGACCTCCCAAGCAGCCATAGTGATATGTGCCTAGAACCCCAGCACTCAGGAGACTGAGGCAGGAGAGCCAACATTTCACAACAGCTTGGATGGTACAGTGAGATGTCTCAAAAGACAAAATGACAAAATAAATAAAAAAAAAAACCACCCCACCCACTCACCAAATCGTGGTCTATATTTGCCATGTGGAAACTCCCCCTCTGAATCTGAAGACCTAAGGAGCCACAGCAGAGGGAATGCCACTCTCACATGAAGCTCACTTCCCTTATCTCACGCTCGTCTCCCCTTTTTTCATCTGTCTAGCACCACTGTTTTCACAATTCCAGTTCGCTGTGGGGAGCTTGGAGTCCTCAGAACAAAGCAACATATGAAGAGAAAAGTGATGGAGGAACACTGGCAGTCACTGGCCTGATGGTCATTCCGGGGACCAGACACGCTGGCTGTCTACACCAGGTAATGCATCTGATACCAGCCTGTACCAATGCCTGCAGGAAAGCCTCCTCACTGTCCCTAAGTGGGTTTCCTGCACGCTTGCTCCTGTATTTTAAGGATAGAATCATCCTGGGTTTAAGCAGTGTTACACTTTGAGCTCTTCACAGTTGGTGGCTTTTGTTAATGGTCGGAGCATCTTTAGTCACTGCCTTGAAGACGGCTCAGAAATTCAGGCTACAGTAATAGTCGGCTTGGAGACATAGCACCCAGACATATAGGCACGGAAAAGTACAAGCTTAGAGTGTAATTCATTACGCCCCAATTCTAGCTCACCAAAACTTCAGCTTACTATTGGACACAACATAAAGGACCCTTAACCGAGCCCATCCCTCTCCAGTCTTCCTCTCCCAAATACAGCGTACTTTTGATGCACTTGAGCTTTAATTCCTCAACTGTCACATTTACATTTTACACCTATTCTGCTCTCAAGAGTGAATGTGGAAATAAATGAGCTTTTCTAGGAAGCAATCTCCAGTAGTAAACACAGGCCTTAAAAATACCCCACACCTCCTCTTCTTGCTAATTCCATTTCTGAGAATCCATCTGCAGGAGGGCTGATGAGATCAAGGCTGGCGCACAAGCACAGCTTGGATAAAAAGGATACATCTAATGCAACAGAGGAAAAATGGGCATAATCAAAACAGCCAGTGGCCAAGTGTTCACTGAGGAAGCAGGGGCAAGATTAGTGATCAGTGATGACGGGCAGGCAGAGTTCTTCACTGTGAGAGGAACATCATTATTATTTTATTTTGGTTTTTCAAGACAGGGTTTCTCTGTGTAGCCTTGGCTGTCCTGGGGTTTCTCTGTGTATCATTGGCTGTCTTTGACCAAGATGGCCTCGGACTCACAGAGATCCGCCTGCTCCTGCCTTCCTGAATACTGGGATTACAGGCATGGGCCACCGCACCCGGCCGAGAGGAGTTCTTGTTAAGATGTGAAGTAAAATAGGGAAGGGAAGCGCAAACCCAGCACAGCACCAGGAATCCCTCTCAGACACGCGACAGATAGGCATGAGGATGTAACTGGAGGAAATGCCTGAGAATGATCAGGGCTGTAACAGTCATACCTCCTTCTTCAGGGGTCTCCATTTCCCAGTGTTTAAGGATACATTCTTTCTTGTGTCATCAACAACAAGGAAGGAGGGACTAGATGGTCTGTTCGGTGGTGTAGGCGACTTGTTCTTGCTGAGAGCCCAGGTTTGATCTGCAGCACCCACATAGTTGTGGGGGGATCTGATGCCACCTTTGACCTCTGCAGGCACCAGGCACACATGTGGTGACCATGGATGCAGGCAGGAAAAAAAAAACAACAAAAAAAACAAAAAACATTCCTATGCAATTTTTAAAAATCCCTTAAAAAGACTGGCTTAAACCAGGACGGCCGGGTGAGGCTCAGTGGAGGAGCAGCACTCCGCAGGCATGACGACCATGGCTTCCACCCCAACACTGCCCGAAAAGGAAGGATTCACTACAGAGCTCATTCTTGACTACCAATGGACTCCTTTTTATTAAATTATAAAACAGCTTGATGTCAGTACAGACGCTGATATAAAGGAAATAAAATACCCTTTTCTCAAGTATCTGCTTTCATAGAGCACGTGGTTGTAGACAAACAACAAAAACTCTAGACTAAATTCCTGGCCTCCAAGCTATGACAGCCAAACGACCAAGCGTCGTTGTCCTATGTACAGTCAGAATTTATGGAAAATACTACAGACAATGCCCTGAAAACACGGCATGGTGCAGGGAGGCAGTTAAAGCTGCTAAACTGGTATAAAAATTTAGTCAAAATAAAGATTTAGTCCATTATAGCTCTGCATAAAGCTCCGGGGAAGGAAACTTAAGACACATCTTGTCAAAGGCACTTAGAGAGTTGTAATAAAATACTTCTGAATTTAGTTTGAGATGGAGTATTTTTTTTAAACTCCTTTTTCACATTTGCTTCACACTGAAGCAGTACTGGAAGGCAGCTATGAATGAGAAAAAATAGTTATTGCTCCTTAATATACATATTAAAAATACAGAGATTAATACAGATTTTGGTCCGCACCAAAGCAAGTAACAGTATCAGACTGCAGTGTTTCTCTTCATTCTGAGCAATAGTCATAAACAACTCCACTCCAGTCCCATGAACAGAGCCTTAGATTGGTGCCACCGGGGTCCCAGGGTCCCCACCGTCTCTCTGCAGTGCACTTCAGCTGGAGAAGATCTCCAGGGGGCCTCGAAGGCGTCCGAGCAGACACCTATAGTTCCGTGTCTCGGTACCGGGAGGGCTGGCTGTAGTAGCCACGCTTTGAGTGCGCGGCCAACTGCTGCCGGTATTCCTCCTCCTCAGGGTCACTGCCGTAGCTCCCTCTGGTGTCCTGGTAAGGTCTGGAAGGAGCTTTCTGTGGCTCCGGGGGTCTAGAACTAACAAAAAGAGGGTGGTAAACACAGCCCATCTCGTCCGGCTGCCCGCGGGGTTACCGAAGCTCTGACCCCAGCAGGCTGATCATGTCCTGACCCCTGAGCACATTCTACACCAGCCTGGGCTCTGCCGGTCCCTCTTCAGTTCACAGGATGGTAGGGGAAGAGATATATGGGTCAAGGCCATGGCCTATTTGGGCAGCCATACGTTGCCTGAACTAACATAGGAAGACTATACCTGTTGCATTCCCATGCTCCTACCCACAGCCCCTCTCAGAAGAGAGTTCTTTCCTGTGTCAGTTATACTGAGTTTCCTCTGTCAGGGTCAACTTGGCCAACTGTGTTCATTCAAAGAGTAATCTACATGACTCCAGTTTTTCAGTGCTTTGAAACAGGGCTCCAGCTACCTGAAGGGGGAAATGACTAAACACGAGATGGCCACAGGAAGACACCGATGAGGCCTAGTGCTTGCTCAGCACTTAAAATGTAGGCTAGCCAACTGCCTGTCACAGACCTTCAGACCTAGTTTGGCACAAGTGGCCTGACTGTGCATGCTGATACAGAGGAATTAAGGACCTTGCCTATGAGCTAGTGGACTTTAGTGACAAAAGAAATCTAAGCACTAGGAATTCTGCTCATGTGCCCTCCTAACATGATATAAGCTCCTATATGCCAGAGGGTATTTGGGCACACAAGGCAAATGTCCAGAAACTTCTGATTCAGTCACCTCTTTGAGACAGGGTCTCTCTACATAGCCCTGGCTGTCCTGCCTCTGCCTAGATTTTGATTTTGTAAATTTTGTTGTTGTTGCTTTGTTTTGCGAGACAAGAGTTTCTCTGTGGAGCTTTGGCTATCCTGGAGCTGGCTCTGTTCCAGACTAGGCTGGCCTCAAACTCACAAAGATCCACCTGCCTCTACCTCCTGGGATCAAAGGGGTGCGCCACTATCGCACACCCTAAGAGTTAAGTCTGACTAACAGGGTAAGGTAAACAGTCGGCCTGGGAAGGAAATTCTTAGCACTCCAACATTCTTCAAACGCTGGAGAAGCTGCGGGCCGATCCACCAAATGGCCCTTACCTCATGTGAGGGGGCAGGCCGGCTTCTGGCTTCGGGGCTTTGATAGGAACCGCGTAGATGTCAGGGTGCTTCTGAGCGATTTCAATCTGAGGCAGTAAGGGAGCAGAAGGAGAGAAAGGGCCACTGAATGGTTCTCTTGCTGGTCACCCATAGACCCAACCTTGTTCCCACATCCTACCACCTCCTCCCAGTTTATTCCAGACAAAGAAATAGATTGGCGCCTGCTTCCACGGTCGGGTGGTGGCTGATGGAACGTGATGGTGAGGAACAAAGTAGGGGGAGCCCTGAGATACTAGAGTAAGCTGACCAAAGGAACTAGTACTGTATGACCTCACCTCCGTGAGGCTCCAAAAACATCAAATTCAGAGGCAGACCATAGAATGCCGTGGTGGTGGCTGGAGGGAGGGAAAGGAGTAGGATGGTGTGGCCGAGGTTGGGGGAAGGGAATGGAGTGGAATGGTGTGGCTGAGGCTGGAGGGAGGAAATGGGGATCCCTGTCAGATGGGTGCAGTTTCACTTGGGAACTGGGAAAGTTCCTGAGCTGTCCTCTTACAAACAGCTGCAATGGTACATTTTATATTAAGTAGTACTTGCTGGTCCCAACTACTCAGGAGACTGAGCTGTAAAATGACCTGTATCTGGGTCCCTCGGGACAACATCAGGAAGGTCTCGAGAAGAGCTGGAGGACGGGCAGGAGAAAGCCTGTCCTGCATCCGTCCCTGCTCTTGAGGGAAGGTCTCACTGTGTCACCCAGGCTAATGTCCAACTTCTGGGCTCAGTGCTTCTCCTGCCCTGGGTTCAACCTGCTGGGACTATAGTGATGCTCCCACTTCTGGCATCACTCGAGTTCTTTGATACTGAAATGTCTCTCATGCATTTCATCCATTCTAACAGCTAAAAATCGACAGCTCCCAGGCCCAATGGCTGCCAGGATCCTATGGCAAATCTGGGCACATATAAAAGGTTGAGGAACAAATAATCATCACCCATATTCCAGCTAAAATAACATCTGAGAGGTATCAGCCCTCACTCTCTGGCCCAGACCAGGCCACAAGCATGCAGCATGGAGAGTCGAATCCTGCTCATCTGGATTGTTAGGGTTCCAGTTTTTGCTTGTTTATTTTTAGTTTTCCAAAGCAAGTTTTTCTTTATGACCTCGACTGTCCCAGAACCCAGAACTCACTTTGTAGATTATGCTTCCATTGGCCTCAAACTCACAAATATCCACCTGCTTCTGCCTCCCAAGTGCTGGGATTAAACACGTGCACCACCACACCCACTTCTGTCAGTCTTTGTTGATGGGAAGCAAAAAGGATATGCTGACAGCCAGCAATGGGGAAGTAGTACAGAGACCACGCGAGTGACTGTGCCTGGCATGATGCTGGCAGCGGGGAAAGGGTGTGAGCTGCTACTCTGAGAGCAAATATCTTAAAAATGCTCCCTGGGGCAACCTAAGATGCTCAGGGAGTTTAAAACAATTACCCTCGCATTCTGTGCTTCTTGGAGCTCCTGCATCCTCTGTAATTTTGCCTTGTGGTCCATCTTCTCGAATATTTTCACTCTGCCCAGGACGGATCTGGGAGCATCTTCCTGCTCCTCGGTGCTCTCCTCCACCTCCTCACTCTCAGGCACAGGGACCGGAGTGGAAGGCTTCAGGATGGATCGCCCAAAGGAAGGTTTCGCTGCAATGGGGGGAGGACAGCCTTTGGTAGATCCCCCCATTTCACTGCCGGCCATGGCAGAGAGGTTCGACTTGGAGTAGTCGTAGAATTCTTCTCTGTTCTGGCTTCTGGCCTGCAAAGAGCAACGGCATGCCTTTGACTTTGGACTTTTAGTCTCTTTTCAGAACTACATTAGTGATTTAATACATCGTGTTTCCTGATCAGTTTCCAAAGATGGGCAATGTAACCATCTTGACAAAGAACCAAATACAACGAGGCAAACAGCCATCGGTTGGGCATCTTGATCCCTACCTGAGGGTGGCAGAACTACAGGCAGAGGTGGGGTGGCCGATGGCCGGCATTGGGTCGAGGTAGAACAGACCCACGTCCTAGCGGAGAAGACTGGACTCACGGAAGACCGCAGAGGTAATCAATTTTGGAAATGAAAAAAGGGTTTTCTAAGGTCAAGAGCCTGGGCTACAAAGTGGGGCCTTGGCTGTGGGAGTGGTGAGGCTGAGCTGGAGTCAGGGTAAGGCAGGCGGGACTCCATGCCACCAGCCACTGCTCCTTCACTTTCAAACGCCAGCCCCGCTGCAGGCCTTTAGTGTTGGATTATGTAAAGCCACTAATTACTGCTGATAGCTTCCACGGTCACTGTTCTCTTCTCATCTAAATTATCAAGTTAGGAAAAAATCTTACTGGGCTATAAGAAAAGCCTGTCGCTACAGGTTGATTGCGCTCTGGGGCGAGACACACACCCTGGAGCCCTACTGTTGATTCTCTTCTAGATAGTAATTTGTTAATTCAATAAATTAAGATGCTTTTACAGCGAGAGGCATTCCGCACAACAGCAATGCTCATCTTTCCTCAAGATGAGGAAAACCAGTGAGGATCCTCTGGTGCATCCAAATTAGACTGTAGGCAGAAAACAGTGACTGGATAGAAAAAAAAAACAGAAACTCGTGGAGATTAGTGATTCTGGCATGCAGCATTTGACCTTTTCAACTCATAAATACAAAAATAGCAAAAAAAACTAAATTCTGAAATCTCTGTGAGGGCTAAAATCATACCCTTTCCTACAAGTGGCTTTCAGGCCTGTCTCTCACACTTCCCTGGTTTTCAGTTTCACTCAGGTACCTGAAGGACAGGCTCTAACTGAGTAAGTCCACATCACGGTCCACCAGCGTCTCAGCATGAACGTCTCCCTGGCTTCCCAGGAGCTCCAAGGCACCTGTATCCTCTTCCCATCCTAGGCTTCCCAGACACATACCTTGGGCGGCTCTGGCTTGAACGGTGGGGGCGGGCTACCATCCCTAAGTTGATCTCTGCTAGCCGCCCTCCTCATCTGAGCTCGTGGCTCTGGGCTGGGTTTCCTTATGCTCTATAAAACACAAAAGTTCATTCACAGCAAGGGCACCTAAGCAGAGAGAGGACAGGACTCCGCTCTGCTGGTTTCTGAAACCTTGTAGAAATCAAGAAGCTGAACAGCTAAGGCAGCTCTCGCTTGCTGCAAACAAAGACACCAACCATTCTCTCCTAGTGCAAGCTTAGGGCACAGTTCACGAAACTGCCTGAGTACAAGGCACTAGGCTCTACATTTAATGGAAGGAAGGGAAACAAAACCCAACACTCCTAAAATCTAAAGATCTTTGTCACAGCCAGAAGTATTTCTAAGCCTTAGCTCTTCCTATGTGTGTAAACAGTAATGTTTTACTGATCTACAGTATGTGAGGTGTGTATGTGTGGTAGACTTCCTTGATTTGTTTCTTTTTGAGTACTGATAGCTCATTGTTCATTGACAAAAATGAGCAACCTGCTGAAGGGTAGTCCATAATAATTATCCACCAAATGTGCTTAAGCAATCTTGTCCACAAAGATCATCATTCCAGTGTTCTCTGAGGTGCGAACAATCATCACTCCACCTAAATTATGCCCCACTGATCGTCTGTAGGACTGTGTAACCCAGGGGATACGCAGTGCACCTGACCAGATGAATATAGTGCATTTAAAAAGTGAAATAGAGAGACAAGGAAACTGATGGGGAAACACTCAGGAACCCGGATAACATTAGAAGGTTAAAGGTTGAGGGGAGAAGAAAAGCAGGGCTCCTAAGAGTACAGAGAGAGGCCTAATCAAAGGTTACAAGCAAATACAGCAATAATGTACTCATAAATTTCCATTTGTAATTTGGGCAGTTGGCACATAAAGCCAACTATTCTCTTCTAAACACAAGAGAGGTGAATGCTGCCACTCGACCTTTTCCAATGTCACTCTCTGGCTCCACTCTCCGTGGACCACAGCCACAACCATGTAGGCACGGGCTCAGAGTGTGCCTTCCTAGCAGTCCTCAGCCCCAATCCTTGCAGATACCTTCTACATCACCCTCACAGCCTGCAGCAAGCTGCCCAGGTGTGCTGTGCCTCGCCTCACCTCCTCATGCTGCACCGGCTCCGAGGAGCGGGTGATGGAAGACACCTGGGGCTCCTCAGCTGGCTCATCCAGCTCATTGTCAGTGTAGGCGCCTCCCTCGCCGTCCGTGTCTTCAAAGTCACTGATGAGACGGCTGTCACAACTCAGATAGTCCGCGCCCATGGCGGTTAAGTAGGACATGCGGTCTTCAGGGTCATCATCCATCCCTTCCATCTAGAGGAATTTGTTTTGAAGGGTGAGTGGGATCTGCCATGGCCCCTGGGAGTGGGGACTCAAGACAACTCCCAAGGGCTGAGCCAAGTGTTGGAAACCTTGACATGTGCTAGCAAGGGAAGGGACCTTTAGTTTCCTGCCAGCACGTGGCTCTGATCTGATGTTGATGCTGGGTTAACTTCTGCACAGACACAAACTGTCCTGGCTAGTGTCCATCCTGTGTGCCAGCTGAGCCAAGCTGCCTTGCTTTGCTGGGCTTCCAGGATCAGCTCCTCTCCAGCTTTTCTGCTGGACCCTGTCTCCACCTTAGGCTACATACATATCTACTCACTTCCAAGACTCTCAGACCCAGGCTGGGATATTGCTCAGAAGCAGCTGGGTTCAATTCCCAAGATGAAAAAGAAAAAAAAAAAAAAAAATTCTCCAAATCTTGAGGACAAAAGCTACACCCTGCTCAACTTGTCCTCTCTAGGCAATGGTGAAGACTCTGAGCATTTGGCTGATGTGTCAACAACTAGATTCCAAAAAGCAAGATAGTCTATTCTACCAAAAAAACAAAACAAAAAACTCACTCTGAAGGCTCATCAGCTCCTTCAGTTTAGCTGGAGGAAAGGTTCCTGGTATCATGGGTCCCCAGGTTCTTGACTCTTTCCTCCCTCCCACAGAACACCTGTGTGCTCTGTATCTCTAAAGACTGAGATGCTATACAGTGTGAGAGGGCTAGGAAAGGTCACCAGTGTTTTCGCATCATCTATTCAGACTCAGGCGGGATGCATTCTCCACCCTCCTCTTTACCGAGCACACATGCCAGCTGTCAGCACTCTTCTCTTGGTGTCGTTTTAACCTGCCTCTCGTCTCCACTCCGAGTTTCCCATGTCTTTAGTGCGGTGTGGCATTAGGAACGATAACTTGTAAGCTCTGATTAGAGAACTTGGAATGCAATTCTAGTGGCTACGTTCAAAGTAGAGGGGAAGTGAATGCAGGCCGGCACCATGTGTTCTGCCTTGCAAAGTCCCTTCATTTTGTTACTTTGTTGGAGAATTAGAAAGGTCCCGACTTGATGAACACACTGAATCCCTTTTGTTTCATGGTTTACTACATTCACTGCCCTCTTGAGGAAGCATCAAGAACAAAGACCCTCACCTCACAGCAGCAAATCTAGACCACATACCTTTCCTTCAGAGACCCAGACTGCTTCCCCTTGCTGCTGCTGAATGCTGTCCTTCAAGCTGCCGAACCAGGCATCATTGGCTGAATTCACATTGATTGTAGCTACAGAAATACAAGCAAAAAGGTCAGTATGAATTTCCAGAGCAACCTTTATTCTACTTATTATTGTTGTTATTTCTATTTATAACGTATTTGAAGAAAAGTCTGCCAAAATCAGAAGTCTGTATGTTATTTAAGCACAAAATCCTTTTTGTTTGAATGCAACTAAAGGTGTTTTACTTTATGTTATAGACTCTATGGGCTTATTTCACTAAATATATTTCCTATGAAACTGTTCTCCTTCTCTGTGTTTGTGTGTGTGTGTGTGTGTGTGTGTGTGTGTGTGTTTGCTTACAATGCTAGGAACAGAATTCATGTCATCCCAAATGCCACATATGCATTCTACCACTGAGTCATAGCCCCTTCCATAAAATAAAATACATTTTCAAGAGCACAGATAAAATGGAATGTTCTTTGAACTGTTAGCTCAAGTAAGTCTATTCTTCCCTTGAGCTGCTTTTGTCAGCGTATTGTTAGCACGGAAAAGGGAAAAACAACAAGACAAGTAGTGAAATGAAGAAGAGCCTTACACTTAACACCAAGCAAATTAAAAAAAAACCCGAGTACAAACTTGGAGCATTGTTTTATGAGCTTGCTGCCTGGGCCATGTAAAGACACTGACTTGCAGCAGACATAAGATGCAGACAGACACCTGGCATGCATCTGGCCTTCAACAGTCTGTACTTACTGATATTAAAGATAAACTGAGCAAGCAAAACTGCTCCAAACAGTAAGTTGGATCTAAATGGTCTAAACAGCTGGAAAGACTGGAGAGACAGCTCACTGGCTAAGAACACTTGCTGTGAAAGCAGGAGGACCCAAGTTCAAATCCCCTTATAAGAAGCTATGTATGCCTATAAGCCCAGCACTGGAAGTGAACACTCACAGATCCAGGGTACTCAATGGCCAGCCAGCCTGATGGACATTAACACACACTCACAGACACGCACACAATAAGCACTGCATTAATATAAAAATGATCTACAATGCAAATGACCAGGGTGCAGACGAACTAGAATTGCTTTTTAAATTATGCTTTCATGGCTCTTTATCAGAGGGCCTGTGGTATCACTTCTAAAGCTAAATGAACCGTTACACACAAACCATTACATAAATTTTCTGAGTAACTATGCTTCAAGTTTTCTCTCATTAAATCTCACTTTCCTTCATTTAAGGAATTCCAACCTTGAAGCCAGGTGTGATGATATTCACTTGTAATCAGACGTATGTCTGTACCTACGTGGGAGGCAGAGGCAGGAATCTGAGGTTCAGGATCATCACTGACTACAGTAAGTGAGGTCAGCCTGGGGATACATGAGACCCTGTCCCAAAAACTTGAAAAGATTTCTATCCATGACCTTGGGAGATGGTGAAAAGAGCTTACAATTTCCTTGTGATTAATTATTTACAGCATCAGACTGAATGGATACATTGGCAGCCCAAGGAAATTAACCTTGATGCCATGGATTCTCTTGGGTCCTTATTTATCATGGTACTTCACAAACATTATTGTAAGCATAGCTAAAATATGATCCAAGATGTAAATACAGAAGTGAGACTGTGCAAGACAGGGACCAAACAAGTGACTTACAGACGTATAAAGAATCCTAAGTGACTCCTACAGCTTTCTATCAGTGGCTGTCTGATAAAGTCTGGACTTGTCACAAAGAAAACTTAAAGGGGCTCTCTCAGAAATGCAGACACATTTTGTCCCCTGCCAATACAAATGTCACAAAACCCCAAGTTTCACTGACAATGAAACTTGCTGGAACACTGATGTGCAAATTGCATAGAAAGGAACTTTCTGGCCCCACTCAGAGGTGGTATCCAGTTCACGCACGTTGCCTCTTTTCAAAGAGGCTTACCATGACTTTCAAACTCAAGGAACTGAAATTCTGAAAGCATCCCCCTGCTGCCAATGTCCCCGCCAGCATTCTCATACCCTCAAGGCAGGTCTGGCCAGCCCTGGCACATGTGGCAGTTCCTGCCGACTCCAAGTCACAGAGGCGCCAAAAGGCACCATGTAAGCTAGAAGGTGGGGAAAAAGTTGGAAAGATTGCTAATGGATGAAGTTTCTGTCTACAAGTTCCTGTGGCGATGGTTCCACCAACTCTGAAGGATGTAAACCCACTTGACATGTGCCCTTCACATGGCTCAGTGGTACAGTACACAAATTATGTCTCAGTGTTGGGGGTTGGTCTAATGCTTGTATATTGAAGCTAGCTAGTTATTGGCACTCAGATCTGGTTACTGCCCATATACTCCTATCCTTGTTGTGTAAACCTGCCTAACACATTATACCTTACTGGTTTATTAAACGGCCTATACCTGGGCAGGGCATAATGGTATAGGCATGGATAAAGGTCATTGGGTTCGTTCAGGTTCAAGAGAATCATGGGATAAAGACAGATGGGAAGAGAGGAGGAAGGGGACGATACAATGGGTTAGCCTGGAGAAGGAACCACGTGGACTAGGAGGAAAGAGTCCAGTAATGGCATGGAAAGGCCCAGATGAAAAATAAAAACAAGTACTCATAAGATTATGGATGGAAGGTAGCTCAGATAAGGGTGATTAGGTAGATGGCATTGGGTGGGGGCTGGGAGATGGATGGTGAGGTTATTGAGACAGCTAAGTAAAAATACCTGCCCAGCCCAAGGTAATAAGGCAATTATAAACTTAACAGGTAACAGGTGTCTGTGCCTTATTATTTGTGATAGTGGCTTAGATAATACCACCACAATAATTATAGGGCTAATAATAATAATAAATAACATACAGCCCCACATCTCAGGTAGGCTAACCCATGGTCACTTTGACACTCACATGCTAGACACCAGCTAAAAAGGCAAGCCACCCCAAGCCTGTTTCCTTTCATTAATATTTCCTAGACTGCCTTAGGAATCTGAGTATCATCTTCTGCAGCACACACCACCGGTCTCAGCTGGCACAAAATTCATTTCCCGCTTATGCTTTTTCAAAGACTAAAAAAATGACTAAAACAAACAAATGCCATATAGAATGAAACATTTTTCTATACTGTGATTATAAAGATGATAAGTACAGTAATAACACTTGTAAGAGCCTCCAGAATTCCAGGGTTGAAAGACAAAAACCTCAATTTAATGAAGCCTAGAAAGTTGATGAAACAGCCAGACCATCCTCATGCTGCTTTAACATGTAACAGTTCATCACAAAGGTGGTCTAGTTTGTGTCTCTAAGTCCATAAGGCCACCTCAGCAGTCTATAAACCAGGAACTGAGCATTTCAAAGGTCCTAAGAACACATACAATTCAAAGTTCATTTTTATGATATATATAAATGTTTCTACATTAAATATTTCCATTGACAAAGGGGTATGCAGGTATAAAATTTTAAACTATTTTGACAAGCCAACTTGCTTTTGAGAAAGTCTCTGAATATCGTAATTAATGAGTATATCAAGCTCATAACAGAAAAGATCTTAATGTTGTCGTATTTAAAATCTCATCTGTAGAAAAAATTTATTACTATGTTAATAAGAAACAGGGAGTAGGATACTGAGCCTAACCAGGCCACATACGACAGAAAACATGACTTTAAATTGTGCTCAGCAACACAAATGTGGTACTCCCATTTACCAATTCATAAAGCCGGCATGCATTAAAGCCATGGGAAATAACACCATACTTCTGCTCCTGGTTCTGCTGATCAGGGTTAATAACCAGTGTTTCTGACAAAGCACACACCACCGGTCTCAGTCTGTGGACAGACTTGAGGTGAAAGGGCAATAAAAAGGCTCGGTGTAGCCTCCACACAGCTTTCAGGAGTCAAGCTTAAAAGTCTGGAAGAACCGTATGAAAGACAGCTGCATGAAAACAGGGCTTCTTGGGGCACTCTGTCAATAGCCACGCACCCTCTGTCCTGACGACTACTTGGCTCACGGTCAGACAGGCATGGCTGGTATGAACCAGACTCTGAACTTCAACCCTCAGCGTCCATCCACGCCCACCTCCAGCTTTAATTCTAAACTTTCTGCTTCTCACCCAGCACACATCACAAAGGACGTGAGTGGAGCTAAAGACAAGGTTCTGTGGTTAAGAGCACTGGCTGCTCTTCCGGAGGACCCACGTTTCATTCCCGGCATTCACATGGCTGTGAACAACCACCTGTAACTCCAGTTCTCTTTTTTGGAAGATTTTATATGCAGACAAAGCAGAGGCCAGTCTATAAACTTTCATATACTCGGAACCCACGTTTGCATCATGGTGCTTGGCCAGTCTGTTAGTTCTCTATCCTCTCCTCTCACTGCAGGTTAGCTATGCAAACTGTAGGGAGCCTACAGTATGCATCTCTAACAGACCAGGATAATAATGAAGAAAAAAAACACGTTCACAGTATCATTACCACTAAGAAGCAGAAGTAACAAATGTCTAAGTCTTCCACATTCCGAGTGTTCAGATTTCTGTTTGGGGGGCACTGTCAGTCACTGCCGTGCGTTCCAGTCCCAGAGTCACTTAGTGCATCACTGACAGTGAACACGCAGTTAACACACATGGGAAATGCAGTCATTAGCCTTAACCCTACCACAAAAATCTAACGTCGTTAAGATAACCAGTTATTACCATGTTTTGGATCTTTACAATCATTTTTTGGTTGTCAAAAATCAAAGTTTAAGGTATAATGCCAAACTTCTATATATTCACTCCCACAGGACTAACTTTTCTCAAATGAGTCAAGACCCTGGTTCCGCATCCCACACTCAAGATTATTTCCTTATTTCTCTTTTAAAGTGACCACAGACCAACCGCCTTTCAAACTTCACCTACCTGTAAAAAGATGAGAGCAGGACTTTTTGAGCTTGTTGGCTTGATCGAATAACTTCCGAGAACTTTTATTGGATGTTGGGCTCAACCTCTGTCTTATGGCTTTAACACCTTGTCTGGAATCCAGGTTGAAGAAAATCACGATTGGAAACCACTGAGTGTAATTGAGCAGGTCCACGGCTTTGGGGGTCACGTCAAGCAGGGCGTGCTTGTCCTGTTACCAGTGGAGACGGATGGAACACGGCGACATAAAACAACGTCGTCAAGGGGTTTGTTTTCCTAGGCAAAGCCTGGACCAGATTTAACAGCTCTGGCTGGAAGTCCCTTTGTAAGCTGGCCTTAAACTCACAGAGATCCGCTCCCTTCTGTCTCCTAGTGCTGGGATTAACGGTGTGTGCGACGTTACCTTACCCTGCATATTTAAATTAAAAGGCCAAAAGTATTTCTTTCCATTATTACGTCCACTTGCGTATTATCAGTTAAAACTTCTTACAGAAGGATTGTAGTAACCCTCCTAGTCCATGGATTCATCCTTCAGTTTCTGGTCAATGTGAGTAAAAACGGGGTGAGGACAGTACAGGGTTCTAAGTGGGAATGAGGGGACAGGCCACATTTCTACAAGTTTTTTTGGAGTATATTTTTATGATTGGTCAGCTCTGTTTTTGGTTATCACCATCTATCTCCCACCATGCCAATATGTGTATTTAATTATCACAGCTCTACCTATGTGTAAAAAGTACTGCATGTGAATGTGTGATTATGTATGTGTACACATACCTATATTTTGGGGGGGGGGGAGGCTGGTTCTCTGCATGGTTTCAGACACCCGACTGAGTCTGAAATACGTTCTCCTCCAATAGAGAGGGAGCACCAATAAGTGCTACTTGGTTTAAAATGGAAACTCTGCCACGGAACAGCATCTGGCTTTGCCTAGTGAAAAGCTCCTACTGACATGAGCTTTGATCATTCGTATTAACGTACAAATTTTATTCCAAACCCTGGTCCGGTTCTCTGACAACAGGAGTTTTCTCACCTGCTCAATAATTTGCCTCACAGTATTCAACCGAACGACTCCGGTGGATTTCTCAGATCCTGCATCTTTGGGTTCAGTTTCTGCAAAAGAAAAGCGGGGCTAGGTAATGGCCGCGGGAAGCAGTGACAATTAAATGCCCCAAAGGAGCATCAGCACAGCGGGACACCCGACACAGGCGTCACGTCATGGCACACAGTGAGTGGTGTGTGCATGAGCGTGAGTGGGTGTGTGCGCGCCCAAGAAGAGTGTGCACCTGTGTGTGTGAGCACTCGTGCACATGTGTTTTACATAGCAAACACCAGGGTTTTACTCCTAAGAGCTAAGTACCATACACCTTAGCTGCAAACCCAACCCTATTCGGTGGAAATCTAATCATGAAGAAATTGCTGGGTGAACCTAAAAGTACTGACGCTCTCCAAGTACCAGTATCCCAAGTGATTCCTTCTCAAAGGATGGGTCTGAAAATATAAAAGTCCTAAAAAGTCATAAATACCAACCCTAATGGATGAGCCTGAATTTAAAAGAGAAAAAAAGAAAGAAAGGAAATGTCTGGGACCAAAAATACTACTGATTTTTTAATATTTACATATGCATAATTAGACATTCGTCTCCTTTTTTTCAGATTTTTAAATATACAACTCATTCATGGTAGCATATTCCTATTATACTAGCACTTGGGAAATGAAGGCAGAAAGATAAGAAATGCAAGGTCATCCTTAAAGTAATTGCAGGGCCAGCCTGGCCTATCTGTAGTACCCTCTACCCTGCTCAAAAAAAAAAAAAAAAAAAAAAAAAAAAAAAAAAAAATCCATTTCTGTTATCCCTATCTCATACACACAGATTGAAGGTAATTTTACTCGGCATCTTTATTTAGCACATCTGCATTTAAGTGCTGATCATTCACATGAGAGCAAGCCTGGAATTTTCTCCCTGGTGCTAATCATGTTGACACTCAAAATGTTTCCATTTTTGGAATATTTCAGATTAGCAACATTCAAACTATAACACTAATACTAAATCTCTTTGTTACTGCGGCGACGATGGCATCGTCACTGTGTAAGAGGATATCTTATTATGAGAGTACGTGTGTACTTGTGGACGAAGTCTCCTAGCCCTGGAACTTAAACTCTGACCTGCCTCAACAGACAGTTTCAAAGGGGGTGTGTGTGTGTGTCTGTGTGTCTATGGGCAGGTGGTGGGGAGAAAGTGTGTCTGACAGTGTGATACAGGGACTCCAGGCATTGTGTGGATATCCATTATTCTTTCAAAGTTTGTGTGCTGGACATCCTTCAGATTAAACACTCTGGGCGCAAAACTCCACGAGTCAACTTACTTGCGGTTTGAAACAAGTCAGGTAACTCATTCGCCAACCTTTCCATTGCTATATCTGCTATGGGGCCAAACAAGACCACAGGTCTCTTGAAGCCAGCTGAAAAGGAGAAGAAGAAGAAGAAAAAAAAGGCTTTCAGATGTACACCCGTGATTATACTGTCTAGATGACAGGCAAATGTACTGTCTACACTATGGCAAACTCGGCCAAGGAAATTGAATTCTCCCGCCTCCCCTGGACTCCAGTTCTTTCCAGAAAGAAAAGCCTTCGCTGCCCTCCCACCACACAGTTTGCGGGACCCTGACTTGTCATTCTCAGACGCCGTATTTACACATCCCCGCTCTGACACATATTTGAGTGTCAGTACTGTGTCAGTTCCTCCCTTTCAAGAATTCGACTCCACTGAGGAACCGGAACCACCCAGGCTCCCTGTTGCTTCCTTCACTACACCCCTGGTGTAAGGGACATAGGTGAAGTTGGAACTTGATGGTTACAAAGGCAATGGAGGAAGTGGCTCAGAGCTCAGCACGTCACTTCTTGGCCCAGGGAGCTGCCTCACCTTCCCGCAGCAGGACCTTCTCGTAGGCGGGGAACCTGGTGCTAACCGACATGGTGGCCGACAGGTCTTCCCGGCTCTTCCGGATGTTCTTCTTGACCCCAGATCTCTGGCCACGCATCCGCCAGAAGTCTGCTCTGTCCCCAGCGTTCTCTCTCTGGGCATTCTGGACACTGGCCATTTGCTCAGCTCTGAGAGAAAAAGCCAGAAGGAGTCATTCTCCACAGCATGGGAAGAGGTTATTATTAAGACCCAGTCAGTGTCATGTAGGGACCCAGGGTATACTCAGACTGACAATGGAGACAAAGAAGGGACTGTGGAGCCAGAAAAAGCAGTGTGTAAAAGCTCCTCTGCCAACCTGACTAGACTTAGAATCACTATGGAAACACACCGCTGGGTCGGCCGGAAAAAGCCCACCCTGAATAGATGCCACCTTCCCATGGGCTGGGGCCAGACTGAATACAAGGAAAAAAGCAAGCTGAGGACCAGCATTCTCCACCCCTCTCCCTAGCCACCCCCCTCCAGGCATTCTGTCATGGCGATGAGAGAAGTCCATGGGATTTCTGAACAACCACAAGCAGTAGCTCTGTACAGATCATGCCGTGTTTGGCTCTTAAGGTAGTATGAATGTATGTAGCAAGCAGATCACCATTCTGAAGTTTCTATAGGCACATGCCAGCAAGCGTCCGCTGGGGTGTACAAGCCTCTCCTAAGGATGGAGACAAGGAGTGCTGAGGTGCCGTGGCCACACAGTGTTTCCCATAAGTGAGGCAGCAGGCTATCTATCCTTAAATACGTCAACTGCAGCGACCAAGCCTGAGCTGTTCGAGGCTCTGGAGGCTCTAGCCCCGGAAACAACTGATGTCGCCACACGGGATTTCCCTAGAGGCTGTTCTGCTGCCTTTAGATGGGAAAGGGATTAAAAAGTAAGTGTAGGAAAGCAGTTTTAGTTACCGGCTTTTGTTAGGGATTAAGCCTTTCTCCAGTTCATTTCCAATCCTCACGGCCAGCCAGTGGCCCAACTTGCCATCGTACAGTGTATCCACCACTCGGAAGACCTCTCCCCTGGTGAAGGCCAGGCTCTGTGGCGTTTCCTTCTCACATTCAAAGTGGCTTCTTATGAAAAACGAATCTCCCCTGCCACAAGCCAGAATGTCTCTGTACACTGGAAAACAAAAGCACAGATAGCTGTGTTGTGTTTAACTGAAGATCACCCCCTTCGAGGTTCTCCCATTTCTAGTGCATTATGGGAACTATGAGAACCATGCTCTACAGGAGGAAGGAAGTACCACTAACTGGAAGTACCATGATGGTGGAGTTTGTGTGTCAACCTGACTGTATAAGGGGAGCCTAGTCAATAGATTAAACATTATCCTAGGCCTTTCCTGAGAGGACACAGTGGGTGTTGGGGGAATTAACATTCAAAAGGGTGGACTGAGCAAACTGTTCCTTCTACTAAGGTGGAGGCCTCATGCAGCCAGTTGAAAGCCTGAGTAGACTATTTAGTCAAGTCAGAGGGAGTTACTCTTCCCACCCGACGGCCTTCCAGCTGAAACGCCTGCTTTTCTTCCACCTTTCTACGGTCTCTGCACCATCAGTTCTCCTTCAGGACAGGCCTTCAGGCTAATCCCAAATCTGAATCTTTGGTTCTGACAGGCCTGAACTTGATAGCTCGCCCTGTCCAATGTGGTACTCGCCCAACCTTCACATTCACGTCAACCACGTCCTCAACAACGTGTCTTTATCTCTTCTCATTGGTTCTGTTTCTCTGGGGACCTCCCGGTTAATACAGTTACTTGTCAATCTTCTGACACAAACAGGGAGGGACTATTCTTGTCCCACATATTATGGGAAAGGACCCAGAGAGGTGAAGCAACTTGTGAGACTGGTGAGGGCTGAGAGGTGCAAATGCCACCATCATACAGAGACTTTATAACAACTCCACCATGACTGAGGAAGCACCGCTGTTGAGGAAAGCGGTTTAACTCCAAATGACACATAAATAGCAAAATTATTTCAGCAGATGGAGAAGAAATATTTTCACATAAAATTAGCATCACTAAAGTTTTCTCCAAACACCTGTGCCCTAGTGTTGCTTATTCTGGTCCCAAGAGACCTTGTTCATTCTTCCCACCTCCCTCAAATAAAACAGATGATCAAACTTGCTCACCATCTGCTCGGCTCTGCGCCAAAATTGTCACAGTTTCACCTTTGGGAATTTCTAATAGGTAGAGAACCGCATCTTCCCGAACAAGCCCTCTAAAGTCCTGTGTGTTCACCTGGAAGGAGGTAAAAATCAGAAATAGAAAAATGAGAGAGACAGACAGACAGACAGACTATAGTAAAGTCCTGATGTGGCTGGGGAAGTAACTCAGTGCTCCCGTGCTTGCTCAGCATGCACGAGGCTCTACAATTAATACCTAGAAGAACCAAAATTTAAAAGGCAACTCCTAAATTTCTCTTTGTTCCCACTGGGGCCTCCCCAGAGCAAAAGCAGCATCTGTACAAGTCTGTCCCACTGCCACCTGGTCCACCTGCCCAGCACCTTTCCATTGTCCTGGCCTAGCTGCCTTGAGAGGCATGTCATAGGTTTTTCAGGTTGGAGTACATGGCTTCTGGGGCACAATGTGCCTTCCAGTTCCTGGGACACCGATGTACTCCCTCAGGCAGTGAAGCATTTGTGTTTCTCTATTTTCCCTTGGAAGTCCAAGGGAAATGGGAGCTCAACAGGGCAACTGGTCTTAGACATTAATCCTATGTACCCTGTAGAGTTTTCAAACTTCATTATGTCCTGGCAACAACAGCTGTATTGATCCTGGCAACTGCCATCATCATCTATTTCTGATAAACCTCTGAGAAGTCTGATTGTTCTCAAGCCTAATTTAATTCCTTGCAGCCATATCTGGTGACCTTGGCCCAGTAAGCAAGCCTCTGTGCTTACAAGTACTGTTGTGCCTTCCCTCCCTGGTGCTCTGCATACCATCACACCTCCAATCCTTCAAATCAGGAATTTGCCACTGAATTGATTACAATTTCTTGTCATTCTCCCTTTCTTCAAGTCTCCCAAAGAGGTGACCAGAAAGGCACAGTACTTCACACGAAGCAGATGACTGTAATCAACAGAGAATGATGCGGTCCGGAGTAAGCAGACCTGGTACCACACTGCCTTAGAATCAACTCAGACAGAATCTTGGAATACACATGGATGGGTCAATCCAACCTTACTCCTGTAACTTGCCAAAAACCTGAGGACCTGAGTTCGATTCCAAGCTCCATGTAGTGGAAAGAGGAAAATGACCCCCAAAAGTTGTCCTCTGACCTCCACATGCATGGCACAGCACAAGGGTTCTTGGCCCACTACCCCTACCCCATACACACAAATAAGATGTAGTTTTTAAAATCAATGCGATTTAGCAACCACAACCACCACCAACCCCTCCGCCAAATATGTTTGGTTTTCTTTTTGTCTTTTCCATTTCATAACAGTTTCTGAAAGAGAAATGCCAGCCACACCATATAACTAACAAAGAGTGGACTAAGAGCACTGGCTGCTCTTCCAGAGGTCCTGAGTTCAATTCCCAGCAACTACATGGGGGTTCACGACCACCTATAATGGGATCTGATTTCGGGCATGCAGGAGTACATGCAGATAGAGCACTCATATACATAAAATAAATCTTAATTAAAAAAAAATCACAAAGAAGCAGTTACACCAAGAAGATGAAAAAAAAAATAATCATATTTCTGTTATCTGTAAGACCTGTTGCATTCGACAACAGAACAAAACACTGCATGTGTCAGGCCTTACCTATGAAGGCAGAGCCATTCTAAGAAAATCTACCAACAAAAGAAAATCGCCAGGCTGTGAACACAGTTCCCCTCATATCTTCAGGCTGGCCAAGGAGGGTGGAACACACTAGAGTAAAAATGAATGGAGGCCAGTGTTTTTGTCCTTCAAGGTCAGGCTGTGAGGTCCTTCCTGCCAGAGAAATACTGTCCTTCCTTATCTGAGAGGAGTAGGCAGGGCCAGGATGGGTGTGCTGGGAGTCTGGGGAGGATTCGGTATCAGCTCCAGATCACTGCTCAGCAGCTGCCTCTCTGCCCAGCTTGGGGAGCTCAATCTTTCTCAGCCTTTTACAGAAAAGAGATCTTTCTGTAATCAGCTGAAGTGATGATCAAGGCCACCTGTTGCCCAACCTCTACCAAGAACTACTGCAAGAGAAATCAGTGCCCACCAGCATCTCCCTCATCACCATGGTGAGGCCACGAACCAAAAAATAACTTCCTGGAAATGTTCTCAGTGTAGAAGTAATTCTCCTTGTCTTTCACAATGTTTTATACAGAAATTGGGAGCCTGAAGCCTTAGGGGAATTCTCTACGTCTCTTCATAAAAATTCACATGTACCATCCCCTCCACAAGAAAAATCCATTTTATTCTCCAACTTTCATGAGCAAAGCTCTAAGCCTCTGGCTTCCCAGTAGCAGGAAGCATGACTGCTCTTCATTAGCATATTCATCAAGTACAGAACAGTATGTGCTGGCATTAGAAAAGATTTTCATCAGTAGCAAGGGAAGCTGTGGTGGAGAGAAGTCCTAGGACCATGTGTTACCGAGAGGTTCACTCAGGTTGTCTTCTAGGGTCCTTCCTGGAGCCAAAGAAGGTCCTAGAGGTTCACTGGAAAGCTTAGCAATGCTCATGAGCTCATGACTCCTTCCACTCTGGAGGTCAATCTGAACCAGATCAGCAGAGTTCTGAGTGTGGGTACATCCTCCTGTCTTGAGGTCTGACTCCCTGGACAATTCTACAACTTCTTCTCCCTCTCCTTTGGGCCTGGAAAGGCTTACCAGAGCTCCAGATAGTGATGTGTGCATTTTTCAACAAAGTTAGTGTGCGTGTGTGCACACAGAAATATAAAGAACTTACAAATCCCAACAGCTCCCGGCATGCCAAACCTTTGCAGCAACCATGAACCCAGTACTCTCAGAACTCTTTTACTGAAAAACAGCCAGAAAAGCACCTTCTCAAGTGACTGCTAGAGGGCAGGCTTCCTTACCTTCAGAATCTGGTCTCCTTCCTGTAGGCCTTCCTGCTCTGCTGAGGTACCCTCCTGAATGCCAGCAACAAATATCCCAACATCATTTCCACCAGCCAGCCGGAGGCCCACACTGTCTCCCTTCTTGAACCTCACCATTTTGGTGTTAGGGCTGTTGTAGGTTTGGTGTCAGAAAGAAAAGATGAAACATAATGTTTAAAATGGAGTATTCACATCAAGAGATTAAAGATTTAACTATATTCTAGCTCAGGAGTGACTTCATAATTACAAATGTTCCCTCTCATTGTTTCTCATCTGTCCTATCATTTTATTTCCCTGGGACAGTGACATGAATGTCTACCGGCCCACAAAGGAGTAAAAATACAGGATTTACCACGTTAGCTCATATAAGATGAGAGAGTAAGGAACTGGGAATTGAGTCTAGCTATCTGGTTGGAGGATGCCCTCCCAAGATTATTCTACCACAAGTTTGGCCAAATAAAGACAGTGCAGATCCAAGGAGGCTGGTCCTAATCCAACAACTGCTGTCTGGAGACCACTCAACATGGCCCCTTCTTGCTCCCCACCATGGCGGGACCATACCACCCCTGCAGTCTCTACTGAAGCGCTCTAGTCCAGAGCTGCTTCTCCTGTTTGGGAGTTACGCATCTGACTGATGCAAATATTCAGAAGAACATTCAGGAGAAGTAGTCAGGTAGGTAAACAGATCCCAAAGCCTTTAAGTTCACCCAATCCCAAATTTTGCTCTTCTCGTAAGTGATTCCTCTTTCTTTTAAACATCAGGAGCAAGAGTTGATTAAAGGTGGCTGAACAGATGGAAACTCACCACCTGGGTGGGGACAGAAACAGCACCGCTGCTGTGGATTTCAGCTCGGAGATGAGCTGAGTAGAAGAGGAAGGGGGAAGGGAGAGAGGAATGCAAGTACATACCCGTATATTGCTTCATCTTCGGGACTAGGACGAAGAAATGTTCTTGGGGCTGCTCTGGGTTGAGGAACTGTGGATTTAAAGATTTTATTTGTTTTTATTCCATTCATAAGAGAGATTTTTCTTCATGCATGTGTATGTACTGTGTGCATGCCTAATGTTATGGAGGCCAGAAGAGGGCACTGAGTGCCCTGAACTAGAGTCAGAGTGTTGTGAGGCACCATGTGGATGATGGGAAATTCTTAACCCTTGAGACACCTCTCCAGTCACTATGGAGTTTTTAAAAGTTTAGTGCTATCGCTTAAGTGTGTGTGTCTCTTTACCTTGAGTGCAGGAGGCTGTGGAATTAACCCCCATATGAGGAAAATAAATCTCAACAAAACAAGATGAAAAAACTCATACTTCTTATCATCCAGACCCATGAGTGCTTGTTCCTTAAAAGAAGATAGCCAAATCCACAGGCTGTCAGTGTGTCTTAGGACACACTCACACCATCCCTCAAAGGGCAGCACACCTTTCCCTACTCACTACCCCACTCCCATTCCCGAGTGTGCTCCCTTTCTTAAACTGTCTATTTTTACCCCTTAAAAAAAAATGGGATGACTTAAAGTCAAAGGTTAACTTTAAGGCATTAGTAGTTATCATAGTTTCTCAGAGTCAGAAAAAAAAAAAGAAAAGAAAGAAAGGAAAAGAAATACCCAAAGCACAAGGCACGAGGCAGTGCTCTTAACGGCCACAAAACAATGTTTTCCCCACAAACAAATATTTATGTGCTTAGACTTGCAAAGGTAATCAGAGGGACAGGAATAGTTAGGGTGAGGTTGGGTTTGTGGACAGAGGGCAGGAGGACTGTAACTCAGAAGTGTCAAAATGTGACCCATTCTATCATGTATTAGAATGGATTTTACCTCCCACGTTAAAAGAGGAAAATACATGGAGACTCCTCCACTTTACAACTTATTTTGAGAACAGTTTTAGTTGTTTTTTTGTTTTTTTTTTTGTTTGTTTGTTTGTTTGTTTTTTCAGTCACATTTTAGAAATATCCAGCACGTATTTTTTAACTCAAGTGCTCAAATCAGTGGAGCTGGGCTGGGAGCATAAGCTTAGCATGAACCAGCTTGTGTGTAACACACACACACACACACACACACGAACAAGAATGACCTGAAAGCCTTACCTGGAGTTTCTTCCTGGTACCTGGACTCCTTGTTGGCCTCTGTGGCACCTGCAGTTGTGATGTCTCCTGTGGACCTGAATGGCGTGGGTGTGGCCCCCATCCTGGACAGTCTGCCTGAGGTTTCCTCTCTTGAACTGAAACACACACCATGATCATGTCTTGGTAGGGAACACAGTCACGATACACACAGTGCGTGTACCTGTGACTAACAGAAACGAAAGCACACACCATACTGCCTTACCTTGGCCTCTCCTTCAGCTTCTCGCTGGAGGAATGATAATCCTGGTCAGAATACTGCTGGTGTCTTTCCTCAGGAGAAAAAGACCGGTTGGACTCTATTTCTGAGATATCTGGTTTCAAAATACAAAAAGTCTAATTCAGTGAAATAGGTACATACCAAAAATCACACTATTCTCTGAGCAGGAAACATGAAGGGAAACCATCAATTTAGTAGTTTTTTTTTTTTTTCTTTTATTAAAGGAGCAAGAAAAAAAAACTAATTTTCAGAGACTTAATGAACAGGCAGTCAAATTCAGAACCATACACTTCTTTCACGCCCCTCTGTTTTGTTTTTTTGAGACAGGGTTTCTCGCCGTAGCCTTGGTTGTCATGGACTCACTTTATAGACCAGGCTGACCTCAGACTCGCAGAGATCTGCCTCTGCCTACCCGAGCACTGGGATTACAGGTGTGCGCCACCACGACCAGCTCATCCCACTCCTTCAAAGCTGTGCTAAGGAGGCCATGATCCATCTACAAAGTGGTGTCCCTTTGTGTCTGCTGTAGAAACTCGTTCCAGAACCACTTCCCCAGCCAAACTCAGCAGATAATTAAGTCCCTTATATAAGATGCTAAATGCTAGCCTGTACCCTATCCACATTCCCCTGCATGTTTTACCTGCAATACATGACATACTGCAAATGCCTTATCTACTGTGGTTACGCTGTACTGTTGACAGAATAAGAGAAACCTTAGCTTTCTGGCCCCTTTTCCCCATATTTAGTCAATCCACGATTGCCTGAATCTGAGGCTATAGAAACCACTCTTGCCAAACGGACCGGCACTCCTGAAATTTTAATGTACGTTCGAGCCACGTAGGGAACTGGCTGGAGTCCAGCTTCCTGACACTGCTGCCGTACAGACCCAGTGGATGGTGAGGAGATGAACTACCAACTGCCACATTGGCTGCCGCGAGCCCCTTGCTTTCCCGCACTATACTCACAGTCCAGACCCGCTTAGCCTTCTGAATACGCTTCTGATACACTGGAAACGAAGTTAACTTTCAAATCCAGGCGCGTGGGTGCGCACTAGCAATCTCAGGGAACCGTCTTTTTGTGCTGAGCCATCTTGCCGGCCCACAATGCGCTTTCCCCCAAGAGTCTACACGCAGGGCCACTGGGAAAGGCAGCTGTGGGGTCTGGGATGGAGCCAGCCCTCAGGTAGCTTGTACACATGATGGAAGCCCGCTCCCACATCATCTCCCCAGTCTGCAAGTATTACAAGACTCTAGTTGGCACGGCTTTTAGCATACACATGTGAGGGAGGACTGGCAACCCTTTTACTGCCCTCCTCATCACGTCTCTTTTCTAAAACATCCTGCCTCTGTCTCCCAAGTGGTTGGATTAAAGGTATGTGCTTCCACACCTGGCATGTTAAGAGATTTTAACACAGATTTTTCCCAGCTTATTAAGAGATTTTAACACGGAGTTTACTCATTAGAGCTAAGATAAAGAAAGGCTTCATGAAGAAAGGAAGGTTCAACCAAGAGCAAAGGGTTTTTAAACACTTTTTATTGTTACTGTTTGGTTTTCTTTTCTTTCTTTCTTTGCAGCTGGCCTGGAACTTGCTCAGTAGACAGTCTGACCTTGACTCTGACTGCTGAGAGAGGGATTAAAGGCACTGGCGTGCTTGCCTTCTGTCATTTTAATGGAGTACAAGTCTATGCTTTGTGGCTGTAGGAGCACTTAGCAAATATATATGTGATATGTTTAGTTCATTGGACTGGTCATGCATACTTTTTTCCCTTAACTAGTAAGTTTGGTTCTCAGTGGCCTAATTAAGTATGTCAGAATTTCCAATTAGAAATCTAATTTCAAAAGATGCTTTAATAGACAAACAGACAAAAAGTCAAAACTACTTCTCTTTGAATCAAGGTTAGAAGGAAGGTTTCTTTGCCCCTCCAGCCGGGGGCTGCCCTCAGCCGTGGCCCTCCTCATACCCAGCCCTGCACACAGGGGCCCTTCTCACCTTCTACTTCAGAGTCGCTGTCATTTAGGGATGGGATTTTGATGAGGGTCTGCTTGCTGTCTCTCAACACCACGAGCTGCAGTTTTCCTCTAGACTTTTCTATTAACTTCCGGGCATCCGTTAAAGACATGTTCTCAGTCACAGTTCCATTGATCTGTGTATGTGAAGAATGGCGATGTTACTATCATGCAGGACAACTGGTCACAGCGAAGGCAAAACTGTTAACTTTTCCCTCATAGAACCGGAAAGAACATGCTGAGAAACTCATGCAGACTTGAGGATGACTTACCGAAAGTCAATTATTCGTTAAATTACATGTAACATGTAAATTACATGTCCAGAACAGGCATGAGTCTCACTTAGGTTCAGAGCAACCTTAGGTTACACTGCTACTCTACTTAACTTCCAAGTTCAACTCTAGGACTTGCTTTACTGCTGGAACATGCTTCCTGACTGGAAGAGGTTTTAAAAACTATCAACCATGGCCAGCCAGTGGTGCAGCACGCCTTTAATCCCAGCACTAGGGAGGCAGAGGTAGAAAGATCTCTGTGAGTTTGAAGCCAGCCTGGTCTACAGAGTGAGTTCCAAGGCAGCCAGTGCTAAGCAGAGAAACCATCTCTCAGAAAACAAACAAACACCCTATCAAACACTGAGCAATCATAGATCAATGGTTCTCAGACTTACCTTTCCTTGGTATGGGAACAAAAATCTCAACGTTAAATCAACAGGGAGAAGGAAAGTATTCCTTGAGGTTTTTCCTTCATTATTAAATTAGTACAGACCCTAAGGCTTGTTTTTCCTTTTAAGTTTTTTTTCCCCCTTGGGGGCGAGGCTAGAGAGGGAGCAGGGCTCACACCTGGGGAAGAGCCTGGCTCCCCAGCTACATCCCTACTGTTTGTCTCTGTTTGTTCTTGTTCTTTGACAAAGTTCCCCTCATCCCGCTGCTCTTCCTGCCTCTACCTTCCTCCTGGCCCCGCTGCTGACACCAGCTCCTCTACGCTGGTGTGTGGATGTGGGATGCGTGCAGGCACACACCGTTCCTCACTGCTCTCTGTCCTGGTCTTCTCACCTTGAGAATTATGTCCCCCTCATGAAGGTTGCCGTCTTTGGTTGCTAGTCCAGTTCTGGTCATTTCCTTGATGAAGATCTGGCTCCCCAGCCGGAGACCATACTCTGGAGGACAAACAGGGAAACACAATCTCAACTTGCTCAGGAAACTCAAGTCTGGCCTTGAAGACTACTTCAAACATTTACGGAAACGTCCATTTTTATATGGGATGCTCTGCTAAACTGGCCTGGAATTGAAGGGGGACATTGGAGGCAGAGTTCAATGAAGTGGGTAGAGAGAAATAGAAAGAAAAAAGTAAAGACAAAAAGAGAGGAGAAAGGAAGACAGTGTTGTTAAAGAAAATGCTAACGGGTTAAACTTGGTGGAGGCTATCTGGACGTCTGATGTAAAACAGACACTGTTCAAATAAAAAGTTGGTGACAACAGTCCACTCCATCCGTCTAATAGGAAACTGTGCTGACCCTGAGGTTGCCCACAGGACGCTGTGGACACAAGTTTGTCTGAACTATAACAATGCACACTGCCCAGGGTCTGTAAGCTGGGCAGAGCCAATCACAGCAGCACTGTACAGGCGTCAGCAGCACTCTGAACTGTTCTCAAAAGAAAAAAACAGAAACACTGCAGTTAGGAGGGATGCACATTTTAAATACTTCACATGTTCCACACACTATTCTGACTGTATTTATCAAGCTGTAAAAAGACGGATTTCAAGGGTGAATTGCAGTGACTTTGAAAGACATCACAGTTAAGCAAGCAAGCCATCACAAGGAGCAAACACATTCAATTTCTAAGTTATTAGTACTAGTGTTCTGACTGAAAACTGCATACTTACAAAGCAGTCACTTTCTTCAAGAAAGAAAAAAAAAACTTATTAGCATCTGATCTTAGGACAAAGATACAAAGTGCTTGGCTGATGTGGTCCTTGGTGGTACAGCGAACGCCTGACATTTGTAAGGCTCAAGGGTCATCAACAACTACAAGTCCTGAGGTACAGTTCTCTCCCTCCTATGGATGACGAAGGTCTGACAATGGCTAGATAGAGCACAGCCCAGGACAGGGGGCTGACACAGCCTGATTAATTTTAGAAGTAGGAAGACAAGACCCAGGATTGGAAATGGCTCAACTCCTGTTCCTCTCCTCTCTTCAGATCAGCTGAGTGAGTTCCAGCTCCCTCACTGACTCTGCTTCACAGATCTCCTATATGGACAGAACCAACAGCTTCACCGCACAGAATTTAACGAATCCCGGATGGGATTAAGTGTGCCTGTGTCTCCCGGGATGCAGTGTAAGGGGCAAGCGGACTAAAGCAGAGCCAGCCTCCACATACATACCAAAACCCCTGACCTGTAACACAGGAATGAGGCCTCCTACCCACAAGGTTCTTAAGGGGATTAAGTAGGAGAATATTTGGTTAGCACCAACCCCAGCCCAGAACAGAACTCCAGCTCATCATGAAGGCAGAACTCCAGCCTTCCGATTTGTTTTCTCATACTGAGACGCACCACGTTTACCAGCAAGGCCTATTCACACACAGACCCGTAGTCTCTGGTTCCCGGGGCCAGGTGGGAGACTGAGAATGGTGTGGAGGAGAGGGGTTTCTCTGAAAACCTGGCCTTGCCCCTGAGACACCTGCGTCCAGATCAGTGGACCCTTCTGTGTCTCTGTTTCTCCTATGGCAATGAGGAATAAATGAGGCTATGGGTGCTGGACGGTCCAGGCTGAACACTGGCAGGTGCCAGGTGAGCACCCGGCGATGCTGGCAGGTACGGCTTGCATTCCCGTATCATATGTGCCTACCTTCGTTTGCTTTGCTTTTGGTCAGAAGGACCCCGATGGGCCTGTCGGGATCATGCTGGCCCTTGTGATCCTGCCGGGACCTAGGCTCAGGGCTGGGGCTGCGGGAGCGGAGGTGTTCGCGGCTGCGGCTGCGCTCGTAGCGGGCCTCGGGCTGGGCTCTGCGATCGTACGGTGGGCTGTAGCGGCCTTCGTAGTCAGGCTCATAGGCATGGTGATAGCTGCGTTCAAAGTCGCGATCGTAGTCCCTGTCAATGCTGCGGCCACGGCTGTGGTCCCGGGACACAAAGTCGTGGTCCAGGCCGCGCTCCAGGCTCCGACCCCGGCTTCGCTCACGGCTGCGTCCGTAGTCTTCGTGGTCCAGGCCGCGTTCCAGGCTCCGGCCACGGCTGCGCTCCCGCTCCCGGCTCTGTGTGCGCTGCTGGGGACGCCCCCTCTCCCTGCTGTCCTCCCAGCTCTGGCTGAGCAGATCGTGGCTACTGTGCCGGCTCCTCTCGCTGTAGCCGCTGCGGAAACTTCTGCCATCAAATTCATCTATCACCTCAAAACCTCGGTCATCATGACTGAGAGGAGGGCTGCCCTGTAGCGGGGCCACCTGAACCTTCCGGGGTCTCTTGACCACCTGTGCAGACAAACAGAGTAGATGCAGGATACTGCAAACACAGATGAGCGGGAGGGCAGTGGACCTGGTTCCAGTTTTAGTAAAACTGTCCTTCTTTAGGCTCAGTGTGTGTGGGTGTGGGGGGGGAGGGTCATTAAAACAAAACAAAAGACAAAAAAAAAAAAAAAAAAAAAAAAAAAAAAAAAAAAAAAAAAAAAAAAAAAACCTACATCCCTTAAACATCTGTATCCCTGCCAACCTTCCAAGCCTCTGTCCAGAACCAAGAACAACAAACCTCACAAAGTGAGAAAAAGAAAAATGACCGCAGCTGTGGATGCAGTGGATCTGGACACCTCTATAATCATCAAATGAAAACCCAAGAAATGAACTATTTTGAACACAGCTGGAGATACTCCTGCACATGTTACAGGAAGAGGAGCAGAAGAGGTGCCCTTCTAGACAAGAGGGAACTGAAGAGATAAGCAAGCACAGATGCATGAGCACACTTGGATCTGGAAAGGCTCATTCACGCCACGCTGGGAAATGGAGGGCGTATTTGATGGCACTAAACATTCACTGGGGTTCTTAGATCTGTTGGTGGATGGCCCTATTCGTAGGAGATACATGCAACAGCACTGAGGTAGGGTGCAGTGGCCTTCCTCAGGAGGGTCACTCGGATACAGCTCCACCACATCTGTAACACCAAACTAGAAAAATATCAAGGCTCCAAGAAGCACGCTAGCCCTGGGCCATGTAACAGTCAAATGCTCAGAAGAAAATGGCCATTTTCCTTGGGCAATATTCTGGAGAGAGGGCTCAGCGGGTTAAGAGCTCTTCCAGAGTTCCTGGGTTCAATTCCCCGCAACCACATGGTGGCTCACAACCATCGATCATGTGATCTGATGCCCTCTTCTGGCATGCGGGTGTACATGAAGATAGAGCACTCATATACATAATAAATCATTAAAAATAAAGAAAACAAATGTTCTTGGATTAAATTCAGTTCCTCTGCAAGAACAATACAGGCTCTTAGACACAGAGCTGTCTCTCCAGCCCCTTTATGCGCTGATGAATGATAAATATTCTTGATTTTTTTTTTTGAAGATTGTTTTATTTATTTACAGTTTGCGTGTAAGGGTGTTGGCTCGCATGTACACACGTGCACCGCGTGCCACACGGGACTTACGATGGCTGCGATCTTCCCACTTTTCCTGAGCTGCTGCACGGCGAAGGAGTGGAGTACATCCTCCATGGGGGTGCCATTGACCATGACCACCCTGTCATTCTCTCTGCAAACAAGAAACAAGCATCAGTCACACAAGCTCACCGTGGCCCATCCTGAACCCTGGGAAGAGAACAGAGGCAGCGACTGAGCCCAGAAAGCTTAGTAAGGGGCCCCGGGGCGTGGTGGCTCCCAAGTCGGGTCGACTTGGTCTGAGCACTTCAGGGGTAAGGAAGCCAAAGGCACACACTCAGCTTCTAGGTGTTTACTAAGAACCACAGTGTTGGTACAAGGCCTGTCCTACCCACACCACAGGGTCACTCCAGAAGGCATGACCCAGCAAGAAGAATGCGTGACACTCCTGTGTGCCGAAATGCACAGTGAGCTGCAAAAAAACCCTTGTGGAACCACTAAAGTGAGTGTGCATCCATTTGTGCAATGTCTGGAGGGAAAGCAGTCAAAAGCTTGCCTTGGATTCTCTCCTGTTTTGAGAAGGGTCCTGTGTAGCCCAAGCTGGCCTTTAATTCACTGTTTAGTCAACCATGGCCTTAACCTACTGATTGTTCTGTGTCTGGCTCCATCTCCTGAATGCATATATTATAAATGTACACAATCAGACCTGACTTTCTTGCTTCAAGATTCTCAAAGAAACTGTAAGATCACAGAATCCTATTACTCGGGCTCATCCAGTTATTTTACGATTGTATATTACTCTAAGTCAAAGACTAACTTTGATAAGACTAACAACTAATAGGATAGAAACACAGAGAATTTAAATCTCCCACAAATATGACTTTTGTACGGCCTGGCTAATGTAGCCATATATTTACCTTTAGGTTCTTTCCTGAGAGGATTCAGACTCCATCTTTTAAAGTGGAGTTATCTCCTCAGAACAGAAGGAAGGCAGCTGGATAGCTTAGATCTGACTATCATGAATGTTCCCGTTATTAAATTCTATTGGTGGGGGAATTGTTAGTTGAGTTTTTATTGGAGATGGTTATGCTAAAGATTAATCCAGATCTTACCTATGCTCAGTGCTCTACTACTGAGGCACATTCCTAACCATCTTCATTAAATTCCAAAACAACATATACTAGGACATAGATAAAAAAAACTCTTGGAAGACTCTGAGAAGGGTGGAAACTGAGGTGGTCAATTCTGTCAGCTTGGTTGGGTTGAAAAGCGCTGTGAAGAGCAAGGCTCACTCTTAGCTGTGTCCATGAGGATGTTTTCAAGTGAATTAAGAGGAATAGACCCACCCTGAATGGGTGACCCCATCCTATGTGCTTGAGGAATAAAGGAGAAAGCTGGGAAGGGCAGGTGTTGTCTCTGTCTTTTCTGCTCTCTGCTTTCCAGATACCGTGCTATTAGCTGCTCTGTTCTCCCATAGTCTCCTCACTGGGACAGACAAAACCCTCTGAAAAGGTGAGCCAAAATAAATACGTGCTTCCCTTAAGTTATTTTCTCAGGAATGTTGTTATAGTGAGATAGGCAACAGGTTTGGAAATGAGAATGTGGCTCAGTTGCTGATTTTGTCTAACATGCATGAAGCCCTGAGTCCAATTCCCAGCACTGTGTAAACTAGGTAAGGGGACACAGGTCTGTAAACCCAGAACATGGGAAACAGAGGGGCTGGAGAGATGGTTCAATGGTTAAGAGCACTGTTTGCTCTGACTTCCATTCCTGGCAACCACATGGTGGCTCACAAAAATCTATAATGTGATCTGATGCCCTCTTCTAACATGTAGGTGAACACGCAGACAGATCACTAATAAACATAAAAAATAAATAAAACCCAGGTGTGGTGCCTCACCCCTGGAATCCCAGCACTCTGGGAGTCAGAGGCAGGTGGATCGCTGTGAATTTGAGGCCAGCCTGGTCTACAAAGCAAGTCCAGGATAGCCAACGCTACACAGACAAACCCAGTCTTAAAAAAAAAAAAAAAAAGGAATTCAAATTCATCCTCAAGTTTGTGGGGAACTGGAAACCACTCTAGGGTAAAGACAATGTCAATAAAGTGAGGGAGAGGGGGAGTGAGGGAGAAGGGGAGCACAGAAAAGCTAAAAGATTCCACAGCTTACAAGCGATCATTCTAAATACCTTCCTTCGCATAGGGCAGGTATTCCCCACCCTATAGGAGTTCCCTTTTTCCTCTAAGTCCCCCAAAGTTTGGCGACTGCTAAAACATAATGTATTAGCTGTGACCCTACTTTTCACTGAAGACTTCAGATGTAAAGGCACACATCGTGGAAACACCCCCCCCACCCCCCACCCCGGCTAGTGTCAACCTGCAGGGCTGGCAGGGCTTGGGGAGGGAGGGGAGTGAGGACACTTACTGAAGCAAGCCATCAGCGGGTCCACCTGGGAGCACATCAGAAATGACGATGGATGTTTCCCCATTTTCAAAGTGGGGGTTGTCCCTGCCTCCCGACACTGCAATGCCAAATCCTCTTTTGGAATCCTGTTCATTAGAATTAGGGGGGGAAAATGAAAAAATCCTTCCATAAGTGGCTTTCAGGATTTATTACGAGCACTCAATAAAATAGAGGTCAAATCAATAACCAGAGACAGCCCCGGAACAGATGGACTCACAGAAACAAATGAAAAACAAAATAAAGCCACCCTGTGGTCAGCTGACAGGTTCCTAAAGGGAAAGCACTCTTCTAAGGGAGCAGCCTTTCAGAAGGCGGAAAAGACTGACAGCCCAGGCTGACGTTATCACACCAGGCAAGAGAAGGAAGACTGCCTGCTCTCTAGACAGGAATGTGCTGTTCTGACACCAGGCAGAGCCACTCCCAGCATCCTTTGACCGAAACTGGAAAAACTTCAATAAAAACTGATTCTGTTTCTTTTTCAGTTTCTTTTTAAAGTCTATCTTTAGCCGAATGTGGCCATGCCTGTAATTCCAGTACTTGGGAGGTGGAGGCAACAGAATCACGAATCCAAGGCTAGCCACAACTACATGGCATTTTTGGGACTGGCCTGTACTACATGAGACCCTTTCTCAAAAAACGAACAGCAGCACTGTGTTCTACCTTTAAATTCAAGTTAGAAGAGAGAGGAACAGCACCTTAATTTAGGGTAAAAAGAACCATGTTGCCTTTAAAAATAAAGCCTAAACCTACACAGAGGCTGGTGCTGTGGGGCTGGGGAGATGGCTCAATGGGAAAAGGAGCCTGTGGAGATGGTTCAGTGAACAAAGGAACTTGCAGACAAGTCCGACAACCCAAGCTCAATCCCTGAGACCCACATGGTGAAAACAAATCAATTCTACACATCCTCTGACCTCGCACAGAGCTGTGGCATACAAGTACAAGAGTACATACGTGAATAAAACACTTAATAAGATAAATAAATAAATGATAAATAAATAAATAAATAAATGGCTAGTACTGTGATCCTGAAAGAGCAAAAACATTAAACCCTTCCCAATATTCATACAATAAAGGTTTATCGTCCATCACTCATTATGGGATACAAACATGTGAACCTAGGAAACACATGAACTTACCTCAGTGTTTAAAAGAGCTAAACCACACAACAGGGACACATACCATTATAAACCCAAATCAAGGTTGATGAAACTAAACTACACTCAGAAGAAGAGAAAATCTTTATCTGACGACTAGGTGGTGGGGGCCGGATGTTTGGAATGTTTACAAACACAGAGAAGTCTGGTTGTCTCCACATGGCTTTGGATTTACCAACACCTGGCGCCTGGTTTTAGGCAGAGGCAGCTCCACCTTCTACAGCAAGCCTTAGGTCCCTTCTATTATCAATGTGAGGACCACAGCTCAAGGGACATATGCTATGCTGGTAAAAAAAGGGCACAGATGGAAATCAGAAAGCTGTCTGGAGTTAAGCGGGCAGGCCACAACTGACGAATTCGTGATGACTGGTCTGGATACTGAGCAGTGGGTACTGACCCAGTGATGAAGTTCTAAGGGTCAAAGGAAATTGTTCCCTTTGAGGAACTTACCATCTTTCTAGAAAGTGACAGAACCTAGAGAGAACTGGAGCAGGATGATCTATCTCTGTGGAGCCCAGAAAATACACACTGATGCTGGCAGCTTGCTGTCATGATGAGGGAAGCTTGCTCAAATCAAGCTGACTGCTGGTGAGGGGAGGGGAGGCAGGTTTGCCTAGAGAGTGAAGCTGTGCATGCATGCATGTTAGGGGATGAGGGCATGACCAGAGACAGACTGAGTACAGCTCTAGGGTAGGCAGCCCACACCAAAGAACACAGAGTAGATGAATAATACCTATCACATGATTATCAGGATAGGAAAAATCTGGAAACAACATGCATGTATTTATTAAGCATCACTTACACGTCAACCTCTATGGAATGAATAGAAGCTGCATGTATTTCCTCATTTCATCAAAAAGGGTAAAAAATCTGGGGCCAGGCATAGTGGCACATACCTTCAATCTCAGCACTCAGGAGACAGAGGTGGGCAGATCTCTGAGAGTTCAAGGCCAGCCTGGTCTACAAAAGTGATTCTAGGACAGCCAGGACTCTGTTACACAGAGAAAACCTGACTCAAAAAACAAAACAAAACAAAACAAAACAAAACAAAAAACAAAATAAATGAATGAATGAATAAATAAATAAATAAATAAATAAATGGGTAACATCTGGAGATGACTCCCACCTCGAACCACGTGGCATGGGTGGGGCACAGTATGTCTAGAGCCATGTCTAGACACCCAGGGGCCCTAGGTGCCACTAAGATGAGCAAGTAAATAGTAGAGAGGTGGAAGAGAAAGAGAAAGAGAAGCAGAACTGTGTGTATACAATGAAGAAAGTAAATACTGGAGACTCGAGGGTAGTAAGCCTGGTGTGAGTAGCTGGCGATGCCACCTGAGACCATGGTATGGTGTTGGTCCATGCTGCCCGTAAAGGCCATGTCTGGTCTGTAACCCTGCAGCCATTTGGATGTCCCTGGTCTGGGCTGCCACGAGGCCCATGTTAATATCTGAGGGCTGTGCAGAGCTGGCCCCGCCCCTTCACTGGTTACAGTCCAAAAACAAACAAACAAACAAAAGGAAAATGACTTGATGGTATATTTAAAAGTCCAGCAGGAGAGGTGGAGGCAGGTGCATCTTTGGAGACTGCTGGCCAGCCAGACTAGACTCCCAATGACTCAAAAAGTAAACTAAAATATGCCTCAGGAAAAACATCCAAGGTTGACTTCTCATCTCCATGGACAGGCGGTTTCTCTCTCCTCTCTCCCTCTCTAGACTCTCCCCTTTCTCCTTACTCCTCTCTCCAAACCTCTTGATTTCTAAGCCAGTCTTTTCAAATTTACTTTGGACTTACAAATAAAAGAGGTGGTGGAGACGGTATAGCTCAGTGGACTGAATCAAGGACCTCTTGTGCTCATAGCATGTGACAGGGTATAAATGCAGTTCTCAGAAGAGAGGGTGAGATGGAGAGTGAAGGAAGGAGGTGGGTTGTGTATGTTAGGAAATGTTACTTCAAAGTCCTCAAGCAGGCACAGGTTTCTTCCATTCCCTCCCTTCCACAGTCTGCTCTCTCTGAGGGGATGTGAAGGTACTAAGATCCCCTGGATATGTTGGGTAGTAAACACCTTCTCATCAAAAGCAACTCTCTGCCCACAAGTTAACTACTGCCAGTTCCAGTGATGCACTGCCCACCACAGAGAGATTAGAAACAGAACTGTGTGGGCGAAAATGAGTTAGATCCATGAAGTGTGACAACACCAAGCCCAAGAGGAGGATGCACGGACCGTGCAGAACTCACCTTCTGCAGGGTCACGGTGTACTGCTCCCATATCAGCTCCTCCATGCCTGGGCCCTGTGTGGCAACAAACAGAGTCAACCCGAGTAAACACCAAACACCCCAATGCCAGAAATAAAACCATCAACTCTGCAGGCGCTGGCATGACTCCAGCTCACACTTCATATGCTAAGAAAAGCAGGCATTTGCTCAAAATGTTACACCACTTATATTCGTGTAAGACCATCTAGGAAAGGAAAGTCTTGCTACTAAGATACTAAGTAAAAGACACAGTGAGAGGCCCAAAAAAGACAGTAAATGTTTTGACAACCACTCCGAAACACCACTGTTAGAAAACTTCAACAACATCTTATTTGCAGACCAGCAAGATGGCCCAGCAAGTAACAACCTAGGTTCCATCCCTAAGATCTACATAGTGGAAAAAAGAAAACCAACTCCTCAGAGCTGTCCTCTGACCTCCATACAAGCACCACGGTGAGCATGCACTCATGATCACACACACACACTTTAAATAAAACAGAATAAAATTCTAATTGCATTTAAATATATTCTCCCATTTCTCCCTCTCCTGTCAAAAAGAAAATGACCTTTTGACAATTTTTCTACATCTTAAGCTAAAGAAACCCTTGGCCTTGTAACCAATAGGTTGTGTCAAACTGTGGGATCTTCAGGCTTTTTCTTAGTATTAGATGGTGCAAAACAGACCCCTGGGACTTCCTCTGCTACCACGATTCTAAGAGATGTCCAGGGAGACCTTTAATATAGTGCTACTTTAAGACTAATGATCCATTAGATGCAGGCTCTTCTTTAAGAGAACTTGAAGTGTCAAAAAATCACAAAGCTTCAGACAGACCAGCCTAAGTAAGCACTGAAGTAGGAAGATACACAGAGAAAAGTACACGATGTACAGGAATGGGAGATCAGAGGAGATAGAGAAAAAGGAAAGATACTGCTACATCGGACTCCAGAGATAGCTGCCTGGTTCCTGAGTATTGTGGATATCACTAGAAATTACCACTCTTAAGAAGTCCTATCAATGGGCCTGTCTTCAGGTTTGGAAATGAGTCCATGGAAGTGACTGTACATCTTCCCCAAACATGACAAAGCAGCCCTGGTAATGCCACCACATAGGAAATGCAAGGCTCCTCGCCAAGGGACACGTTTAAACCAAGGCTTAACAGAATTCCCAGATAGGTAAGAAACCTGAGTTCATAGTTCACACACACATATGCACAAATGCTTGTATATGTACACATACATACACACACACACACACACAGTTACAAGAAACAAACCAAGGGATCAACGGCTATTTTAGAAATATCAACTAACAACCACAAAAGTCTATAAAGCATAGCTCATGTGTTGGGAAATTAGAACACCTCATTGAAGATATAGTTATCTACGTCCACGGACCATCAAAAGAACCAAGCAAACACATCTGAAATGTAATTTTTAAAAATGAAAATAACTGAAGTAACGTAAGCAATGGATTGGAGTCCCGTATAATATGTAGCTGAAGACCAAAATTACAGATAAACAGACACAAAGAGGTTACTGAGAACACAAGGTCTGAAAGGCGGGAGGTGTCACACGGAGGGCCGAGAGTAAGACGCTTCGGGAGGCTAAGCCTGCACTGGTAATCACAGAGATGAACAGGCCCTGAAAAATATCCAGATATTATGGGGTTTAAGACAGGGAGAGAGATGCTCTGAGCCAAGAACGGTGATGCCCACCGATACAGATAACCCACCCCGTTGGGAAGCACGGGTTTAGGAAACTGCAATTCTGTTTGCACAGAAGAAACATAAAGTAGCCTACTGTTGAGTGACTTAACTGATTACTCAGACTGAGAGGCATTTATGACTCCTGTGCTCCCCCCTGCCTCCACCCTCACCCCCGTGTGCTCAATTCTGGGACATTCCCACGGCTAATACCATCTGGCTCTAGGAGATCAGTATTCTCGAAAGATTAGAGAAACTACAATTCATATAACATCTAGGGTCAAAAAGACACAAAGGTGTAGGGGGGAAGGCAGAGCCTTGGCAATCAGTGTGTATAAGCGTAGGTGGGGTGGTCGGGGGTGGCTGGGTGCTGAAGTTAAGAATGTTCATGCATCCACACAATGCAACATACAAGCATTCTCAAAGGAAGATGAAGAAATTACGGAACAACGCTCCCAAATTGTTTATTTAGCATGAGCGCCGTTTTCATTTTGTTTTGGCTTGGGGCTGTCCCCTCTTAGGGAAGAGTCTCCCAATTCTTTAACCATGCTGGGGATCAAACCCACGATCCTACACATATGAGGCAGGTGTTCTACCACTGAGTTCACTTCCAGCCCAGTCTTTCTCTTTTAATAAAGGACAGTAGGCTCGTCACGAAGGCACAGGACTTTAATCACAGCACTCAGAGAAAGGCAGATCTCTGTTGAGTTTCAGACCAGCCAGGGCTATACAGTGAGAACCTGTCTCAAAAGGAAAGAAAACCAAAGGAATGAAACATACAAAGCTGAAAATGAACTGGCCTGGGAAGGAGACAGAGGCGGGACACATGGAATTGAGTTTTACATTTTGGTGGGGGATGGGAGAATGTGATGAACTTGTGCAATGGGTACCGATGGGGGCAAGCCTGGGGCGTGGGGAAGCCCAGGGTGTTCAAGACTCCTCAGAGCCTCTCTTTCCTTTTTCAAAGGTTAAAAACAACTTTAACTGGAAAAATGAAGGTGGCACAGAATCTTGAACAGACAATTGCAGAAGGATCTGCAATTCTAATCTCCTCAAAAATCTAGACCAATCTATAGGCCCAGGGTACCTCTTCAATCACAGGGATAAGATTTCATCCACCAGAAAGCAGCCTCCATCTGCATTCTGTGATGTTCTCTGGTCACTTTACTTTCCACATGAGGAACATTAACGGCAACATCCTCCATATTAGAACAGTCATTCCTAGAAGCCACGGGAAGTCAGGAGCTATGTGACCTACTGCAAATAAGAAGCTCTTTGTACAGGTTATTTTGAGAATGAACCCGAACTAAAGCAAAGAGTTATTCAATCTGTTGTTTGTATGTATTATACACAGGATTTCTCTGTGTAGCCTAGCCAAGGCTAGGGTAGCCAACCCTAGACTCACTCTGTAGACCAGACTGGCTTCAAACTCTCAGAGATCCGCCCGCCTCTGCCTCCCCAAGTGCTGGGGTGCTGGGATTACAGGCGTGTGCCACCATGCCCAGCTCCTTTCACACCTCTTACAGAGCTCATTTTCTTGGGAAAACCTTGGCCAAACAGATACTATCTTTTAAGGGTGGTAAGATAGTCTGGTTGATTAAGAGCGCTCGCTGCAAAAACATGAGGACCTGAGTTCAAGCCCTAGAACCTAGGTAGAAGCACCTAGCAATCGCAGAATTGGGGAGGTGAAGACAGAGGGCAATGGGACCTGATGGCTACATGGTCTAGCAGACTCTGCAAGCTCCAGGCTCTATGAGACTGTCTCAAAAACCAGCTCCTGAGTAACAACACCAGGAACCGACCCTGGACTCCACACGCAAGCGCCTTTTACACACATGTGCACTCTGCCTCCCAACGCACACAGAAGGAAACTAGAACCAACCACAGGCAGATAACTAACACTTGACTGCCTGTAGCAACCCGGAAAGGCTAGTTTCGTGTCCGTATAAGAGCAAAGATTCATCCCACAAAGCTTAAGCACACAGTCACAATCCGAGCCACACAGCAAAATCCACGTTCCAGTACCCATGTGAGAAATCTCTCCCGTGATGGGGAAGCCCTGACATCCAGATATAGGCTTCTATAGGATAAGAAGGTTAAATGTTTGATCCCATGGGAAATGGCCATCTTGGACTGGCAAGTCCTGTGAGCGGCTATCAATTTCACCTAGGTCTGCTCAAAATAAGACAAGTATTTAAAATGCTACCATTGGCTGCAAACCACATTCTGCAATCTCACCATTTGTTACTGAAGGCCGCCAGGACACAAATAAATCCGAGGATAAAGGAGTCACTGTGCCACTGTGTGAAGGGCCCGCTCCCCTCCCCTCCGGCACAGAGGGCATGGGAAAAGAAAGGGGAGAGCTTAAGGGGGACTCACATGGTCTTTCCATCTCTCCAACTTTTTAACTGCCTGGATCCACATCTTCTGGAAGACCTGAGCAGCCTTCATTGCTCCACGGAGTGAGGGCTGCCCACAGCCTACCTTCCAGGCTGCTCACCCATTTCTGCCACTGCACGTGGTTACGTAAGGCGGATACAATAGTGGCCCACATTCCCAGCAAATCCTGTTGTCATCTCACAATGACACATCCATACAGCAGGGGCGCCAAGGGCTTTGAAAAGCACTACTTGTGAGGCAAAGAGAAAGCAGTCTGGGCTCGCACCACTTCAGCAGCTTCCTTCTCCTTCCTCTCTCCCACACACGGAGGACAGCACCGGGCTACGCATTTCTTCCAGCCACGTAAAATCATCATTGCTTATTAAGGGCCACTAGCCTTCCACATCCACAAATTCTAAGAGTGGGATTTAAAAACTAGTTTTAGGGAAGAAAAAAAAAATTTAGTTGCAGAAGCTAGAAAGATGGTTCAGTAGTTCAGAGACCTGAGTTTGATTTCCACAACTCACATAAAGGGGCTCACGACTACCTATAATTCCATTTCAGGGAAGCCTCTGTGAGCTCCTGCACACGTGTGGCACGTACCTACAGACAGACGTGCACATGAATAAAAACATAAATAACCTTTAAAAATGTAAAGGTTATTTAATATCTTTTTTATCCCAAAAAAAGACATTAAAAAAAAAAATCACCCCTACCTCCTGGCTCTGGGGAGGCCAGTCTGTACCCTGTGGTGAGACTCTGTCTCAGGGCAAAAAAAAAGGCAAGATGGAACAAATTTGTCTGTACTCAACATGTACAGGGGGCATTTCTCCCCTACGTAAAATAAGTTTTTAAGTACATTTCTATTATAGTAGGCGTTATGAGGAACCTATGCGGGTTTCAGTGTGAGGGACTCTCGGAACTGGGGGAACAGGGAGTGGCTGTAAACAAGAGCAGGGCTACGAAAAGGAGCAGGGAAGTAACTTGTCCACGGACACGCTCCATACCGGAAGTATGTGGAACAGCAGGAAATTAACAGGAAAACTGACCTTCTAGAAATGCTAGTGTCAACCAATCAAAAGGCAAAAAAGAGAAACCGTACATTCTTGGTGATAATGGAAGCTGGTACAGGTCGGCACCGCCTTGGGGACGGAGAACCTGCTGCCTCTTCCAACTTGGCAAAGTTCTTGTGCCTCTTCCAACTTTACCGAAAACTTAGATAAAGAAATGACAAAGAGCTCTGTCATTGTTTCTAGGTGTAGTTTTGGCTTCTGAACATGAGGCTGCCTGGGCTTGCAACCCAAGGCCACATTTTCAGAAGCGTGGTCTTGGCTAGTCCCGGAGCCTTCTGCAGCCACCACTGAGTGGCATGTCAACAGGATGAGCTGTCTGTGAACAAAGAATGTGCCACCTGGTTTACTTGAGACTGGGACAGATCTAAATTTGGACCACATCATTGAAACAACTTGAAGTAAAGACAAGAAAGTAAGTTTGAGATTTTGGGGTTTGTCTGTTATTTGTTTTTAAGATTTATTTTATATGCGGCCTGTTTTGTCTATATCTATATGCATGCCTGTGTACCAAATGTGTGCTGTGGGGTGGGGTGCCCACAGAGAAGGCATAAGATCCCCTGGAACCAGAGTTACAGACCTTTGCCAGCCACTGTATGGGTGCTGGAAACTGAGGCTAGGTCCTATGGAAGAGCAGAGGCCCCCATCTCTCCAGGCCCCGAGAAGTAAGCGTCAAATCCGTAAATCTGAGGTACACTTCTTGTTCTGGACTGTTGGATGTGCTCTACCCACTTTCCCACCTACACCTCCGAGGGTCAGCCAATCACAAATGAGGCACGTCCCCCTGCAGCTGTGCAGAGCAGTACCAACCGGCCTCGGAAACACCAGACCAACCACAGCCTAGTGCCGCTGACACCATGGTGACATCAGAAGGACCTCTGCGGGAAGGCTGCCTCCATGCAAAGATCAGGAGCTTCAGATGTACCTGGAGGCACAGATTCCCAATGTCCACATTTACAGTCAAGAGGCATTTGCCACACAGCAGCCACATGCTATTATAAACAACTGAGTCACTGCCCTAAGGCAGTTCCAATCAGTGGGGAGTGGGGAGTGTAAGCAAATCATTCTAACCCAGTGTAAGTGCAACGGCAGGGGAAAACACAAAGCTCATTCATTCAACATATACTCTTCCGGTACCAACCAGAGGGCAGACCCTGCAGAAAACACCAAACGGCGTTCCCTCAGGGGAAAGAAAGGCATTGAGGAAGCAACGGATGCTTGTTCTCTACCAGCATCCGTATGTTGTTTTGTTTTTAAAAGATTTATTATATACACGGTGTTCTGCCTGCATGTATGCCTGCAGGCCAAAAGAGGGCACCAGAGCTCATTACAGATAGCCACCAAGTGGTTGGTAGGAATTGAATTCAGGACCTCTAGAAGAGCAGCCAGTGCTTGCTTTTTTTTTTTTTTTTTTTTTTTTTTTTTTTTTTTTT
>REGO01000087.1:1848668-1904823 GCA_010120015.1 Rhombomys opimus
TTTTTTTTTTTGAGGTGTTTCTTAACCATTTCTTTTCTTCTTTGGAGAATTCTCTGTTCAAGTCCCAAGCACATTTTTTCAATATGTCATTTTTTTTTAATTTTTCTTCTTCACAATTTAAATATCCCGAATGAAGCCCTTGCCCTCAGTGATTTGTACTTTGCCTGATTTCTTTTTTTAAACTTTTTTTAATTTATTACAATTTATTTACTTTGAATCCCAGCTGTAGGCCCCTCCCTCATCCACTCCCAATCTCTCCCTCCCTTCCTCTTTTCCTCCCATGTCCCTTCCCCAGCCCACTGATAGTGGACATCCTCCTCCCCTTCCCTCTGACCCTAGCCTATCATGTCTCATTAGGACTGTCTGCATTGTCCTCCTCTGTGGCCTGGTAAGGCTGCCCCCCATTCAGGGGGCGGTGATCAAAGAGCCAGCCACTGAGCTCATGTCAGAGACAGGCCCTATACCCCTTATTAGGCAACCCACTTGGACACTGAGCTGCCATGGGTACATCTGAGCAGGGGGTCCAGGTTATCTCCATGAATGGTCCTTGGTTAAAGTATCAGTCTCAGAAAAGACCCCTGTGCCCAGATTTTTTGCTCTCCTTGTGGTGCTCCAGTCCCTCCAGGTCTTTCTATCTCCCCCTTCTTTCATAAATTCCCTTGATTTCTTTATATTTATTTATTTATTTATTTATTTATTTATTTATTTTCATGTATATGAATGCTCTGTTTTCACAGCACACCAGAAGAGGGCACCAGATCTCATTATAGATGGTTGTGAGCCACCATGTGCTTGGTGGGAATTGAACTCAGGAGCTCTGGAAGAGCAGTCAGTGCTCTTAACCTCTGAGCCATCTCTCCAGCTACCCTATATGTTATTTTTGAGGCAGGATCTGATTATGTATCCCAGGCTGGTCTCAAACTGCGTTCCTGCTTCTGCTTCCTTCCCACGAGCTGGGATTATACACACAGCCACCAAGTACCATGAATGCTTTGGATATGAAAGTGGAAGAAGTAACCATAAGCAAGTCCAAAGAGCTAGCCAGGAAAAGGGACCCGCAAGCAGGTTCAAAGACTCTGAGGTAGGAACCATCTCAGTGACTGGCTGTGTCAGGTGGACTGATGAGCAAGTACATAAAACCAGGGAGAGCTGGGGTGGAGGGAGGCGTGTGCCTTCTCCCACACGTTCACAGGAGCTGAGGAAGGGGGAATTTGGTGGACAGAAAGGCATTTTCTGTGGAGGGAACAGCATGTTCTGATCCAAGATCACGAACTTGTAAGGTGTGTTCAAGATGCTGGGGAATAACAATGTTTAACAGCACGTTCTCTACATGTGCATGTTGAAACGGCTTAGTCTACTTCTTGGGAGCCTTGAAGGCAGGGAAAGAGGCCACAAGTCTCCCTACAAACACTGAAGAAGAAGGGAGGCACCAGCATTAAACCAAGTACCATACTGAGGGTTTTTACACAGATTCTCAGCGAATGCCCATATTCCATAGGCGAGCTGTACCTGCTGCCCTCCTTACAGTTAGGAAAGCCTACGCCAGAGACTTTCCCTGGCTCACCACTATCACAGATGAACCTGAGTCTGACTACCGGAGGTGGCGTGAGCATTCCACACACCAAGCCTTTAATGAATATGAGAGCGGCTATAAAGAAGGAAACGAGGAAGGGGTGATGTACTGGGGAGAATGAAGAGAGTGGAGCAGGGTGGACCAGGCATGCTGGCCAGGCCTGTAATCCTGGGAGGAAGGCAGATCAGTAGAACCAACAATTCAAGGACAGGCTCGGCTACATCCTCAGATCCTGCCTCAAAATAAAAGGGAAAGGGAGAGGAGCACAAACTGAATCATCAGGGTCCTCAACAGGACCAACACTGGAGTGGAAACCCCATGACACCGCCCATTAAAGCTGTCATAGCTTTGTATAAAAGCATTTTTATCTGTGTCAGCCAGACCATTAGGAAACCAACTGCAATCCTCAGGAGAGCTTGTTAACCAACAGCCTTCCTCTAGCTGGGACGTCTGTGAGTTCGTTCCTATAACCCAGGAAATCAGTCTTAATTAAGAAGCATTGTTAAAGCTCTGCTCCACTCACATGCAGAGCATCACAGCTCACCAACCATAATCCCAGTACTCAGGGGGTTGAGCCAAAAAGAGCTCAGAGGTCCTGGGTAGGCCTGGGCTGTAATGGGAGACTATATCTGAAAAATAAAACCCCTGTTGAAAAGATGCAATTCTGAAAGGCTTGTCAAATAAATCAATTTGTACTCCCCCCCCCAGCCTGCCAAGATAGAAAACTACTTCAGCTATATTTTCATTCTATAATAAATGGTGGGTTTTGTTTTTTGTTTTTTTTTTTTTTTTTTTTTTTTTAATAGATTTTTTTGTTTTTTTTTTTTTTTTTTTTTTTTTTTTTTCTTTTGGAAGAAGGCAACAAACCAGTTCTGTTCAGTAAGAAAAACACATGCACTCTAGAGCACACTTCTTTTGTATTTTCTTAGTCATCGGGTCACATGAAACAAGGCTTGCCCCATCGGCCACCTCCCACTGCTTCTCTGGGCCTGAGGTGAGTGAGCTGCTGCCACGGCTGAAGCCAGGCACTGTCTCTTCCCTTCCTTCTTCCTCTGATCATTTTCCTTCACCCGTTTCTGGAAGCTATCTCAGCAATTTGACTGCTCCCATATGCTCAATCTGCATGATAATTTTCTTGGCCACAATCCTGCCCTTAATGTGGCTTGTTTACAACCGTGTCAACAGCACACTGGGTGACACTCTAGCCTCCTCTGATTTCTCCGTGGTAACCTTTATGGGTTGGTTCCTTTCTGAACGGTGCCCACTCCCTTGATGTCCACAGCAACACCCTTCCTGTAGAACTGCATGTGTGGCCAAAGGACCAACTCCCCGTTTTCTAAAAGGAACAGAGAATGTGTAAAGCTACATACGGAAGGTGGCAGCTGGGGGCACTGAGGCAGCAGGCCGCTTGAGGCACAGTCTTCAAACAAGACAGCAAGACCTATTTCTTTCTTTCTTTAAGATCTATTTATTTATTATTTATACAGCACTCTGCCCGCATTTAAGCATGCCAGAAGAGGACACCAGATCTCATTACAGATGGTTGTGAGCCACCGTGTGGTTGCTGGGAATTGAACTCAGGACCTTTGGAGGAACAGCCAGTGCTCTTAACCTCTGAGCCCTTTCTCCAGCCCCGACCTATTTCTTCTAACAATGTTGCAGAAGGGTTTCTGACAGGTACCTAACATAAATGATGGGCATTTCTGACCAATTATGAAGCTTTTGTTTTTTAACCTAATCTTACTGTATTTTCTCCGGTAAACATTTTGGGGTACGTTTAAGTAATAAAGAGTTCGGACAAGATGACAGAAGGTGTGAGGACACACTGGGGACACAGTCACTACCTTTTAAAGTAACCACGATTTTTAAAAAAGGTCAGGGGCGAACCAGGCATGGTAGCACACATGCTTAATCTTATCACACAGGAGGCAGAGGCAGGCAGATCTCTCACTTCAAGACTACCCTGTTCTACAGAGTGAGTTTTGGGACAGCCTGGGCTACACAGAGAAACCCTGTCTCAGAAAGCCGAAAAAACAAACAAACAAAACAAAACAAAACAAAACAAAAAGCTTTTTTTTTAGGAGTTCAGCAGGTAAGAGTACTCGTTTCAGCCAGACATGGTAGTGCATGCCTTTAATCCCAGAAGAGGCAGGCAGATCTCTGTGAGTTCTAGATCAGCCTGGCCTACAGGACAGCCAGGGCTCTATTACACAAAGAAACACTGTCAAGAAGGAAAAGAAGAAAAAGGAGGGAAGGAACGAAGGAGGGAGGGAGGGAGGGTCATCAAATTGGGGACTGATGACAATTTGAATCCAAACCTACAAATATCCCATTGTAAATGAGACAGTAGCCCTGTCTACTGTGTGATTGCAATCTGACTCAGAACCACTTATTAAGTTCCAGCTTCACTTTAAAAGTCAGGAGGGAAAGAAGAAGGGAAGGAAGGAAGGAAGGAAGGAAGAAAGGAGGGAGGGAGGGAGGGAGGGAGGGAGGGAGGGAGGAAGGAAGGAAGGAAGGAAGGAAGGAAGGAAGGACAGAAGGACGGAAGGACGGACTTGTTTCTTCAAAGGAGCCAAGTCCGGTTATCAGAATCCTCTGGTGGGGTGAAGCCTCAGCTACAGGAGACCTAATGCCCTCTTCCGGTCACTGAGTGCACATACATAGACACATACATATAAATAAATAAATAAAGTTTTATATATTGAAAAAAAGAAAAGAAAAAAAGCAACTAGCTTAGCTTCCCAACTCGGAGAGAGCTCAGGCTTGCAATCTCAGTACTTGGAAAGCAAGATCAGGAGTCTAAGACCAGGAGGTTGTGTGTTGACTTTGAGACTCTGTCTCAACAAAGCGAAAACAAACAAAAAAATGCACCCCCCCCCCCCGACTTCCAGACAAGACTTCTCAGAACACCTGTAAAGTGAGTGCCTGCTCACTGCTGTGCATTCTGTAGGCATCACACACACCCGGCTCCAGAACAAGCCCCTGTTCAATCCTGACTCGGTGTCCTGGAACACGCACGCAATGGGGTGTTTGCCTTAGTTTTCAGATGGGGCTCAAGACCTTGCAGAACTGTGAGGACAGAATGATATGGCACGTGCACACAGTGTGCTCAATGCCCACCGAAGATGGAGTGGCCTCCTCAACTACCCTGTCACAACACTGCACAGCTGTGAGTGCCAACTACACCAAGGCAACACACACACACACACACACACACACACACACACACACACACACACACACACACAGAAGTGATGTTCCCAAAGGCATTTTATCTATGAACAAACCAGTGGAAACTGCCCAAATGTGCAAACTGATGGCCGGGCACGCAAGTAATCTACTCCTATGCCACACTACTACCTGAGCATAAGAAGGAAGGACAGAGCTACACAGGCTGCAACACAGATGCACTTTCAAGTAAAACCTATTGCAAAAAGGATGAGCCACATGATTCCATTTGCATAAGAAGCCAAAAATGAGTAGTGAGTAGTTGCCGACAGCGTGGTTATTAATGGGCCTTCTGTGTGTATAATGATGGCTGCACAATTGTGGATGGAGAAGCTATTAGCAGGACACCTCTGATTATATGGTACATGAATTATTACACCTCAGTAAAAATGTGCTTTAACAAACAGCACATCACAAGGTATTTGCTGTGCACAACTTGGGGAGCAGAGGCAAGAGATCAGGAGTTCAAGGTCCGCCTCTGTCACACAGCAAATGAGGCCAGTCTTCATTACATGAGGCTAAGTCTCCCAGACTGTACAATCCGGAAGCAGATTCTCAAGTCTATGCCCTACCATGTGCCATGAGCCATTATTTACCCTTTCTTTGCCTGGGTACGCATCACGCAACTTGGCCCTCTAGGGCTGGTAGGAGACAGTAATCAAACAGCACATACACTGGATTCAGGATACCAAACGGGTTGTTCAAAAAGGAGACTGAAGTCAGGAACTCAAGCTAGGAGGTAGCACAGTTAAGTGCTTCCATGTACGCCAGAGAACCTGGATTCCATCCTTAGAACCCAGGAAGCAAGGTAGAGAGCACCTTATGAACCATGGCCACTGCTGTCCTCTGGCGTCCACACACACACTCCTCCCCAACATCCACACGCAAGCGTATACTTGCAGGCAAAAGGAACTTGGTGGCAGTCATATAAGTAAAAGGTGTCAAGAGACTGAACCCACGTCAGTGTGGTCACACAGCCTGTCTCTTTTCCACTACATGCCCACCATGGAATGTAATTGGACTTCGGACCCAGGGGTCCCATGATTGTCCATAGTGAGGCCCCCAAATTGGGGACTGATGACAATTTGAATCCAAACCTACAAATATCCCATTGTATTAACACACACACAAATACCAGCAGATAATTACCTTTAAGACCTCTATGTTCATCGTTCTCCTACACTAAGCTGCAAGGCATAATTTAAACAGAGCACCCTTATTTGTAATTACAAAGAAGCCATTAATAAGCGCAAAAGGAAGGTACTAATTTGGCAACAGAGACACAGCCCTGTCTACTGTGTGATTGCAATCTGACTCAGAACCACTTATCATTAAGTTCCAGCTTCACTTTAAAAACAGCAAACACACACAAACCACCACCCCATAATAGATACTAAGATAAAGAAAATTATAAACCGCTTTGTCAAAAGGCAAGTTCAAAACCCACCCATTAGAGCTGCTGGCTAAGTGCTGCTTAGCAGGGCTGGCCCCGAGTGACACACACAAGGTAAACTGATCCTCCCAGACCTGTGGCACCATCAGAGGATGGCTCACACAGAAAAGAGACACCCTGTGCTTCCATCCTTTATCGGGGAGCCTGGTTAGGGCTGCAGAGCCGGTGCCTGCAGCAGACAGACCTTTCCTACTGGAGAAGGCACCCAGGAATGCTGAGAACAGATGGTGGACAGCAGCACCAAGAGCTGGAAGCTGCCAGAAGTGCCCTGGGCTGATGGAGGTCCTCTCCAGCCCCTGCATAGCATGTTAACACTGGAGACTTCAGTGCTTAACAGCCTTTTCCTGCCTTGTGAATGTTCCATAGTTGTATTGTCCGACATGGACATTCCTAACCTCACGGGGCCGTGTGATCAGAGAACTGAATGTCTAATTTCATTTAATCTTAATTAGTTAAAAATTTTAAAAGGCCAGTGTTAACCATACTAACTAATGACTTAAGTGGTTTCTTTTTTCTTTTTCTTTTTCTTTTTTTTTTTCCTCCCCTGGTAGCCTTGGCTGTCTTAGACTCGCTTTGTAGACGAGGCTGGCCTCAAACTCAGAGTTCTGCCTGCCTCTGCCTCCCTGAGTGCTGGGATTAGAGGCGTGCACCACCACCACCATGCGGCCTTAACTGATTATTAATGCTTTACTCTTAATATATACTACAGGGGCTGGAGAGATGGCTCAGCGCTTACCGTTCTACCAGAAGACTCAGGTCAGTTCCCAGCAGCTCACAACTGTCTATAACTCCAGTTGCAGGGCGTGCGACACCCTCTTCTGACCTCCCGAGGCACCAGGCACACACAAAGTACACACAAGCCAAATACTCATGCCATGTAAAACAAATCTTTACAAAAATATATATACTAGAGTGAACATCTTCTCACTCCACCCCCGTTTAGCGACGTGTGGACTGAAAGGCACAGACCTCTCTAACCTCGTGTGAATGGCTGCCCAGCATTGTCCTGAAGCCTCAGTGGGGTGGGGCCTCCTCCACAGACAGCCCCAGAGTGAGAGGCGCTGAAGGCGCTGGGGTTGAGCATCAGGTGGTACTCCTAATGACCATGGCTTCAGAAAACAGGAGACAATGTTTAAACGAAAAAACTTCAGGAGCTTCAAATAGCCTCATTCCTAGACTGTATGTTCCGGCATCTTGCACAAGGCTGTCAAGATGGCTCAGTGGATTAGAGCACTTGCTGCCACATGGTGGCTCCAGGTCCAGAGGAACACTGGTGCCCTCTTTTGACCTCCAGCACGGGAGACACACGTGGCACACATAGGTAACACGGATGAAACAATCATACACATAAAATAAACCTAGCATCTTGTACGGCATTACCACAGAAGCGGAGTTGCTGGCATTCTCTGCACTGGTTTCTCTGATTTAGGTTATTATGAGATGTTTTGCAGACATTTCTTTCAATTCCAAGTTACATTTTATTAAACTCCTCTCGAACAGTCCACCAATGGCTGGCAACAAAAAAATCAGAGACGGAATAAGCACATCACCTTAGGGCCTAACTAAGAAGACACCCACCCAACCTCTCCTTCTTGTGGAATTCACATTTACACCTGGCAAAGGCCACTGCCTGGTAACTGACATTAAAATCCACTAGGGGGCACAGTAATACTGAAACTAAAAGAACCAACTGGTTTTTTTTTTTTTTTTGAACCAACTGGTTTTTAACCAAATACCGTATTTCAAAACTAATTGAGAAGAAATTTTGAAATGGGCTTTTAATGGGTATACTAAAAGCTCTCACAAGAACTAAGGTCATATTCACAAATAGCAAAGGAAAAAAGGAAAGAGACGTTACAATTAACAGTCAACAGTCCATGCGTATCAACACAAAATGTGCCCCAGGATAACAAGCTGTTACAGGACAGCCAGGAGTGAGTGGTCAAAATCTTTAACTCCTCTACCAGGAAAGAATGAAACCCAGCAACCACCCTACCCTGCGGCCGCTTGGCCTCAGCTCCAGCCAGGCCCCACACTTTTATCACTGCGGATTCTCACACCCATCCCTTGGCAATGAAACTTGTCACTAGGAAAAAAGACTCGGGCCAGGAAAAACCAACAAGATGGGATACTTGGAGCATCTCCTCAGCAGCCCTGACCGGAGGAGTGGGAACCTCATGAAGGGGTGATGTAACCCATTCCCACGGGGGGGTAGATGCCAATCTCATCTGCCCTGTTTGCAGCGGAGCCTTGGAGGGGCCAGTACAGTCTGCAGATGCCCCAAGACGAGCTACCAAGCCACACTGCATTAAGCACCTTCTCTCCCTGCTGCAGCTGCAGCAGCAACAGACATGTGTTGCAGAGCTGAAGAAGGCTCAGTGGAATACAAGCACCAGATGGCAGAGCAGAAGTCAGACATCCAGCTGCCGAAGGAGTAAGTACAATCTGCACAATCCGTGGTGTCAACTCCAACCTCCTTCCAGGCTGTCATCAAGCACTCCCAGGGGCAGAGTGGCTGCCCAGCCTCTACGGTCAACATTATGATTGAAAATACCCACAGTCACAGCTGGCCCCCAGGGTCCGGCCACACTAGAGATGAGCCACACGAACCAGCGCTACGGTGAGAACTACATGAACAACAGGTACATCCCAGGCAGGCAGGCTGCTGCAGTGATGGCCTGTGAGACTCAGCGTACAGTGCAGGAATCAGGGCTTGTTATGACGGTCACACACAGTGCTGGGATACAGGAGAGGGTAACCGGCTATCAGAAAGAGGTGGAATGGCAAACCCCATCACACAGCCGCTGAGCCCTGAGTTCTACCCTTTATCCTTGTCCACTGCAGACACCCTGCTTCTCAGGCATGAAGAACCCTGGGGCAGCTGACCCTCCTCATCCTTAGGGCATACATTTGAAACTCCAGGTAGATGCCTGTAGCCTCAGACAGCACAGAATCCTAAAGAGAGTGTTTCTTGCTGCCCACCCATAGAGCATGTACATAATAAAATGTACTTTCCTCCTTTTTTTGTTTTTTGATACGGGGTTTTTCTGTGTAGCCTTGGCTGTTCTAGACTTGCTTTATAGACCACGCTGGCCTCGAACTCACAGCAATAAACCTGCCTCTGCCTCCCAGAGTGATGGGATTACAGGCATGCATGACCATGCCTGGCTTGTGATTTCTAAATAAAGGAAACAGTGATTACAACTACTAATAATCAAATGGAACTATTTTTAAAATATACAGTGATAATCAAAACGGTATACTGAAAAGATTAATCAAAACTTATTTCTTTCTTGAATTTCCCATCACACACTTTCAGACACTAGACTTAATTGAAACCACAGAAAACCAAACACACAAGAGTGTAAATTCCAGGTACAAACATGACCATTTCAAACATGACTGTTTAAAATTTAACCATTGAAGGAAGAGGTGGCTCAATGGCTAAAGCACTTGCCACAGAAATTCAGGAGCTATGCTGGGACCCACAGAACCCACATACAGCCAGATGTGGGAGTGTGTGTGCACAATCCCAGAACTCCTAAGCAGGAGGCAGAGACAAGAAAACTCCCAGAGGCTCATGGGACAGCGAACTTGGTGTGTGCCGCAATCACAAGAGACCGTACCTCAGGCAAGGTGAAAGGCAAAGACTGATACCTAAGACCGCCCTCTGATCTTCAGGAGCACACTGTGGCACGCACACCAGCACACACAGGCAAGCATACACGTTGGCAAAAAATAAATATAATTTAACCATCCAAAAACACGAGAATGTTTCTTACTAAGTGGACAGAAAACAGAAGAAAGATACATGGTAGGCTGTGATCTGGCAGCTCTTGGTAGACACCCAGGCATGACTCATGAAGGGGGCAGTTGATGGACATAAAGGCTATCCCTCACCAAGACACAGCGCCACCAACAAGAGGCCCACAGGGCTCTCCCCCTGCCTCCCAATCTCCAGCTGCCTCCCTTCCCACTTCCACCTTCAACAAGCCGTTAAGCGATAATCCTGTTGTCAATGGTTTTGTTTATGTATTTGTTTAATTCTCAGTGGGTAGATAATCCGCAAAAATTAGGTAGACTCACTTGGTTTGGGTAACAGTGTAAGTTGGGGATTATTTTGCCCTTAAACTAAAATCTAAACTGTTCACAGCTTCTAAACACATACTGCAAGGGAAGGCTGGCTGAGATAAAAAATCTTGCTTTAGATAATCCTCCAAATAGATCATTAACTACTGTCAGGGACAGTAACTACACATGGGTTTGCCAAGGCACGACAGGATGTGGAGGAAATGCAATACGCACAAAGAAGTAAAAAAAAAAAAAAAAAAAAAAAAAAAAAAAAAAAAGGTCTTAAAAATTATTTTTTAGGGGCTGGAGAGATGGCTCAGAGGCTAATAACACTGGCTGTTCTTCTAAAGGTCCTGAGTTCAATTCCCAGCAACCACATGGTGGCTCACAACCACCCATTCACAGGTACCCTGGGCTGAAGCTTCAATGTGAATGCAGAGCTTCTCCCCCACTTCCTTCCAGCCTGAGGGAGAGACCTAGAGGCTAGTGGAATCAAGATAACTTGCAGGTTTCAAATGGACCTGGGCTCATATTCCTTCCCCTGTAACACATATCAGGCAAGTGTTCACTGTTTCTGGGCCTCAGTTTCCTAGCCTATAAAAGCTATAACTTCTCCTTCCCAACTGTCTGGGAGAATTCAGTGGGGTCTAATGCGCAGCCTACCATTACTAAGCCCTGAGACCTCCTGCGTCAGCTTCACCAGCAGAAACACGCAACCAAATGCAGTGTGAGAGAGCGTACCAAGCAAGAACAGCACCTCACCCTGTCTGCCACGTATCTGATGAGACATCTTATACAGCGCTCCAGCCAAGGCTTGGAAGCTGAGCTGAAGACAACCTGTCCCCAGTGATCACCACAGCATCCGCGAAAACCAGGACATGGACCTGGAGCTGTCTGCAAGCTTCACTCAGGAGCGCTTTAGATTTGTCACTCCAGAGACGTAAGTTCAAATAGTCACTGAGCCTCCAGCAAGGTGCCACTGAGGAAGTGGGGAGAAGGGTGGTTGTAGGGGGAGACTGGGTCAAGTTGTACGCCACGAACAGATGCATTCATCTGTCAATTTATTTTTAATATTTTAAAAATTATTTCTTAATGTGCATTGGTGATTTGCCTGCATGGATGTCTGTGTGAAGGTGCTGATCCCCTGAAGCTGGAGTTACAGACGGTTGTGAGCTGCCTGCCATCTGGGTTCAGTTCCCAGCACCAACATGGCAGCTCACACTCACAACCACCTGTATCTTCAGTTCCAGGGGATCCAATGCCCTCTCTTCTGACTTCCACAGACTCTTGGACACATGTACTCGGGCACAAACATATACACAAAAAAATATGCTTTTAGCAACTCTCTGATCTTCTGATTATATACACACATCTCAAGGGACACTTACATTTATGCTTTTGAGAACATTTTGTTATCTACCACCTCAAAGAGCTGGTTAAAATCAACGTCTCAGCCATCAAGGGGCTTCCGTGGTTTATACTGTGAACACTAGCCAGGTGGGAACACTCGAGACCGAGGGACAGTCGGGAGGACAGCTTCCCAGGCTATTACAGGTCAATCCATAAATCACTGGGAACCGTCAGGAAGGATATGCTACTGCTGTTTTCTTAGGACAGTTCATTGCTGGGACATGATCCAATTAGACCAGCCCTGACATTTATTCTTCAAATCACACTCGAGACACACTGCAGGTGACAGTGCCATGGTGACTCAGAGCTGGGAGACTCCCACACACAGTCAGTGCTCTTAGTTAATGAGCCATCCATCTCTCCGGCCATCTTTCCAGTCCCAGGGCTGAATCTGAACCCATGCTGGATGGATGTTCTTGTGTTCTCTTCCCATCCAGAGGCCAGCAAGTCTTCCCCGTGCTCCACAGATGACAGTGAGTCCTCTATGCTGAGGGGGTGGAGCACAAGCATGACCTGCTATGTCTTCTGGATAAGTCAATCATAAATGACACTTAAGAAACTTGGCAATGCCAAAGCTAAATTTATTTTTAACCCAATTCTGTTTGGCCACATGTTTTCAGTAGAAAAGCCCAGTGAGACGTTTATCTTTGAACAGTAGATGCCTAGTTCCCAAAAGAGAGCAAGTTGCAAGAACTAAAAGGGAGAGAATCTTAGCCACCTTCCTTAAGTTCCTGACTTTTGTCCAGTGAATTCCAGCCGACCCCAGAATTTGACTTGATTTAAAAATAAATAGGATAAAAATAAATACTTTATTACACAAAAATACCATAAAGCATCAGGGCAAATCCCTCTTCAAGTTGTAATACTAAGCCTAAATATTTATAGATATCTAGGTCAACACACACATACATACACAGAATGGGGGAGGGGGGAGCTAAAGAGGTAGCACACCAGTAGAGTCCATGCATGAAGCCTTGGGTCTCATCCCTAGCCAAAATAAATAAAATAAACATGTTTTAATCCGCCAAATGGGGAGGGGTGCAGAGGGGAGTGAATTAGGTCACTACCCCGAAGGTTCCCTCCAGCTCCATTTTCTAGTCTCCACACACTGAGACCCTTTGTTCATTGTTTCAGGCACTGTAAACTATTTGGACATCCATTGTGAGCTCTGGCTGACTCAAAGTCTGGAGAGGGGGCAGAGAGAGAGAGAGAGAATAAATATGGGATTCTGTCAATATAGTTCTGGCACTTTCAAATCCACACAAGCTCCGCAAATACCCAGCTCCAGCTAACCCCAGGGCTGGAACAAAGTTTCATGTCCTGTGAGTCTCACTGCACTTAGATGCCTATTCTTCAGGCATAACTTCCAGTTTTTCGAAGAAGCAGTACTGTGGACAAAAGCATCAAAAGTTATTCGGTGAATCACATGGCCACTGTCTCCAGCAAACCTTGAATGAATAATAAGAGAGTAAGGGTACAGAAGGCTAGAGTGGTAGAGAAGATAATTTGAATGAAGGAGAAAACTCCACCAATATTCCGAAGTTAGGGGGAAAAAAATAAATGAGTCAAGTTTTCTTTTCTCCAAGAGTGAAAGAGAATATTGTCAAAGGGACTAAAGACTTTAAAGCTTACATTTTATAAAACCTACATTTTGTAAAACAAGTTCAAATGACTGAGGTCACTACTGGCAAAGTTTTTGATAAGACTATTCTGTCATGAGATCTGAAGCACAAGCTGGGATAAATATGTCATCTCCCTCCAGTTCATCTGACAAAAACCAAAAGTAGCTAAAGATGGGTGTAGCCCATTATAATAAGTCACATTTATATACTACCTTGTGCTGATACTAGCAAATGAAAAGGGCTTCAAAGACAATGTACTCACTGGGCCTGACAAGTTATTCATCAAAGACTTAAGTTAATAGAATTGAGAAGCCATCTTCTACTTCTTCATTAACCTGTAAACCTGAAAATCAATTATATCTTTGGTTTCATTCAATAGCCTGGAATTGTTAGGCAGCCCAGATTAACCTCAACGTCTCAATTTTCCTGCCTTAGCTTTCCCAAGTGCCAGTACTACAGACTTGACACCACAACTACCTGGTTTTCTTTCCTTTTTCAATTCTGAGGATAAACCCAGGGCCTCCACACCTGAGCAACAGCCTCAAGCCTTCCAGTTGTAACTTCTCAGGCTTATTCCTCCTATAGAAAAGTATCCAGCGCAGGAAGTGTGGCAGATGCCGGGAGTCCCAATACTGATCCTGAGACCAGCCTAGGTGAGCAACATAATGTGAGGGGAGGCAGGGAGCAGAGCTGAATCACAGAATGTAGCCCCTTCCAAAGGCAGGATGCCTTATGAAGAAGGCCGCTGCTACAGATCACCTGGACTGTATCAGGTGACTGTAAAGTCAAAGGACAGACTTGGGAGCACACGAACAGGAAGTCTAGTGCTCCTCCAAAATGATGATGGAAATAAGAGATGACAGCCACTCCCACTGACTGAGTACCTCATAGCAATCGCAGAGGCAGCCAGGCCCTTCTGGCACAGAACCATTTTACCAGAAGCTAAATATCTCCAAATCCCTGGCTGAGGAACCTCAGCTGGCAGGAGGCGCACATGTGGACAATTTGAAAGCATGAAAGACAGCAGAAGTGGTCCAGCATTCCTCTTTCCTGCAACAGCAGCAGCAGGCTGATTTCCCACCTCCTGCCCCTTACCAGCCTCATAGCTGCCAAGTCTGAGGCGGTGACAGTTCTTGGGAGCCTTCATCTTAGCGACAACAGCACCTTCCTGAAGCCTGGGACACAAATCTGGTAATGAGACTTTGGTTTTGGGGGGACACCCAATAATCTGCATTAAGTCTCTCTCTCCCAGAAATCACCAGAAAGACAAATTTTCCTGACTAAACCCTGACTCACAGAATATACATACAATCCCTGGTTTACAGCTAGAGGCAAAGATTGGACACAATAAAACAGTAAACTGCTTGAGATCAAGGAAAAAAGTAGCAAGACAAAATTCGTGGTCAGTTACTGGTTGACACTTAATCATCCCTAATTCACAACACAAGACTTCTAATACTCGGGATTCACACAAGAGAAATACGTATATATGGCCAATATAATTTTCAAAACAGCTTTAATTCATAATAGCAAATATTTTTCAAGTCCAACAAAAGAATAAAATATTGAATGTGCATTCACATTGATGATGTTGAATATGAATATAAATATAATAGAATGATGTTAAGTGTGCACACATATGGGATCATGCTGAGTGTGCATACACATGGAATGATGTTGAGTGTGCACAGACATAGAATGTTACTGAGCAACAAAAGATGAGTTTCACACAACAACACAGATGGTTGTCATAGAGAGTCTTTGGAAAGAAATAAGACACAAATACTGACTTGGTTTGTGAAAGCCTTCTTCAGGTCACCAAAACCTGCCCAGAGAGAAGAGAATCAAGCAAGATTCCCTTGGTGGGGCCAGTTCCATGATGACAGAAAATGTCCATCTTTCTATCCAAATAAATGACTTAATGGAATCCTGTGTCCACACGGCACAATACAGAACAAGTACTAACTGATTTGCATATTTAAAAATATTAAGTTTAATATATTTCACCACAATTTAAAAGGCTTAATTTTAGCAACCCAACACCAAATAAAAACAAACAAAAAAAATCATAAAACCCTTCCTCTGAAATGTAAACATAAATCTGTACATAAATTATACTTCAACAAACACTATAAACAGGACGAGAAGAAAAGGTCTGTAGGATGACTACGCAGACCATAGAACGCAGATCTTTCCTGGATTCTTCTGTTTTTTGGGGAAATATTTCTATATGGAAACATTCCAGACACACTCTTTTAAACTCCAGTTCTTAAGAAAGGTGACATCATCTTTTCTTCCCTTTTCCAACCCAATACCAAACTGGGCATTTCAGCAGGGTATCCAACTAGCATTCTTCCCAGACCTTACATTAAAATCTTCATTTAGTGGTGGTGCACGCCTTTAATCCCTGCACTTGAGAGGCAGAAGCAGGAGGATCTATGTTCTACAGAGTTCCAGGACAGGGCTATACAGGAAAACTGCCTCAGAAAACAAAACAAGAACCTTTCCTTTGGGCTGGGGTGTAGCTCAGAGGTAAGGCATTTGCCTAACAGGAACAAGGACCAGCAGCCCAAAAAGGAAAGAAGATAAATCCTGAGCTAGGCCATATGCAACTCCGGACCACCTGGGGGCCTCTCACTTTCCAAGGAGTCTCTAGCTGCCGGCTTGCCCTGGTAACAATTGTAACCTCAGGAGGTAAAGAAACAAAAGTTTTCAGTTCTGTACCTGGGATATTTCAGGGAGTGTCTAAGAGGCCACAAATCTCTCTCTCCTCTTAAAACTCAACCCAGACACAAACCAGAGCAGCCTGGGGCTGGGGAAGTGCTTCCCTGGGGGCCATGCTAGAGCACTCAGACCTGCTTGACTGGAGGCAGAAGCTACCGCGAGCAGCACTTTCGGAGTCGGGGATTGAGGAAGTCCTGCTCCCAAGCCTCAAGCAGGAGTCTGGTCTCTGGCCTGGCTGGAAGCAGACAAGAAAAGATTCCCAGCTGCCGTCTGCAGCTCCTTCCCTCCCGAGAGAAGTTCACTCTGAGGAAAAGTGGAGGGCAGAAGACAAGGGTGTGGGAGGCTCCCTGCACGAAGCTTCACCTGGAAAGGGTGGAGGAAAGAATGAAGATGGATTCTCAAGAAGCCCTGCAGGAAGACTGCAGTGGGGCGGCTGGAGAGGCGGCTCGGCAGGAAGGTATGCGGACTGCTTGTGTAGAGAACCCAAGTTCAGAACACACAGCAGGCAGCTCTCAGCAGCCTGTAATTCCCGCCCCTGGCCTCACATGGGTACCTAATTCGTGTGCATATACCAGCACACACACACACACACACACACACACACACACACACACACAATTAAAATTAAGACGAAATCTTGGGACTAGAGAAGGCTGGCTCGGCGATTAAGAGTGCTTCCTGTTCATCCAGAGGAGCGGAGTTCAGTTCCCAGCACTCGCATCACACTGGCCTGTTACTCAGCTCCTAGCAATCTGACATCCTCTTCCGGGCTCCAGAGGCACTCACATACACGTGTGCGTGCGCACATACACATTAAAAATAAATCAAGCTCTTTTTTTTATATAATTAGGGCTGAAAAGACTGCTCGGTGGCTAGGAGCACTTGCTGTTACAGAGAACCTGGCCTCAAATTTTCCAGCACCCACATGGCTGCTCATAACTGAAAGGACTCTGGTCAGCTTGAGTGTGGTGAGCAGGGAGAACAAGGCTCTGGCATGCTTTGCTCTTCTTCCCATGCCCTCTGCCTCACTAAAAACTGTTAGATTACATTCCTATGTTTCTAAGGCTAGCCCCCAACGTCTATTCCTTTAGTTGGCCTTTATTTCCTCCTCTTAAGGCTGACTACCAATGTGCAGCTATCAAAGTATTGAAGCCGGGCAATCGAAGCAATTGAAGTCCCCTTTGGCTCACCTAATTAACATGCCCAACTAAAATTAAACACCTCATCCTAACACCGGGTTTCCCCTTTTACCTTTATAAACCACTGTGTGCCTACATATCACACCTGTGTCCATTCCGAGACAAACACCCCTTCCCTGCCCCTTTTCTCCCTCTCCCTTCCTCATTCATCCTCCGTCTATATCTCATCTTTGTCCCTTATCCCTGCCCCTCTGTCCCTCTGGGGCAAAGAAATCTCCTTTGTACTAAGAACTTGGTCCTGGGGGTCCTGAGCTGATACTTTTAACACCTACCTTTGTCTGTACACTGGGCATGGCACTACACACTTCTAATCCCAGCACCCCAGAACTGGAGTCAGGAGGAGCTCTGTGAGTTCGAAGCCAGCCTGGTCTACGCAGTGAGCTCCAGGATACAGCCAGAACTACATACAGAGACCCTGTCTCATTAGGAAGTCACTAACTCCAGTCCCAAGGGATGTAGCATTCTCTTCTGGCCTCTTCAGAGAGTCCCAGACACGAACATATAATACACAGACATACAAGAAGGCAACCCCCCCCATGCATATAAAGCAGAAATTAATTTCAGGGAAAAAATTTAAATAGAATCACGAAAACAGAGGAGAAGGCAGATGCTACTGGCTTGAGAAGAGAATCTTGTGGCTCTGTGCTAGTACATTATTCAAGCTGCAACTTAATAACAGAGCTTTCCATTGCCTGGAAGTTAAGCAACTATCAAGCCTTCTGGGAGGTTTGCCTTTAAACAATATACTTTTTAAAATGTCTTTCTGAAAAAAATCCAATGGATCTCTTTTTAAAAGAAAAAAATAAGACCGTAAATTCACACACCCACACACACACAAGCACAGCTTTTCAGCAAGTAATCTGAAGTTCCTCCGGGCACAATTCTACAACTAATTCTACTTTTTTTTTTTTTTTTTTTGCATAAGACCTTGTTGCTCACACACTCACTACCTAAATACAAGGAATTCTCTCTCCTAAATTCTCCACTAGTCTGATTCATACTAGCTTAAGCCTTGAAAGTACACGGTGACTATGACTGATGCCCTGCCCCGAAAGCCCTTGGGCCTGCCACTCTGACTCACACAAGGGCAGGGCTCACAGCTAATGGGAAGTGACTGACGGTATGTATCGGAGGTGATGAGGGCTGGAGTAAACAGGGGCAGGTGCACTCCAGCCAATCCCCGACAGAGGAGCAGCTGACTCCACACTGAAGAGGGCTGAGGAAGCCTGCTCCTTCGAAACTGAGCTCACCGGGAAGTCCTTTAGTTTTGCTAAGAAACTCCCTTGAATAATCTCGTCCTTCTGCTCAGCTGGATTCTCCAGAGACTTCGGAGTGGCGGGTGACTTCTTGGGGGGAGGGGGAGAGGATACCTGAATGACTCTTCCAGGCTGAAGCTCCACCCACCCAGGTTCGCAGGTGCGGTTGCTGTCCTTGTAAGGTAAAAAGAAGAGGCTGAACTGGGGCGAAGCTTCCCTCAGTCCTCAGGATTGCCTCTCAGCTTGTGTAAACAAATTACTGCAGTCGGACATTAAAGCAAGCTGAGGCCGCCTGACAAATTTATTTTTCCTTCTCCGTGAGAACAAAGGCCCAGGAAGCTCCATGCCCTAGAAGGACCAACCTAGAAAGCGTTATCTCCCTGTGTTTTGCAACAGTCTCCTCAGAGATGAAAAAAACATTCCGTCCGGCAGGAATGCTCCTTGGGGAGGGAGGTAAACAAGAGCTTCAAGAACTCACTGAAACTGACCAGATTCACTAGGCCTGCCACAGTAAGCCGAGCCCAGCTGCAAAGAAGACTCTCAGGCAAAAAGAGCTGCTTGGAAGACATTTAGAGCAACTGCAGTAGCTGCAAGGGTGCTTCAGCCCGCTTCAGCCCGCTGAGCTGCCTGAAGACTGTCCATTGTGGTCCAGGTTCCCAGCTTCTGTGCGCTGTCATCCCTGCTGGGGTGAGCGTCAGTGAGGCAGTTGTCTTGGGGTCATTTCAGCTCCTATAGGTAAATCCTCATCCTGTAAGTAACCCCAATGAAACTCACCTGTTCAGCAAGCTGGACTTTGGTGGTATCCATAAACTAAACATCCGGCTGTCAATGGGTCCCCAATCTGGGCTGAGTAGACAGTGTGTTCTGTCTACCCAGGAAAAACGTTTGTCACACACCACCTTGTGCACCTTCAACTCAAAGGACTACAGTTTCTGTAACACTATCAAAGCTTTCTCTACTATACTGGCAAAAATGTAACTGGACTTTTAGTCATCAGTAACCAGTACGGTCTAAAACCTGTTACAACCAGGGCTGGAGAAATGGCTCTGAGGGTTAAGAACACTGGCTGTTCTTCCAAAGGTCCTGAGTTCAGTTCCCAGCGACCACACGGTGGCTCATAACCATCTGTAGTGAGATTTGATGGCCTCTTCTGGCATGCAGGCACACATGCAGGCAGAACACTGTATAAATAAAATCTTAAAAAAAAAAACAAAAACAAAAAAACCTGTTACAACCAACAAAAACCACAAACCTGGTCCAGAGAGGTGTCTCTGCAGTTAGATCACTGGTTGTCTTTGCAGAAGACCAAGGTTTGGTTCCAAGGACTTACTTCTCAGCTCCCAATCACCCGTGACACCCCCCCTTCTGGCGTCCAAGGGTAGCAGGTAGCCATGTATTGCACCATATACATGCAGGCGTAATAATAAAATAATCTTAGTTTTAATAAGTACCAGCAGGTACTTAGCATATTTCAGGCCCCGGGTTCCACCCCCAGCTCCCTGAAACAACAAATGGGATGGGAGGTATTCACAGATGTGCCAAGATTACATTTTCACCATTACTATATTTACTGCTCCTTCATACAGAAGAGGAGGAAGAGAAACATAAGCAGAAGCCACACCCATGAAAGTCTAGTTAGGCTAAACATTAGTCTGACGTTCAAATAAGCGTATCACAATATATCCTACCTTGGAATGATGCCGGCCTGCATTGTATTAAAGAGCTAACTTTAACCATTTGGCAGGTGTACTCAACAAATATGCATGCTGATGCGAAATGACTAAATACAAGTCACTAGGCAAAAGCTGTAGGGCAAACGGCATCACAGGCTCATGAGAGAAGACCCATGAGTCAGTGTCTCCTCTTCATCTTTATGCACCTCAACATGTATCTCAACTGCTCTTTTTAGTCAAAGCTTGTTTTCTACCTCAAGCTTTTTAGTTCCTGCAACATCCCTGTTTGAGTCTTTTTTACAGCTCAGTATATGCACCAGAAGTATAGAAATGGGTTCCACCCCCATTTCATTAACTAAAAATAAATTCATTAACTAAAAATAAAAATTCCTCCATTCAACACATTTTTGAAAGACTCTGAGAAGTTAATAACCGTTATGTGACAAGCTGCTTGGTGATCTGCATTCTTCAGGCCCCACTTGAAAACAAAGCGATAGTCCCCAGAAGAGCCAAAGGACCTCCTCCGTCTCACTCCACTTTATCACAAAAGAATGAACAGCATTTGCCATCCAACATTTGGCCATGCAACACCTACTTGTAGAGAGCAGAGAAAGGAAGAGAGTCGGGCCAGATGTTAGAAGAGCCTCAGAGACACACGGTGGGCAAACACAAACAAAAGAACTGCAGAGCATGCTCAAGACAGAGTCCATGGTGTTCAACACTTCCGGTCCCCCAGGAAGATTCTGCGTGTGCGGCTCCCAAGGGTGTGGTGGGACCACACTCAAGAGTTCTCCAGAACTAAGTCACATGTGTTTTACACAGTTCTGCCCACCTCTCAGATAGCAGAAGCAGCCCTCACACTCAGTTCTTACAAGCTGCTACTACCTACCGTGAAAAAGGTCAATTGATCTCAACACAAATGCAGTTTGTTTTTGCTTCACCCTAAGCCAGCCAATCTTGACATACCTGGGACTGGTGGCTGGCTTTGCTGTTTATTCCTCACATGATATTAAAGTGTAAGAACTGAAAAATAGAGCTTCTGGCCAGCAAGACCACTGCCCAAGCACAAGCTGACCTCCTGATGCTCCGGAAATTAATTCAAACTCTACGAAGCACATGTCTAAATCAAGTGGGGGGGGAGCAGAATTCCAACTCACAGCAATCAGGACACAAAACACCACAAGGCTACCTGCCTGCTTTCCTGGGTACCATCTCAAATTAGCACCAGTCATTATAATAACAGATATTGGACAGAGTTCCTTTTAAAGCTTATTAAAGTTAACACCTCCTTGGACCTTCACAAATGTTGCAGGTGTATGGAGGACTGCTACTAAAAATAAACAAACAAACAAACAAATAAATAAATAAATAAGTGGAGGGAACATCACAAAATTTCCTGTGCTGGTTCAGTTGCCATTAAATGGTTTTCTACTCTTAAACCAAGTGCATGTGAACTCTGATGTGCTAAACTCACCAAGCTGGTGTTGGGTTGGGCCCTGACTCTTGAACTTAGGATCCAGAGACTCTCAAATGGACTGGCTAACATGCTCATTTGCTTCCCTCCACCCAAGACTGGGAAAACCAGGATAGCACCCCGCCAGAAATCATCTTTACCTCTCAACATCAAGGCTGCTGGGCACAGGTCACTGTGGCCCAGAAGCTTTTGCATCCCTGATGGTTGCTGAGGATCTAACGAATGAGGCGTTTTATTGGGACACAGCTCTCAATTGAGATAAATCTTTAAAATGGCCAGGCTGCTTAATGGGATTTGTTTTAGGGATTAGGCAAGGAATTCCCTAATGGCTAATATCTTGGGAGGCACTGAAAGGTTGAGTGGTCATTGGTACTTCCCAATTCCACAGCTGCCCCACGGCACCCACACCTCAATGCCCAAGCAAATCGAAATGTCCTTTTGAAACAACTACTACTGAACAAGAGCTAAAGGTGACCTAAAGTCACCCCCGCCCCTAGTTTCAATCCATCTCCTTAAAAAGAGAACCTCCCAAGGAGCGAAAATTTTGTGAAAAGAAAATTAGTGGGAGGAATCTTTCCCAAGCACTCAGAGGTATTCAAAAAGCACTCACGACTCACACAGGAGGTAGCGGTTAGCTGCGATCTGTTGTCAGTGTGGTAGGAACTAGATCAAGGGTTAAGTAAATTTAGGCAGAAGTCACTGCAAATGAATTCCCCAGAGGGTGATACACAGATGAATCTGGTCTTACTTCTAAGCAAACCTCAGAAATGGTACCATTCACTGGGAAGGGAGACGAGTAGAGCGTTTACTATGAAAGCAGCTCACAGGTCTGTGAGGAGACCCAAACTATTAATCAGTACATTAGGAGTTCCTGTGATCCACCTTCCCAAAGCTCTGTAGTTGACATCTACCGCCTTCCATGTCTCCGATTTTTCATTTTTCAGCTATCTGGCACTTCCTACCTATACTTCCAGACCTCATCTCCCTTATCAACCCCAAATCCTTCACACTAAAATGCTGGGACCAATGACCACCGTGACCCTAACAACACCCAGTGAGCGCACTGTGAGGTAGATTCCTCCCCAGCCGTCTATCTCTATCTCGGCTGACATCAGGGAGTGTGTGCCCACATGCTCATCCCCCGAAAGAATCCCCAAAGGGATGCAGAGAGGACAATCCCACCCTTTGTTGCATTTCTGAATAGCAGAGTGCATCTGTGTCACACACCCCCTCTCTCAGTGCCAGGAATCATCTAAAGCCAGATCCGTCTAAAGCAGTCCACCATGCTGGTGTTCATGCTGGTGTTCACTAGACCCCTGCAAGCAAAAAAGCCAGTCGTGGTCAAGTCTGTATCTTCTCAACCTGACTAGCACTAAGTAGGTGCTCATTAAATGCTAGCTCAGTGGTACTGAGAAGCTGCAGCTGGGGTGACAGCTCAAAAATATGCTTGTGGCCCTGTGTTCAATCCCAGAACCACATACCCACAAAAACAATCTCTCTCTGCCTCGCTCCTCGCTCTCTCTCTCTCTCTCTCTCTCTCTCACACACACACACACACACACACACACACACACACACGCGACTGTACCAGATTTTCAAAAAGAAAAATCCTTTTATAAATCTTTACAAGAAGCTCTGTTTGGAGAGAAGGCCTGAAAAGCCACTGTTACCTTGGCTAAAGCCCCCTCCCCTTATCTCATCTCCCCAAGAACAGCACCCTGCCATACTTCTAAATGGCACTGTTGGTGCCATTTATTCCTTGCACATTTCCTTACAAAATGGTGGATGAAACACAGGACTTTTACTTATCATTGCATTCCCCACCCCGAAGCGGCATTACTCAAGAAAATTTATTGAATTAGCTAATACACCCTTATCCTAAGCAGGACAGTAAATGGCACTTTGGAACAAATGCAATTACTTCCTACTACCTTCTCAGTTAAAACTGCCTTCTTCCCGGGTGACCCTGACAGCCCGCTCTCCCAGGCGGACGGATAGACCTGATTTTTATAAGCGCTTGTGGGCACAGCCAGCACAGACCACCTAGGAAGCTGTGGAGGTCTCCTTCCCGCTCTGCTGGGATTCCACAGTGGAGGCAGGGAGTGAGCAGAGCAGGGCAGTTTCTGGGAGGGGATGACTCCTCACTGGGAACCTCAGGGAAGCCACAACCATTATTACACAGGTCAGACAGTCGCCGGAGAAGCAACTCAGCCTGAGAACTAAAAAGGAAAATAGAAGGGGGGGGGGAATGGGGGGTGGCTGTATTCCATTACTGAGTCCTGGCAGGTTCCCTCCCGAGTTCTTCACATTTCAAGAATGTGAATAGGCCTGAGGTCGAACCCCCTGATTATTTATACCTTAAAATAAACTACCGTGCAAAAAGCGGAAACTTAACAAATGGAGATGTAAAATAAAAGGCACTGATGACAGGTAAGATACTACCAGAATCCAAACCATTCATCACTCCTTTCTGGGGCTTCTTCCAAAAGCCCGTCTCTATTCCCTACTGCAAAATAAGCTGTACCGCGGAGGCAGCTGACTGGAAAGGAGAGTGAGGGTCTGGATACCAAAGAGTTCTCCTTCTCCGTTCCTCTCAGTACACGGCTAGGACCTCTGCACACACACAGGCGTCCAGCCGGCGACCCCAGGCACAAAAAGTCTTGGGAGCCGACAGGGCGCTGGGCTCCACACTTTCCCCTCACTTGCGATCTCATCTGAAAGCCAAGTGACTTCGGAGAGGCCGCGAGCCACCGGCGTCGTCCCAGCAGTCCTCCCCGCGCTGAGGACCCCTGCTTAACCACGGCCCGAAGAGACCAAGCCCGGGGGCGCGGTGGGGAGCCGCTGGTCGCCCCGGCCCGGGGACAAAACTTACGCGCAGCCAGCCCGACAGCTCCCGCCGCGGTGGGAACCCGCGGTCTCCCCGCACCGGCATCTCGCGCGCGCCTCCCGCACGTCCTGCTCGCCGCGGCTCCGAACTACACAAGCTGCAGCGGCGGCGGCGGCGCCCCGTCCGCCACCTAGGGGAGCCTCCCCTTTGTCCCTCCTCCCGCGGCGCAGCCGGCCCGCCCCGCGCCTAGCTGCGCCCACGCCGGCCGCCCGGCCGGGGAGACTCCGGCGGCCGCTACCACCCCCGCCGCCGGGGGCGGGGGAGACGCGTGCTCTCGGGCGCCGCTCCCGAGGCCCCGCGGCGGCCAGCGTCCCGCGCTCCGCTTCCCGGCCGCCGGAGGACGACCCGGGGCGGCGGGAGGCCCCCGAGCTCGCGCGTCCCGCCCGCACCCCCGCCCCGCTGGCCGGATGGTTCGCTCCGCCGCGCGCTTAGGAGCCGGCGGGTCCGGCCGAGCGCGCGCCCGGGAGCAGCGCGGCGCGTCGGCGAGGCTGGCCCGCGTCCGCCGCCGATGCCCGGGAGGTCGCGCGGCGTCCCGAGGAACACTTTCCGGAGAGCATCGCGGGGTTTCCCACGGGCAGCGCTGGCGCGCTCTTCCAGAGAACAACCGGGGAAACCCCGCCGGGCCCGGCCAGCACAGACAAGTGTGTTACACCCCAAATTTCCCCGCTCCACCGCTGACCTAGATTCCAAGGGTCCAAAGGTGTCCGGATTAAGTAGTAAAGCGGGATTTTTAAAGGGCAGCGTCGGCCAGGCTTAGGAGACTGAAATCCCTCTTTGTCGCTGGCGTATAAGAGACAGTGGGTCGCAAAGCTGACCTGACAGGATTCATTCCGTCTCCCTGTGCAAGAATCGTGGTGCGATTTAAATAAACCGTCTTGTTACAGGGGCGCATGGAGTGTTTGGAGAATCAAAAACGGATACACCGATTAAACACGTGATGTGGGGTTAGAGGGGAGAGCTTTGTCTCCAGGTGTCCTTCCCTAGCCTTGGTCCACAGATGGAAAGGTAAAAGGTAGGAAGGTCTGGAGAGGCCCAGGACGAGATCCAGATGCCGGCGGGCCCTCTGAACAGTGGCTTCGCTTCCTGTGTAATCGGAACAAGTTTGGCAGTGCGTGTGGAAAAACAAGTCTTGCAGATGCTGCCCTCAGAGCGTTATGCTGCTGGCCTGCTTTGGAGTAGGAAGTCCACGCCTCTGAGTAAGCGCCGTGAGTAACATTTCCCACTTTATCTCCGGTGTCCACAGAGACGTGGGCAGGCCTTCTTGACCGGCCCGGCCCGTCGTGTTTCTCTCCTGATCTAAGCACCTATTTAGAAAGGGTTCTCCAAATTAGGTGGTGCTGGCCTACAGTGGTAATGACTGCACTTGTGAACCAGTCACACCTTACTTTCATGAGCTTATTACGTCAACAAAACATCAGCTGTGGAAGAAAGGGTTCGGAACGGGAGCAGTAATTACACCTGCTGAATGGTGGGGCTGTCCGATTGGAGCGGCAATGAACATTTCAGTTTCTGGGTCATGCCACCTGCATTTCCAGGGATGACAGCCACATGTGCCTAATGACTGCACGGGGCAGGGCAGATAAAGAATATTCCCATCGTGAAAATGATGGCAGATTTAGATGCCACGATACCAATTCTTAAGACACAACATAAACTGTTGAAAACTCGATTCAATTGCTACACGGCATTTGTGATGGCAGTTGAAGCCATACTACTCAAGTATGTGTGACAAGTGCTTGCTATGTAGCCCAGGCTACCCTCCACCTAGAGATTTGCCAACCTGAGGCTTTGAGGTGCTGAGATTAAACCTAAATTGATTCCCCTCGTCTGAGAAACAATGTATTTCATAGTGATACAATATTTCAAACCCACTCTTGGAATTTGCTCCCCCACTCCACTTTTGCAGCACGGTGTCACTATGCAGATCAGGCTAGCCTTCCTTGTGCTATTCCTCCATTACAGCGGTCAGCAAGCAAGAGGAAAACGGAAGTTCTGCCCTATTGATATGGGAGGATTGGGGTTCACAGACAACTTCCCAGAGATAGCTTGCAAATACAAGCTAAGAAGAAGTAAGGATGCACTTGTGGGACAAAAATTAAAGGAAACGCTCTTCCAGAAGAAAATAATATGTAGAAACAAAGAATGTAGCCCTGAGCCTTCCCTTAAGGTACCATGGTGTGGAGTGGCCCAGGCCAGCAGGTGCTGGGCACCCTTACAAAAATGGGATTAAGTTAGATCTCTCTGTTGTGTTCTGGGAAGGTGGGTTTTGAAATTAGGGTCCAGGGAGCAGTGGTAAGAATTTAATCTGGAGCCAGGCTGTGGTGGTGCACACCTTTAATCCTAGACCTTGGGAGGCAGAGGCAAAGGCAGGCCAATCTCTGTGAGTTCGAGGCCAACCTGGTCTACAAAGCAAGTTCCAAACAGCTAGGGCTACAAGGAGAAACCCTGTTTTGAAAAACGGAAAAAAAAAAAAAAAAAAGGATTTATCTGTACATAGTAGCATTGTGGGAGAGCAGCAGACAAAATATGATGTGGCTACGAGGTCAGGTGACTTTGGATGAAAGGAAGCCAGATTCAAAAGAAACTACTGAGGAAGTGGTTCCACAGACCAGACGGCTCCCATCCGTTGTGGAAGGGAGCCCAGCATGACTCTCAAGTTAGTGGCATACGTACGTGGACAGTGCTCTGACCACAGTGGAGAACTCAGGAGCTGCTCTTGGGAGGGGCCTCAGGAAGGACAATGAGTGAGTTTAGTGATGTACAACAGTCAAGAGCTATGTGTCAACCAGGCAGGGATGTTCCGCAATCCAACACTGACCGTGTGTCAACTACAGGAGATTTTCATGGGCACCTGGCTAGAGAGGTCTGGGAACTACCCATGAGTTGTGGAAAGTTGGTGCCATGAGAAGGCAGGAGGCTCTTCAGACACCTGAAGGGTGGACCAAGGACAGGACCTGTGTGTAGGAATGCCAGTATTATGAACTCAGCAGGACAGAAGTCAGAGCAAACCTGAAAGAGCAGAAGAAACCTGCTGGGAATGAGTGGTCGAGGAGCCATGGGAAGTGTGTGTTTTAGGACAGGCAACATACATACCCAGTAACACAGAACCACGAGGAAGTCAGTCGAGAGCTGACTGGGACTGGACATACGGCGGTTGGCAGAGTGCCGAGCCAGCCCACGAAGCCAGACCTCCACCACAACACAATGTGGTGACACACTTGGGAGGACAGGATAGGAGGATTACAAGTCTCTGCTAGATAGATAATGAGTTGAAGGCCAGCCTGGATTATATGGCACCGTCTCTCTTTCAAAAACAAAAACAAAAACAAAACAAAACAAAACAAAAAAAAACCTTGTCAATGAAAATGAACACATTTTATCTAGCCTGTGATAAGGACCTTTATGAACAGAAATTCCCTTTAAAGTTACAGTTATTGCTTCTGCAGTTTATAAATTACAGTGCATAAGGTTTCTGAAATAGATTAGTTAAAATAAGTCAGCTAAGCATTCAGGAGGCAGAGGCATTCCAGGGCCAGTCTGGTCTACATAGTGAGCTCCAAGCCAGACAGGGCTACACAGTAAGACTCTGTCTCAAATAAATGAAACAAACAAATGTGAGAAACTAAGTGCCTTCAGTCAGATCTCCTGCAGAATGCTTAGATTTGCTCGCCAAGCAGAGAGAGAAATCTAAGCAACCAACCAGGTCATACTAGCTGAAGCGGGAGGGTCTCCAGTTAAAAGTCTACCTGAACTATACAGTTCCAAGACAGCCTCAACCAAAAAATAAGGGGTGGGGGTGGGGGCTTCCCTAGTCTGTCTGAGCAGCTGGTCCAGCAGTGAAAGAAAAATAAGATTTTAGTTCTTTATACAGAGATATTCTCTCCCCCACCACATACACACCAGAGAATATACTTATCCACAAATATATCTGTCTGCATGTGTTTAAAACATAGTTACCTAGTTTCTTCAGTTGGGAGCAACCCAAACTCAAAAGTCTCCAGGCTGCTCTCCACGCCTAAGGCAGACTGGAATCATACAGACCCACCCCTTCCATAAACATTTCTTAAATGCCTGCTCTATCCCCTAGGGTGGACAGAGAGAGATAACGACATCATATAACAGAGCGCTGCTGCCCACAATATGATGAAGAAAAAGATATGCACACAAAAGATGACAAATCAAAAAAGAATCTCCTAAGCAGGAACTAAAGCCTCATGTGATCCCTGACACAAGATGAAATGCCTCTCCTACTTCCTGGTGACTTCTTCTCCCCTAACCCCTGCACCTCCTCTCTCCAAACATTAATTAGTTCTTGATGACCACCCGCATGCCTTTCAGGACCGCTTCTACAGCACCACCCTGGCCCACTCCCCGAAAGTTACTTTGGGGGGGGGGGATCAACTTCTGCTCAGTCCTAATTAGCTACCACATATGGGTCCTTTCATGCTCAAAGGTTCATTTTTATGTTCCCCCTTTCAGGGAGCGTGGGGCTGGTGACTGGCTATCTAGCTTTTCAGATCCTACATTCCTAAAGGACTGTTTACTTGAATGTGGAGCTTGTAGGGCCACACATTCTAGCCCAACCTGTCCACCCTGACAGGCTAATGATTTATTTCTCCACTCCCATCTCTACTTGGCCTCACAAGCACATTCACACCAAATGGGCACTGACCTGAGCTACATCCCCAGGCTTTAGAATTGTATGATCCTCATTCAAATCGATGGCACAGAGGAACAGAGATGGGATCAACCCCAGCACACGAAACCATGAACTATTCCACATTTCTGCAAACATGAGCAAAATGCAATTTATATACTGTATCCATATATATGCATTAGTGAAGTAAGTTATTTTGCATACTAGCCAACAACTTAAAAATAGAGGTTGAGGATCAAGAAAGTAAATAAACCGAAAAATTATAATCCATGATAAATACCAAGAGAAAGCCAGAGGAAGGGAGATGATCTAATCCCCACAGTTATGCCATTATATCACACATAATGGTCTAACTTCAACAAAAAATTACAAGGTATATGGCCGGAAAATACTTGTTGGTTATATTTTAATTGATGTAGTATGTTGTAATTTCACACCTGTTAGAAAATATGATCAGTAGGATTTCAGCTTATATGATATCATGATTGGAACAAAAAAATAAAAATAAAAAACCCACAAAACTTTTAAGTTTTTATTTTTATTTCTCTCGTGTGTGTGAGAGAGAGACTGTGTGTGTTTGTGTGTGTGTGTGTGTGTGTGTGTATGAAAGAGAAAGAGAAAAGGACAGTGAGACTGTGTGCGTGTGCATGTATGTGTGAGAGACAGGAGTACCGTGCCCTCAGAGGTCAGAAAAGGCATCAGATGGCCTGGAGCTGGGGTTAGCTGTGAGCACTCTGATGTGTCCTCTGTAAGGGCAGTTCTTGACTGCTGAGCCCCAAACCTTGCGATTTTAGAGAATTATTCCTAGTGTCTAAAAAATAAAGCATATTGTCTATTAAGTGGTAAAAAGTTCTGTCCATGGGCTAGAGAGGTGGCTCAGTGGTTATGAGCACTTGTTGCTCTTGCAAAGGACCTACGTTCAATCCCAGCAGCCTCATGGTGACTCACAACCATCTATAACTACAATTCCAGGGGATCAGATGCCCTCTTCTGAGCTCCAAAGGCAGGCACATACACCCATACACATAAAATAATATAAACAAATCTTTTTTGTTCTTGTTTTTTCAAGACAGGGTTTCTCTGTGTAGCTTTGGCTGTCCTGGACTCGCTTTGTAGACTAGGCTGGCCTTGAACTCACAGAGATCTGCCTGTCTCTGCCTCCATGCCCGGCATAAGTTAGAATTTCTTGTGCTCAAATACCCTTTCGTTATACAAAATCAATATATTTTATGGTCATTAAGTCATCTAGCATGGTTATAAATATGTCAATTTTTTAAAAATTGCTCTAGAAATATGACAGTGTGGAAAGCTTACCTTAATTCTGAGACATGGGGTTATAAAGGCTGCAGCCAGTTTATTTGCAGGCTCTCATGTAGCACTCAGAGGCATGCAAACCAAACATGAGCACATCATAAAACTACTAGAAAGTTCTCAGAAAGACTTCCCTGTTTCGGTTAAAAACTGTTGGTTTAGCTGGCTCTGTGGTGCATGCCCATAATCCCTGCACTCTAGTAGGAGACAGAGGCAGGTGGCTCACTGTGAGTTCGAGGCCAGTCTGGCCTACAAAGTTACTCTAGGACAGCCAAGGGTACACAGAGAAACCCTGTCTGGGAACAAACAAAACAAACAAAAAACCTTTTGATTTACCTTTACAAACAGTGTTTCTAGTTAACTGGATAGCAATTTGCAGCTGCCTACCTTCCAGGTGACCCTGATGTTATTATATAGAGAAAGAGCACAAAGCAGCCTAGGTATTTCAGAGTCTCAAAGAACATTGCAATTTTTCTCCAAAAATGTTCTTCTGGTCAATACATCAGATCGTTTACACTGTGCAAGAGTTGCTATGGACTACTTGCATTTTTGTTAAATTTTTACTCTAGTGAGTTCTTTAAAAATGACTAAATGCTCACAAAATAAATAAATAAATAAATAAATGAAACTTCACAGCTCAGAAAATCACAGACGATTTTCTTTCTTTTTTTTTTTTTTAAACGTTTATTGATCTGTATGTTTGTGTACTGCACACAGGCTTATGCATGCCATGGTCCAGGTGTGGAGGTGAGAGAACAGTTTGCAGGAATAACTTCTGTCTACTGTGTGGGTCCTGCGGCACCAATCCAGGTCGTCTGGCGTGGTGACCAGATCCTGCACCAAAGGAACTATCTCACTAGCCCAAGAAACTTTTAAAAATCATTTCAGACCACTGAGAGGTGGTATACACCTTTAATCCCAGCACTCAGGAGACAGAGGCAGGCAGATCTCTGTGAATTTGAGGCCAGCCTGGTCTCCAGAGCAAATTCCAGGACAGAAAGAGCTACACAGAGAAACTCTGTCTCGAAAACCAAAAAAGAAGAAAAAAAAAAATTCATGTAAGACCTAGTAACTGCTTCTGAAATTAGATAAATATTCTAGACATATAACCAAACTGAAAGGTTATAAGGATGACTAACCAGAAAGCAGAGTAACTTTAACAAAAAGTAAGATTATACTATTTTATGTAAAACTAGTAAATAAAACTTTATTTGAGGCTCATCCAAAAAAAAAAAAAAAAAAAAGGACTAAGTGTGGGCTGAGGTTATAGGTCACTTGAAGTCTTTCTGTGTGAGGCCCTGGGTTCAATCTCTACCACTGAAGGCAGCAGTTAGAGGAGGGAAACATGAACCATGACCACCACAAGTAATTTGGACAAAACAGCAAAAATAAATGCTTCCTCAACATGATGAAGAATCCCCAAAAATATCATCAAAAGAGTAAAGAAAGGGATCTCCCACACACATTTTACAGTAGTGAATTTCCAAACTAGAAATTATTAACAATCAAAATGGAAAACATTATATGAGATTATCTGGTTTTTTTTTTGTTTGTTTGTTTTTTTTTTTTTTTTTTTTTTTTTTTTTGTTTTTGTTTTTTTTTTTTTTTTGTCTGTTCTATTTGCTTGTTCTTTGAGACAGGATTTCTCTGTGTAGCCTTGGCTGTCCTGGACTTGCTTTGTAGACCAGGCTGGCCTCGAACTCACAGCGATCCACCTGCCTCTGCCTCTGTGAGTGCTGGGATCAAAGGCATATCCCACTGTACCCAGCAGATTAAATGTTTTTATTGTAGAAAATCTCTCTTCTCAAAACCCGCCTCTTCACTGTCTCCCCTCCCGTCTGGTTCCTCCAGCAGCCAAGATGATCCATCAAGAAAAGGAGGTCCTATTGTGTTTTGTGTTTAAAGTCTTGAGGGGTCGCCAAGCACTCAAAAAGTCAGCAATCCAAACTTAGATTTAAAAGTAGGAATGAGGAAATGAGGAGATGGCTCAGTGGATAAAATGCTTCCTGTACAACCCACATAAATGTCAGGTGGGTATACTGGAATAATCCCAGCACAGACAGGGCGGGAGGGGATGCCCTGGGCAAGCTGTCTAACTAGGCTGAATCATCAAGCTGAGAGTCCAAAAAGAAGCATCTCAGTAAATAAAGTAGAAAACAGTCAAGGATGATACCTAATATCAACCTCTGTACACACACAGACACACATGTATGCATATATACACATACAAATACATACATGCATACACATGGACATGTAAAAAACAAAACACGGTGAGATCCTCATAATGGGATGAATGGATTCATTACCATTTTCCCCCTTCCCCATCCCACACTGTCCCCATACCCTTAGGAAATGCTATACTAAGAAATGAAGTCCCTTCCAGCAATAGGAGAGTTCATCAAGAACTGAACCTAGGGGACTAAAGTGGTGGCTCAGAGGTTAAGACACTGGTTGCTCTTCCAGAGGACCTGGGCTCAATCCCAGCACCCACAGGGCAGCTCACAACCACATGTAACTCCAGTTGCAGGGGATCTAACACCCACAACTAGCCTCCAAGGGCATGACAGACACATGGTGCACAGACATACATGCTGGCAAAACACACAAACTAATAAAAATACCATTAAATTTTTTTTAATTTTTTAAAAAAGAACTGAATTGCCCAGCAGGTTGATCTTGGGCAGCCCAGTGTCCAGAACTGTGAGAAAGAGATGTGAGCTTTGAATCCCCCACCTGCAGCATACAGCAGTTTACTGGGGCAGCCAGATCTAAGACAGCCTCCAAGGTCTGCATGAGGTGCCCTACCATCACAGACTGTTCAGTCTCACAAACTCACTGTCTGCACTCAGACTTGGCTTTCCTCGTGGCTGCAGATTCTGAGACCCCGCCTCAGTCATTCCTGCCGCAGAAGCTTTTCTCCTCCTTAGGATTCCTTTCTTTCCCCCTTTTTCTTTTTCTGTTGGTTTGTGTTTGGGAGACAAGGTCTGTGTAACCCAGGCTGGCTTCGCCCTGTGATCCTCTTCCTACCTTACTCTGTGACATTTACAGATGAGTATGGCAGCCTTCCTGCTTAGATTCCTTTCTCTGCCTCAAATAGGAAGCACCCATTTGAGTAGACACCAGCAAGTGATGCCCAGACAAAAGATCTAGGTTATAGAAACAGCAAAGAAATGGCGTCCAAGAAACAAGCATTTCAGGAACACAAGGCCAGTGTGAAAAGGCCCTGGGTGGTCTGGCTAGAGAAAGTTCAGTCCAAGGAGCACAATCGGAAGGCTGCAGCCAAAGAAAGCAGGAGCTGATTACCCGTGCCTCCCTCTTCTGAACTTCATGGTTACCGCAGGCCACGCATCCATGCTATTGTTGCAATGTTATGGTAAATACAAAGAAGCCAGGCTCACGGGGTAACTTCTTGGCAGATGGTATCTTTCTACCACCTCCTCCCCCACCAGCCCATCGTAAACATCCCCATCCACAGCCTGGTGTTAAGGACAGGTAATATTTCTGAGTATGATGGGTTTAGTCGACCTCAAAAGTGACAAAAGAATTGGCTGTGCAGTTCAGATTCAGCTTTGGCCTGGATGGTTTAAGAGTCTGGGGAAGGGGGCTGGCAAGATGGCTCAGTGGGCAAAGCCTGAGTCCCATCCCCAGGACCCACACGCTAGGAGAGAATGGACTCCTGGAAGTTGTCCTCTGACCACACATGTTCCATATAGCATGTATGTGTTTTCTCTCACTCATACATACATACACATTTTTAAGCTCTCTGGAAGGCCTGCATGGCTATTTGGGAGGAAATCCTAAGTTGGAAAAAGGCAGCTATAGTCTATGTGGGTCCTGGCTTTTTGGAGACTTTGAGGGCAAAGTGTCAGGTTTGTTCAGGCCATAGGCAGAGACCAAGGTAATGCTCAGCCTTGTCAATTAAGTTCTGGGCCAGAGCTCGGCCCAACTCCCGTGATAAGGAGCTGTGGAGGTTTGAATGAGAACCGCTCCCATTGGCTTAGGTATTGGAATGGTTAGTCTCCAGCTGGTAGAACTGTTAAGGAAGGCCTTGTTGGAGGAATTGTGCCACTGGGGTGGGATTTGAGGTTTCAGAGGATTAGTACCATTTCTAGTTAGCCTCCTCCTTGTGGGTAAGGATGTCAACTCTCAGCTACTGCTCCAGTACCATGCCTGCCTGCCAAGCTCCCTGCCATGATGGTCATGGATGCTAAACCTCTGGAACTGTAAGTCCCAAAAAACCCTTCTGTAAGTTGCCTTGGAGATGCTGTGTGTGGGAAGGGCTGCTTCCTCCCTGACAGGGTGCAGGCACTCCACTCCACATTACTAATGTTTACTATGTCTCTTTCCAGGGACAAATGTTACCTGTTAGCTTCCCCTTGCAGAAACAAAAAGCAGAAACCCCAACTGGCAACATACAAAAGATGTTCAGTGGCAGGTTGTGCGGCATGTAAGAATCTTAGATGGCTGGGCAAAGTACCTTTATTCCCAGCACTCTGGAAGCAGAGGTAAGAAGATCTCTGTAAGTTCAAGGACAGCCTGGTCTACAGAGCTAGTTCCAGGATAACCAGAACAACCTAAAAAGACCCTGTCTCTTTAAGAATCATTAAAGAGTTAAGAGTTTAGCTCAGAGGTTAACATGTGCTTATTAGCATATGAAAGGCCCTGAGTTCGAGTACTGCAGACACCAAAAATAAAAAATAAACTTAAAAACCAAGAATGTTGCTTGACTATCTTTTCACAGAGCATAAACCATCTGTAAGGAGACATCCCAGCACATCATTCTTTGAAGTTATTTTTTAAATTAGTTTAGGGGCCACTGACCAGCAGGTAGAATTGAGAGACCAAAGAATTAAAAATTAGGTTTTTGGGTTACTGAGCTAAAAAGTTTAACACATATCCAGCCAGCTGCAGGAAGAGCTGACCCTGCTACTTTCTTTCCACTCATTAGAGATACAGTAGCCTGGATAGCCCCCAACTCCTTAGCCTTGCTCCTGGGAATAGCACAGACTGACCTAATCGACCCTCTCCCTTAGCAACAGTCTATCAGCCCAGGACAGGACATTCCAAATGAAACCCAAGGCCAGGCACCCTCACCCACCCACCCAATAGAGAACAAAGAAAGCCAGAACCATTTATGGTTTTGGCACCTTCCCACAGCAAATCGTTTTGAAATGTAGCCTCCCCTTTTATGTTTTAACCAATAGAAGCTTGCCAGGCTGGAATCCCCCTGCTTTGGGTGCACTGGGAAGGACTGGGACCTATAAATCACCCTCAATCCTGAGAGCTCAGGGCTCTCAGCTGGATACCAATGCCCTGGTATCTGTGAGAGTCCCAGCTCGAGCTGCAAATAAAGATCCTCTCCTCCTGTGTTTTGCAAGGGACTGAACTCCTGGTGGTCTTTTGTGGGTCTTGTGAATTGGGCAGAACAGACCATGAAATAATTGCTGCATGAGCCTGATGACCTGAGTTTAATCCCCTCTGTAAAGGTGGAAGAAAAAAGCAGAAAGATAACCACTGACTTTGTGACTCCCACACACATCACACACACAATAATGATAATAAATAAATAAATAAATAAATAAATAAATAAATTTAGGTATAGAAAAATAAAATCTGCAAGAAGACCTAGAAAAATAAATGGATGAAACTCCACAGATGTATTTTTTATTATTTATTTATTATTTAGTTATATTATTATTATTTTATTATTCTACACAGATAGTGTAGAAGAAATCAGTTTTAAGAATGAGGCATAAGCTATATGATTAGTTAAGTGTACACAATAAGCTAATTAGATTTAACCTGTGGGATATATATTTTAAAAATGAACCAAGTGTTATAAACAGAAGAGATAGAACAGGAAAACTCATCTCAAATCTTATACTTTTTAGTTAATAGTCTTAAATAACTTACTAGATACTTTGTTTATAATTATATTTTAAATTTTTTATGTATATGTATGTTTTCCCAGCATATATGTCTGTGTGTTCTTTGTGTGTCTGCTGCCAGTGGAGGCCAGAAGAGGGCAACATATGCCCTGGAACTGGGGTTACAGTTGACTATGAACAACCATGTGAGTGATAGGAATAAAACCTGGGTCGCCTGGAAGAGCAGCCAGTGCACCTAACTGCTGAGCCATCTCTCCAACCCATAACTGTATTTTTATATAATTATAATGTCTCATATTTTACTGCTTAAGTTGTTAATATGTTTCATAAACATTAGTATAATAACCAAATCCTGTTACCCCTAGCTTGACAGCTGTCATCCTGACAGTGGTCACCATCACACATCACATCCTGGCCCCAGATAGATGTCCCTGAACTGCACACAAAGCACTGATTCTTGGTGAGTCATAGCGACTGACCAGGCTGCCCTGTGTCCTCACCATAGAGGTAAGCAAAGCTGGCCTCAGATACCTGCCCTCCGCTGCTGAGCCCTGTTGTCCAACTCTCATCTGGTCTTTGTGACCACAGGCCAGCTGGAGTTTTGTGAAAAGAAGTGTGTCCCATTTGCATCCTAATTATATCAACAGGTCCCATCTCTCTCCTTGCTTCTCCCAGGGTGTACTTAAGTGGAATAAATGGAGGTTGGGATGCCTGGTTTTAGTGTCAGTGTCTTTACCTTTGCCCTGGGGACTTGTGGGAGAACTTGTTAGGCAGTGTTCTCATGTTCTTAGAGGCTGACTGTACCAACCTACTCCCCCACTTCTGGAGTAGGCAGGGTGAGGGCCCTAAGAAAGGTGCAAGAAGGCAAATCAAACTCTTTCCTAACCCAGGATGTTCAGCCCAGGTTAAACATACAAAAATTTTTTTTTTTTTTTTTTTTTTTATCAGACAGGGTCTCACTGTGTACCTCAGACTCATAGCAATCCTCCACCTGAGTGATGAGTTTGCAGGCCTGCATCATCACACTGACGTCAGTAATGAAAACTTTATTCAAGCTCCAGAACAAATGCAACCTTTCCTGCTTCCCAAGTTATGATCTAATTGTTTGCTCGTAAAGCACTGGAACTTAGTAAAGAGTCTGACATCACAGCACAAGGGTTAAGAAAGGCGCTCCGGAAGTCAGCTATGAGATTCCCAAGAGTATCTCTAAGACAAACCCAACTGTGGGTCTCCACTAATCAGGGAAGAAAGAATCTTGAATCTGTGTTAGTGTGGTTGTTGTTGTTTTGAGGCAGGGTTTCTCCATTTAGCCCTGGCTGTCCTGGCACTCACTCGGTAGTCTAGGCTGGCCTAGACTAAGCATGTGGTTTTTGTTCGGTTTTTTTTTCGGTTGTTTCTCTGGGTAGCCCTAACTGCCCTGGAACTTTTAGACCAGGCTGGCCTCGAACTCACATAGATCAGTCTACCTCTGCCTTTTCATGCTAGGATTAAAGGCATGTGCTGCCACTGCCCAGCTGATCTGTATTCTTAAACAAACTAGCCAAGGGTGACAGACTTTGAAAAGATTCCCAAGTTTCTTGAGATTTACATTCTAAACACCAAATCTCAAAAGCAGTATCTTGCTATTTTTATCAGAAACAATTCTAACTATTATCTCAGCAGTCTATTTTTTTTATATATCCTTTCTCTTCCCCATCAAGTTTGGCATCTGCTGGAACTATAATCCAGTTAAAGAGGCCTCTCTTGTGGTAAATTTATCTCTTTTGATAATGGCTTGTGGCAGGAAAGAGGGATGCTTTCCCAGCATGCTGAACAAGAGATGATAACTCCAGAGTGCTGGGATTGTGAACATCAGCCTGTGCAAGATGCCTCTTTCAAAGTGTGTTAGTGAGTTAATATTTTAGTAACTAAGCTTAAAGGTTAAAAAAAAAAAAAAAGGTGATTTTAGGTGTGTGCTATTACTTTGACTTCTTAATATCAAGTATTATGTCTTAACACCAATATCAAATAGCAATAATTGTAAACGGTCTTACATGTTTGATCAAATTTTAAATAGACAATTGGGGTTAGGTGTGAGGGAGCTTGCTACCTGGGGTCACTTTTTCCCCGACTGTGACACATGATCTCTAAATGAATCCAAATTGGGGCCAAACTGAAAACTGCTGTCACCAACTGCTTTACGGACAGTATCAAAACCAAGGCTCAACGAAGTTCTTCTATCAACCAGAAGCTTTCATGCCATTTCCCGGGTTAAATGAAATCATAGAAGAAACTCTTCTAGGCTTCCACACATAGCCACCATAAGAGGGACCCAAAGGACAGCTGAACACAGCAATGTCACTGCGTGAGCACACCGAACCACAGATCTAATTGAATAGTCTGCCCACCTGAAGTTCCTCAGACAGAGCTGGGCCTAGCCTATAGGAAATCCCAAGCCAGTGGCAGGTACACAACTTGGCTGGCATTGGTAGAGGAAAACCTCTTATAGAGAAGGGCAAGTGATAGAAAGGAAAGGTGATAAAAGAGCTAGGACTGATGGCACAGACCTATAAACCCAACTACAAAGGAAGAGGAGGCAGAAGGACCTCAAATTCAATGTTAGCTTGAACTCAATGAGATTCTGACCCAATATAAAAAGTGTAGGGCTGGAGAGATGGCTCAGCAGTCAGAGAGGACCCCAGCAGGACAGTTCACACCTGCCTGTGACTTCAGCTCCAGAGGGATTCAATGTTCTGGCCTCTATGATCTTTCATAAAACTTAGATATGTATGGATATATGTACATATTTCTTTATTGACAGGCCCTCACTATGTAGCCCTGACTGACCTGGAACTCCCTATGTAGACCAGGCTGGTAGAACTTAGAAATCTGCCTTCAGACCGCACTGATCAGGAGATAAAAGACAAGGATAAGACAGACAGAAGCCCAGAACAGGCTCTAAGACACCCTCCTCTACTCAGACAGTACGAGCAGATCATAGTGTCCTTGCTCGATGAACTTGGGAGCACCTAGAAATCCTTAACTCCTGGCATCTACTATGAATCTATCAGAAGAATTGACTTTTAAGAAAGCCTGTTTACGGGGTTGGGGATTTAGCTCAGTGATAGAGCGCTCACCTAGCAATCACAAGGCCCTGGGTTCAGTCCTGGAACAAGAAAGCCTGTTTACAAGACAGAATTAAGTTTCCAAGCCTTGTTAAAAAACCCTAATACTGGGGAGGTGACTCAGTAATACGATGTTTGCTAAAACCCTGGGTTCCAGCCCCAGCGACGATGAACTCCAAACTCTTCAACTGTAAGCATAGATTCTCACTGAACTTGGAACTCAAGGTCTGTAACAGTGTGGAAAAAAATCAATTTAAATCTTGATCTCTGTTTCTTTATCAAAACAGAACCTATGGGAGTGAGTAATCTCCTCCTATCAGGGCTGTCTTAGGGAAAAAGAACATGGCTGAAAGCACTTCATGGACAAACAGCAGCCTCCTAAGGCAACGCAGAATGCTCTGGAAAAACCTCCTCCTTTCCCTTGGCTTAGAGCTAAGTCACCATGGACAGCCCCAGCTTGTGTTAACACATCAAAGAGCAGGGGCTGACTGGCTGCTGTGGGGAAGGCTTGCCAGTCACAGTTGCAAAAATCAGAAAAAAGAAGGCCTTCCCAGAAGGGACCTGCTGAGTCTCAGAAAGCATCTCCATAGCACACAGTGCGAGCTCACCTCAATCACAGAGCGCTTGTTGTTCGTGTGCGCACACACGCGTGCACGCACGCACACGCGCACACACACACACACACACACACACACACACACACTTTTGTTGTTTTTAAAGTTACACAGCCCAAGTTCTTTTGTTTCAGCATCTCAGAAGGACTGGCATACACTCTTTGCCATATTCTGTGCTGTCCTTCCATTGATCTACCTCAATAAGCAAATCCCACCTGGAACTCTAATGTCAGAAGGAGCACTTCTGCCGTCTCGGTCTAGATAAGCAAGTGTCCTCACATTTGAAGCCTTTCAGAACTCCATACAGGACATCCCAATAAGCAAAGCCCACTCACACCCCGTGGATTCAGTGGGGACCTACCCCCATTCAAGTGTGCTCATTGGGTCTAAATATAAAATGCCCACCACAGTGTCATGTATTAAAGACAAGGTCTCTAATAGTATATTTTTTTTTAATTTTTATTTTTATCAGTTACATTTTATTAATTCTGTATCCCAGCCGTGCCCCGAACCCTCGTTCCCTCCCAGTCCCTCCCTCCCTCCCTCATCACCACTGTGCCCCTTTCTAAGTCCACTGATAGGGGGGACCTCCCCCCATTCATCTGATCCTGTTTTATCAGGTATCTTCATTGAGTTCCTGTTAGAAATAGTCCTTGTTACCCTCACTTTGGGAAACCAATTGGTTACTGAGCTACCACAGGCTACATCTGAGCGGAAGTTCTAGGTTATATCCATACATGGTCCTTGGTTGAATGTCAGTTTCAGAAAAGACCCTGTGCCCAGATATATTTGGTCTTTGTGGAGCTCCTATCCTTTCCCCATCAGACTAACTCCCCTTCTTTCTTATGATTCCCTGTACTCTGCCAAAGGTTTGGTCATGAGTCTTTGCTTTGAAAACACTGCTAGTTAGAGGCTTTCAGATGCGCTCAGTAGACCCCTGTCATGCGTTCAATGCACGTCCCATCTGTCTTTCTAAATGAGGATTGATCCTCTTACCCCATGTCTGCTCTCTTGATTATCTTTTTTAGGTGTATAGATTTCATTATGTTTATCATATCTTATAGGTCTATATAAGTGAGTATATACCGTGTTTGTCTTTCTCCTTCTGGGATATTTCGCTCAGAATGATGTTTTCTAAATCCCACCATTTGCCTGCAAATTTCATGATTTCCTCCTTTTTGATTGCTGAGTAGTATTCCATTGTGTAGAAATAGACAAGGTCTCTAGATTTGAGAGGTTCCGGAAGGGTTAGGAGAAGAAGGGCCTGGCTGTAGAAAGCTGGTGATGGAGGCATGTTCTTGCAACTGTATCTTGTCCTGTATCCTTCCCATCTCTCTCTCTGCTTCCTGGCTGCTGTGAAGTGAACAGCCTCTGCCATGGTGCTCTGCTCTACCACAGACCCAGAAACCCAGAACAGGATGACCGTGGATTGGAATCTCTGAAAATGTAAGCCAAATCATGGTCTTTCTCCTCCTTAGTCGTTTATATCAGACTTTTTGTCATAGAATAAAAAGGCTGGCTAAAATAATCTCAGGCAACCAGACTCCAAGAAAGGCCTTGACATGTGCCTGGTTCTTCCTGATGGTGGAGTTAGTAGCTCCTTGCTTACTCTGCCTTGAATCTGAGGTTCACAGGTGTCTCAGTTAGGGTATCTATTGCTGCTAAAAGACACCAGGACCAAGGCAACTCTTAAAAAGGCAAACATTTAATTGGAGCTGGCTTACAGTTTCAGAGGTTTAGTCCATTATCATCATGTTCAGAAGCATAGTAGCATCCAGGAAGACATGGTGCTGGAGGACCCAAGAATTCTACATCTTGATCAGAAGGCAGCCGGGAGGAGACTGGAATTTCACACTGGGCAAGAGCTTGAGCATGTATGACCTCAAGCCCCTCCTCCACGGTAATACACTTCCTCTACCAAGGCCATACCTCCTAACAGTGCCACTTCCTACAGACCAAGCATTCACACACGTGAGTCTACGGGGATTATTCCTATTCAAACCGCCACAACAGTCATTCAGACCTGTATCCAAGACCATACAATACAGCCCGGGCCCTGAACCTGTCCTTCAGGAGTATGGAGTTCATACACTACCAGACTCCAGTTCTTCACCAAGGCAGCAGAAGCCAGCTGAAGCAGGTGGAATTATGAACCAAGAACATGAAGAAAAGTCCAACCCCATTCAGGTCAGCCACAGAGGAGCTGCAGCAGCGCTATCAAAACAAAACCTAATACCTTATAAGTCTTGCATAATTCATCCTTTAAAAATGAGTCAGTAAGTAAGTACTACCCACTAGTCCTCACTAAAATTGAGCACAAAAATCTATCTTTGGAAACCAGCATGATCCTTTTTTTTAAAATCTACTCCCAAGCACCTCCTACAACTATGTAATTTTGCCCTATCAATGAGGATGAACTACATGTGACCTACCAAAATGATCTCCGACTCCAGACACCAAGCATACCAAAGCTACTCCCACCAGCTAGGAGTTTATCTTGAACCGTAAGAAATCGACACACGTGACTCAGCCAAAAAAATACATCACCCAACCTTGGCAAAGTACAAGTGCTCTTCACGGCTAAGCCATCAGTCCTCCTCATTTGCTGTTTATGTAAGGACAGAGATTGAACCTAGGCCCTGAGCTATGTCTAAAAGCCCAGATAGATCAGTTCTTTACTCAGAAAATATGATATTACCATCAGGCGGTGGTGGCACATGTCTTTAATCCCAGCACTTGGGAGGCAAAGACAGGTGGATCTCTGAGTTCACAGCCAGCTTGGTCTACAGAGTGAGTTTCAGAACAGCCAGAGCTACACAGAGAAACCCAGCCTCAAAAACAAAAACAAAAGAGCAAAAGGACAGATAAGCTAGTACCATCACATTTCTTTAGAAAATGTACATAAACACACGGGCAACCTCGAGAATAGAGACCTTATCTTTATCTATGGTGTGAAACGCTGTACCACTGGTGTGAGACAGCGACTAGGTTAGTTAGAGACGAGCAAGCAAGTACCTGGGAGAGCAGGCTGTATGCGGACTCCGGTCTGCGACCCGCTGAGTGCTTGGGCCTGGCGCTGCAGCCTGGGTACCAGTCCCACTCACAGGGAGAAGAGAGTAAGGCAGCACTCCGCACCCTGGAGAAGAGACATCGGTCAAACCTGCGCGCGCTCACCCTCAGCCTGACTGACGGCCGACTGTCATAGCCCACCCCACAGATGGCTTGTAAATACATACAGACTGACACAGCAGGCACTGTAATCCGTCGCATTATCATCCGCCAAAAGAAACCCAGCATCCATGAGCGATCACGCCACAGCCCCCACAATTCTCTCCCTGCCCTCTGGCGCCAGGCATTCCCCAATCTCATTTGTGTTTCTATTTTTTTTTTTATCTTTTTTTTAAATTTATTTATTTTCATTTTATGTGCACGGGTTGGGTTTCTTGCGTATATGTCTGGGTACTGTGTGCATGCAGTACCTGCACTAGCCAGAAGAGGGTGCTAGAACTAGAGTTACCTGCAGTTGTTCCACCATGGTGATGCTGGGAATAAAACCCAGCAACCTCCAGCCTCCCAGGGTTACCTATTGTCTGTATTTCGTGTAAATGTCCATTACAATAGTGACCTTTAGCAGCTACCCTTTTGCTTAGCCTCCCAAATTTGATGTTCATCCTTAGCATATATCAGAAATCCACTTCTTTTAAACCAATTTTATTTATTTGTTTGTTTGGCTTTTTTTTTGTTTGTTTGTTTGTTTGGCTGGAGAATTGCCTCAGTGGCAACTGGCTGTTCTTGCAGAAGACACCGGTTTGGTTTCCATGCTTGATCTACAGAGTGAGTTTCAAAACAGCCAGAGCTAAACATAGAAACTCAGTCTCAAAAAAAAAAAAAAGGAAGGAAGGAAGGGCAAGAAAAGAGAGAGATAAAGAAAGAGCAAGAAAAGAGAGAGAGAAAGAAAAGAAAAAAAAAAAAAAAAAAAAAAAAAACTCAGTCTCAAAAAAAAAAAAAAAAAATCACTCACATCGCAGCTTGCTACTCACTGTAACTCCATTTCCAGAGGATGCAGCACCTTTTTAAAATTATTTACAGCTGGAGGTAGTGGCACATGCCTTTAATCCCACTGCTCAGGGAGGCAGAAACCATCGGATAGCTATGAGTTCAAGGCCAGCCCGTCTACAAAGAGAGTCCAGGACAGCCAAGGCTACACAGAGAAACCCTGTGTAGAAAACCCAAATTAAATAAAATAATTTATGTGCAAGCCCTGGTGTTGGAGCCCCTGGAAGCAGAGTTATGGGAGGTTGCAGGTATCCTGATGTTGTGCTGGGAACCGAGGTGTGATCCTCTGCAAGAGCAGAGTGCACTCAACCAGAGCTATCTCTCTAGCCATTGACACTCCATAACTTCTAACAGTCAAAGTTACATCCAGCATATGGACATACCACAACCAATTAATCTGTTTGTCAACTGAGCCTAACCCACTGAAGATAATCCTCAGGTACAAGAATTTTAGGGAATTTACCCTCTGTGTGTGTATGTGGGAAAAAACTTAGCAAACGAGAAAACAACTGAGAAATAGAAAACTTTTCCCCCTTTAACACAGGGTCTCTAGATGTAGGCTAGCCTGGCCTTAAACTAATAATCCTATTTCTTCCCACCAAGTGCTAGGATTACAGATGTGTCTCCCAAGCCTGGTAAGAAAACTTTAGTATGTTAAGATGTACATAAAATTTAGCATTTTAAAGCACACAGAAAGTAAACACGGCAAACTACAAAGGGATTTCCTTTGTTAGCTTCAGTAAAACTGGCTTATATCTTTGAATCTATGCAACTGAATGCTGTCATCTCAAGAGACAGGTTTTTTTGTTTTGTTTTGTTTTGTTTTTTTGCAACTCTCAATACAAGAGCATCTAACCCTATGCATCCCTGCCACCACCACAAAGGGGTAAGCTCAAACCTGGACTGTGCTGGATCCACTGAGGCAGTGCCAGGCAATCCTGCACCGGGAGGAACAATGTGCCCTCTTGCCACTCTGGGCCCATCCTTCTGTTTGGGGCATACAAAAAAAAGATACTGGCTATCTGCAATAAACCATCTTCTTCCTACACCGCCAAACCAGAAGTAAGGGATGGTATTGATTTTATTTATTCAGGCAAGAGGCCCATTTCCCCTCTCCAAGGATCGGCAGGAAATGTAGGCCGAGGCTAACCCAAGGTCATCTGGACTTCCTACAAAGCAAGCAGCAGAACGAGCCCAGCCCATTCAGGTTTCTATTATTACTTCCAAAAATAAATAAACAGCAAGCAAATCAAGTTGAGCATGGTTACGCCTTTGGCCTGAATGTGGCCTTCTTTCTTTTTTTTTTTTTTTTCCCCTGCAGGTATCAGTTCTAAAGTTTCTTTTATTGAAACAGCTTGATTTTTAACATTTTTTTTTGGTGTGTCTATAACTTGCCTACTTTTGGGTAGGGGGGAGGAGACAAGCACTTGTAGCCTAGCCTGGCCTCAAATTAGTCTATAGCTTTTAGAATAAATGACCTTCCTCCCTCTACTTCTCTAGGGCTGAGATTATAAGTAGCCCCAGTTCATGGGGAATGTTCATGAGAAATTTTCCCTCACAGAAATGCAGTCAACAATCTGTTTTCCTACCACTGAGATCTTGAACAGCTTCTGGGAGGGGAACTAAGATTTTTAAAAAGCCATTAGGATAAACCAAAAGTATAAGGTGTCAAGACAGGCAGACAGCTAGTGCAATGGAAAGTGTGTCTGGACACTGCTTCCTGTGTGGTCCATGGACCAAACCAACAGAATCATCTGGCCTCTTATCATCTGTGAGCAGAATAACCGGTTGGAGAAAAAGGATAACCAAGAGTTCAAGCCCAGACTGTGTCTCAAACAATGGGGAAAGGGGGTGGCCGGGAACATGGGACGGGACAGACACAACACATTACTGTCTGTGAGGCACCACAGCAAAGATCTACAACCAGAATGTCCGTTTTTGCACAGTGATTGACACATATGGTAAAGCTTAAGACATTACGGGGCTAGAGAGATGCTCTAGCATCTCACAACCAGTGGTTAAGAGCCCTGGTTGGTCTTCCAGAGGACTTGGTTTCATCCCCAGCACCCATGTGGCAGCTAATAACTGACCACTTGTGGCCATTGTGGGAACTGCACACACGTGATGCACAGCTATGCCTGCAGGCAAAACACCAATATGCATAAAATGTATAATTAACTAATTCTAAAAAGAAGTAGGATGCTAACGTCTATAAAAGATGGAGAACTTATGAATGAAATTAACATATTCGGTGCTGGAGAAATGGCTCAGTGGTTAAGAGCATTTGTTGCTCTTACAGAGAACCTGGGTTCAACTGCCAGCACCCAAATGGTGTCTCACAACCACCCATAATTCATTCCAGTATCAGGGGATCGAATGCCCTCTTCTGGATCCCGAAGTCACCAGGCACACATGTGGTGTACAGACATATATGCAGACAAAACTCCAATACAGATAAAATTAACAAAATTAACTAACACATAGACAGGGGGCAGGGCAGTGGTGGTGCATGCCTTTAATTCAAGCAATCGGGAGGCGGTGGCAGGCAGGTCTCTGTGGAGTTCTAGGCCAGCCTAGTCTACAGAGTAGTTCCAGGACAGCCAAGACTACACAGAGAAACCCTTTCTCAAAAAACAAACAAACAAAACAAAACAAAAACACATAGACAGGAAATCAACCTTCCTAGGATAACCAAAAAGAAGTGGACAGTAAGCTTAGTGTAAGATACAAGTCTGGTCCCGGGAAAGCTGTGCAGAAATGAGGAGAGCTATATCCTGTCAGGGTGAATCCAAAACAGTGAGGGCTCACGCATGAGAGGAGCATGCTGGTCCTCAGGGAGCGGCCAGGGCATCAGGCCTGTAGGAATGTTCTGCTCAAAAGCAGAAGCAACCCCAGAGTCTGTGTTTGCAAAGGACCAGTCTGTAATGAATGATCAGCATCAGTTGGGGAGGCGGGGATAGGACAGAAATGGTTCTTCTTATGGGACTTACTCAGCCCAGTTGCTGGGAATGTCTAAACAAACTGCTGATCTGCCCGTTTAGGGGTGAACACCTTTATAACCTATCCTGGGCTTGATATTAAGAAGCTCCAGCTTGTGTCTGAGGATGATCATCTCTGTGATGGTGACTAAAAGGAAGCCATTTCACACTCTAACAAGTAAAGACTAAATTAGAATTCAGAAATGGAAAATACACAGACCATATGTCATAGCTCCCAATTCCCTGACTCCATGTTCACAACAAGCATCAGAGCTGGAGAGATTGCACAGCTGCAAGAGATTGCACTTGCTGCTCTTCCAGAAGTCCTGAGTTCAATTCCCAGCACTCACATGGGGGCTCACAACCATCTATAGTGAGATATGGTCTACAGGCATACATGCAGGCAAAAAGCTGTAGAAATAGTAAATAAATAATACAGAACAAGCATCAGAATAAGAATTCGGTTTTAACAGGCCCAGATCTGTCTCAGGGTCCTTGCCAGCCAGACTCTCCAGCGGACCCCATCACCTGACACCTGTACACCACAGCAGAAGATCCTGCCAGGTCTACAGTTCTGCTGCTCTTAGACCCAGGTAGGTCTGAGCTTCATTCAACGTAGCCACTTTCGGAGGTTCCCAAGAATCAGCTCGAGGGCTGGAGAGAGGGCTCAGCAGTTAAGAGCAAATACTGCTCTTTCAGAAGACCCAAGTTCCATTCCCAGCACCCACGTCAGCTGGCTCACAGATGCTTGGGACTCCAGTTTCTGGTGGATACCATGCCTCCAAAGGCAGCTAGAACCACAGACACACACCACATACACACACACACCCACACCCACCCACCCCACCCCCCCACACACACACCACAGTTAAAAGGGGAAGAGGAGAATGAAGTTATTATATTTTAATTCTTTTAACTAAAATAATAACAACAGCAAGAACTTTAGGCCTGGAGAGATGGCTCAGTGATTAAGAGCACTAGCTGCTCTTCCAGAGGATCCAAGTTCGATTCCACATGCTGCTTACAACTCTCTGTGACTCCAGTTAATAGGAATGCAATGTCCTCTTCTGGCCTCTGTGGGCACCAGGCATGTGTGAGATATACAGACATATATATAGAAAAATACCCATAGCCCTAAAAATAATTTGATGATAGCCTGAACTACACAGTCAGTTCGTGGACTGCCAGGCTACATCGAGGGGTCCCAAAACCAAAAAAAAGCAAACAACAACAAAAATCAGTTTGTTCATTACATCGTGACCGCCTCACAGTTTACTTTCAGGAGAAAAACAGTAAAGCTGTAATAATAAATAGTAGTATCTCCAAATTTCACTGCAGACTTGACTTAGAGGAGAAGAAAAAAAAAATCTGTCTAATAAAAAAACTCCGTTTACAGACAGGAAAAAATAATCTACCTGAACCAAATGTCTAGAGAGCAGCCAGTCTGGCATTTGTAGCTGAGTCACCGTGCTGTGGAGAGCTGGCCTGTGCGTGGTAGGTGGCGGGAATGCCCCAGCCTCCCTCCACTTAGGGCCAGCACCAACAATAAAAAAATGCCCAAGACATTACAAAATGTCGTCCCCTCGGAGTGGACAGCAAAATTATTTTTCTCTTCCTTTTGCTGAAAAGCACTGACTTTCATGATTCTAGAGATTCTCTTAGGGAAATGGAACTATAAATAATCCACTCATTTTTCTATATTTTCTACATCTTCCATAATGAATGTATAATGAAGCCAGTAATTTTAACTTTTAAAAAGAAATCCCACTTATTAAAGATACCACACATTGGCTGGCGAATGCTGCTCTGTAAACTCGTGCAGCTTACAAATAAAATTCAGGCCCCCCAAAATACTGTCTACTCTGCAGGCACCTTTAAACAACAGCAGTTCACTGTGCAAAGAAACAGAAGAAGGACCTTACAAATGTTTGCACTGAGACCTGTGACCCTGCAGAAAAAAAACCAAACTTTCTCTGGTATGGCAAATCAGTGGGCTTTACAAAAAAATGGTGACAGGAAAACTGTGCAGTATAGTCACACATACACGTGTGCATACATACACACATGCGCACACCGGTGTGAGGAATGGCCCTCAACATCCTGCTAGCCAAGTGTTATAATACTGAGCTACAGCCTACAAGTGCTGACGTTACACCATAATGAAAAACATTTGCACTGCGCAAACAAGAATTAGGATATATGTGAACATTATCTTTATCCATAGGCATTGCTACATACGTAGACTACATTTACATCTGCTTTCAAAACCAGGACTGGGGAGATGGCTCAGCAGGTAAAAGCGCTTGCCACTAGAGCCTGGTGGATCTCCAGCGCCTCTGTAAAAGCGGAAGGGGAGAACTTACTCCTGAGGGTTGTCTTCTGACCACAACATGTGTTACGGCATAGATGCCCCCAACATATAGACAGACAGACAAGACACACACACATGCACCCCCCCACACACACACATTTAACATTAAAAACCTAAACAGTAAAAACAGGTTCTTAACATGCCTACTTCGTCTTCTCAGGAGTTCAGGGCTCTGCTTTCCATATTTTTAAATCTGTTTGAGAGCACTATAGACTCCATGATGAACTCAACAAACACTGTTATCCCCATCAGAGAGAAGCCCTTTCCTCTCTATGGCCCCCCAACCAGCCAAAAACTTGTTTCCATCATTAGGAGAGAGCCTGGGCCTCCCCTGCTTACCCCGGGTGCTGCCAGAGGTTTACGTGTCTCCGGCTCTTGGGCAGAAGTTCTCTCTTGTTAAGTGGGGTGATACCCACCGCCGCTTCCAGGATAGCCATGTATTTCTTGTACCTCATCTCCTCTCTCTCAGCACGCACTCCTGTAAATTCTGGTCACTGTTCAACTAGCACAACTGAACGTTCGCTTTCCACCTGATGCTTAGGCTCCTCTCTTTGCTGTGTTCCTCTCTTTGGCTGGACCTATCCAACCAACGAGGGTAGGGGTGGGGGGAGGCCAAGCCAGGGAGATTGAAAAGAGGCCTTTCAGACCTCAGAATGTCAGTATTAGGTAAAGCTAAAGAACTCTGCATAAAGCACTAACAGAAATGATCTGCAGGGATGAGGCTGGCTTTAAACACAGCATCCAATGTACACTCCCTGATTAATCCGCACATAAATCTTTGAGGGCACTAATCCTTCACGCACTAATGGCGTAGGAGGTGATTGATCTTAGGACCTGGTAGTAATTGGTCAAAAGCCTACTTGCCTTTCCATGTATTAAAATCAGAAACAGATTTGCTCTTTCTGCAAATCCCCCCTGGAAAGCTGGTCTTTTGCAAATGAGGAAGGAATTCCAGCTGCCATTTTAGAGCTATACACCTCTGCTCGAACTGCTTGCTTGGGCCAGCAGCAAAGTCTAATTAATTACAAAAAAATTCTGGGTCTTTTGGTTGGTTGGATGATTTTGTTCAAGACAGGGTTTCTCTGTGTAGCCCTGGCTGTCCTGGACACTTCTTTGGTAAACGAGGCTGGCCTCAAACTCATAGAGATCCACCTGCCACCGCCTCCCAAGAGTTGGGAATACACGTGTGCACCACCAGTGCCCAGCTCAATTCTACTTTTTTCTTTAATTGAATATTTGTACCTTCCCCCTTAAAAAAAACAAACAAACAAAATTCTTTTTTCTATATTAGTTATAGAAAATAAGGTGTTTTATCCACAGTATTTTATACTGTTTATTTTATGATTATTGTTTTATTTTGAGACAGGGTCTTATTAGTTAGCCCAGGCTGGCCTCAGACTCATGGTGAATGTCCCACCTCAGCTTCTGAACTGATGGGCTCAAAGGCCTGTGCACTACATCTTGTCTAAGCGATGGGGCCACAGGACTGTGTACCACATCTTGCTCTATTCCTTTTTAGTATCTGTTGAAACCCAACGTGGATGGGTGAGCCCTGTTAGAATGAAAATATCTGGACCAGGGATACTTAGAATCCACCTCCCTCCTCCCTTTCTAAGTCTCCACTTTCTGCTCTCATGGTAAAGTGGATCCCATTCAACCTGATGGTCTATCTTGTGGCTTATGGTCACATGATCCAGGCTGTATCATCTGTCTTTTCAGAGATGACTATGACTTTAAAATAGAAATGCCAGGACTTGGGAGACGGCTCAGGCGTTAAGGGTACCTGTTGATCTTGCAGAGGATCTGGGTTTGGGTCTCAGTACCCACACAGTAGCTCAGAACTAGCCATAATTCCAGTTTCAGGGGACCTGATACCTTCTTGCAACCTCCATGAGCACCAGGCAGGCATGTGGTCCACATATATACATGTAAGCAAAACACTCATACACTTAAAAAGAAATAAATACATCTTTAAAGAAATAAAAAGAATGCCTTCTTGCCCTGGAGTCAGTAACCAAGGTAGACAAGACTGTTCACAGTCCCATGTCTCACCTCCTAAAGACAGCTCTTCACAAGACGTTGAGAGAAACAGCACCAAAAGAAATGCCATCCTTTGGGCTTCTAAATTCAGCTATGCTGGGAGATCCTTCTTCAACTTCTGTCAAAGCCAGCAAGCTGCCTTTCATGAACTTTCATTTTAGCCATGCACTGACATTCTGAAAGAGCCAAATCACACACCCCTCCCTCACCAACTCCTTCAAGTTGTGGTTGGTTTGTTGTTTTCTTTTTTTAATTTTTTTTTCCCATTTACTATGCTACAGCAACATATAGAAACCATACCGTCCTTGTCTAAGCAAACACACATACAATGAGAGAATAAAACCAGAGGAGAAGCCCATCACGTACAGTTCTGGTCAGCGCACTCCAGAATGAGTCAGAGCCCCCACCCCACAACTCCCACTCTTGAACTCTACTATAAATGTTCTCTTCTCAACAGCCTTTCCTCAAGTCTCAGTCTGTCTCCCCCTCTCTCTTTACTCCTCCCTCCCCTCTCTATCTCTCTCCCTCTACTTCTCCCCTCCTTCCTTCTCCTTTTCCCCACCCCCTCTTAAATGACTTAAATTCCCAATCTCTCAAATTCGTTGGGATCCAGTAAGAAAACACTGAACTGTGGTTATTTCTTCTTTTTCTTGATACTGTGACCAGATACCTGACAAGAAGCAACCTGAGAAAGGAAAGGTTAATTCTGGCTCCCAGTTCCGAGGCTGGAGTCCATCACAGCAAGTGAGACATGGTGGCAGCTACAGGAAACACAGCAAAAGCTGGTCCGCAGCTATCTTTCTCCTCTTCCACGTCTGCTTAAGTCCAGGACCCTGGTTCACGGATGCTGGTGCCCTCATTCAGGGTGAGTCTTGCCTGCTCACCTAACCCTCTCTGGAAACACCATCATTGATGTAGTCCAAGAGTTTGCCTCCCTAATACTCTCAAGTTGACGACTAAAATTTACCAGTTCCACATATATTTCCTTAAAATCTGGAGAGGACAGGAGACCAACAGAGCCAAAAAAAAAAAAAAAAAAAAAAGGGCCCTGGGGCCTCTGCAGAGACTGATATGGCAACCCAGGAACATGCATGGAGAGGACCTACTAAAACCCTGCTCAGATGTAGCCCACAGACTCAGTCTCCAAATGGGTTATCTAATAATGGGAACAAGGACTGTCTCTGACATGAACTAATTGGCCTGCTCTTTGATCACCTCCCCCTGATGGGGGAGGCAGCCTTACCAGACCACAGAGGAAAACAATGCAGCCAATCCTGATGAGACCTGGAAGGCTAGGGTCAGAAGGAAGGGGAAGAGGACATCCCCTATCAGTGGACTATGAGGGAGGGGCATAGGAGGAGAAGAGGGAGGGAGGATAGGATTGGGAGGAGACCAGGGAGAGGGCCACAGCCGGGATAGAGTGAATAAATTGTAATTAATGATAAATAAATAAATAAATAAGTCTGAGTGTTTATGGATTATTAAATGAAAAGCCGGTGCCAGGTGTGGGATATCTCCTTAAGAATGACGCCCGTTTCTGTTGGCTGCCGACAACAGATGGAAAAGACCCTATTGCTGCAGCCACAACACACTCTGTCCCAGGCCATGGGGAAATCAAGCTGGAGCTGACTCTACAGCTGGCTTTCATCATGCTGAAGGTGATGTGCAGGCTGCCGAGGAGGCAGGGTATCAACAATTATAGCAGCGAACCCTCGGCACTACAAAACGGACCTCTCGGGAAAGTGCTCACTGGTGCAACAGTGGCATGAAGGTTAGGGCAGTAATCAACTGCTTTCTGACTGATGTGCGGCCTGCTCCACCGGAGGGAAGTCACGTCTGGTCCTGTAGATCTAGTCACAAGCTCCTGGCTCAAGAAGCTCCAGGCCCTAGGTCCAACCAAATATGTATACCGGTAAACTAGTACTGGTCCCAGATCTGGTCAGAGAAGCTTTTTTGTTGTTGTTTGTTTTTCGAGACAGAGTTTCTCTGTGTAACCTTGGCTATCCTGGACTTGCTTTGTAGACCAGGCTGGCCTCAAGCTTACAGAGATTCACCTGCCTCTGCCTCCCTGAGTGCTGGGATTACAGCCGTGTGCCACTGTGCCCGCTGAAAAGCTTCTTTTTGCAATGGGGAAAAGTCAATACAAACACTTATATCTGGTCAAAGTGTTTAGAATAATTGTTGAATATTGAGTGCTGAATATTGAGCCTTAAACAGGACAACTGTATCAGCCTTCCCTACCCCACCAAGGTTCAGGGAACACAAAAGAACAGAGTATGGAAAGAACGTAAGAACCAGAGGATGGGGAAGAATGCTGTGATATGTTGTCCTCTGAACATGACATAATTGTTGCACTGGTAACTCACAAGCGGCTATGATTGCCTACACAAGATAAGCCAATAATATCAGTCACCATTCCTGAAGGTGGCACTAATTTGACCCCTTAGGTTACAGAGAAAAAGAAGTAAAGGTGGGGTGAGTTCACCGAGGGGTATCTGAAGGAGGGAGAAGTGGGACAGTTAGGGGTGGAGAGCATCAAGATACAATGTAGATACGCAAAAAATTGTCAAAGAATAAATAAATGGTAGTCAAAGTGTGAGTGTTCATGATTTTATATATTCATAACATTTACCCTGAGGAAGAAAGGAAGGGAAGGAAGAGAAAAAGTAGATCTCCCCACTACACACACACACACACACACACACACACACACAAACACATGCAAGACAGGGTCTCACTATGTAGCTCTGGCTGTCTTGGAATTTTGTATGTAGATCAAGCTGGCCTTGAACTCACTGAGATTTGCATGCCTCTGGCTCCAGAGTGCTGGGATTAAAGGTATATGCCACCTTGCCTGGTCCATTTTCACATATTTTCAGAGGAGAAGACTGAGGAGATACAAGATATGATTTCTGCTAACAACTATGAAAGACCAAGAGCTCATTTCACTCTATCTGATTAAACACTTAACATCATCTGGCCACAATACAAGGGAAAAACAAGGGACAAACTATTTGGTATTAAACTAGTTCATTTCCATAGTGTTCCAGAATGTTACTCCCACTGGTTGCTTTGCAAACAATTGGCACCAGTTAGTCACAAGAATTCTTTTATAGGGTGAACTTGAACTTGGCTGGCTACTGCTGCCGCCCCTAAGAGAAAAGTCCCATTCAGCCTTCATTTAATTACAAAGGAAGATGTAATTATACTTTTGCAACAGACTTCGTTCCAACAAATTGTTCTTCTAATGAGTGTGATAAAAATTACTATGTAACCCTCCCAAATGAGAGGCCTAAGCTAACCACAAAAAAAAAAAGTCAAGTTGAACTTGTTACCCCCAGAAGCGATTTTACTACAGTGAAATTGCCAAAATGGTTATAAATGGTATGTTGTCAAGTATCACTTGCTACTGGAATTTTTGTATCCCAACATTTAACACAGAGTTCTTACAACATGATTCTTATCTGTGATGACCTCACACAAAATTAAAATTGGGCCATTCATTAGGAAGATAATTATGAATTAGAAAATATGATACTGAATTAACTTTCCTCTTACAAATGAGATTATTCAGCTTTCTAAAGTATTTATTCTCTTCTTCTTCTTCTTCTTCTTCTTCTTCTTCTTCTTCTTCTTCTTCTTTTTTTTTTTTTTGTCTTTGTTTTGTTTTGTTTGATAGTAGTGTTTCTCTGTGTAGCCTTGACTATCCTGGGCTCTGTAGACCAGGCTGACCTCAAACTCAGAAAGGCTTCTGGGTCCCCAGTGCTGAGATTAAAGGTATGAGACTTTGAGTTCTTCAAATTCTTTCCTCCTACAGCTAGTACTTTAAAGTAAAATGAGCACACAAAAACCTTAGAAGCTCCGTTGCTTCTGAACGGTCATCCTGACTGCACAAAGTTCACTGAGATAGAGTTTGGGATTAGGCAGTGCATGAGCAGCCCGCTTACTTAGCTCTGTGATGTTTTTATTGTAAATTCCTTACATTGGTATGTTTTTTAAGTTTTAGTTTGTATGTTCCTCTGTTGAGACAGGATGCTACGTAGTCCAGGCTGGCCTAGAATTCACTATGCAGGCCAGACTAGCTATTAACTCTAGATTACCCTCCTGCCTTAGCTTCACAAATGTTGGGATCACAGTATTTAGTCAGTAGCTATTTGAAATTTTAAATATATCTGATCCCAAATAAGCTCTAGGATCAAGATGTTCAAGTTCTCTTTCCAGAGATTAAATCTGAATGTAGAGGCTGGAGAAATAGTTCAGCAATAAAGAGCCTTGTTGCTCTTCCAAAGGACATGGATTTGGTCCTCAGCACCCACATCTACCTGCAACACCAGTGGATCCAATGCCCTTCACTGGCCTCTCAAGGGTACCTGCACACATGTGACATATACTCACAGACACAAATATACACATAAATAAAAATAAAATTTAAAAACCCTGAATACAAAAAATCTACACACCAGCTGGACGCGGTGGCACATGCCTGTAATTCCAGCACTCAGGGAGGCAGAGGCAGGTAGATCTGAGTTTGAGACCAGCCTGGTCTACACAGTGAGTCCAGGA
>REGO01000087.1:1918412-1938161 GCA_010120015.1 Rhombomys opimus
GAGAGAGAGAGATAAGATGGAGGGGCTGAAGAGATGGCTGAGGTTAAGAGCACTTGCTGTTCAGAGGACCCAGGTTCAATTTCCAGCATTTACATGGCAGCTCACAACCATTCATAACTCCAGTTCCAAGGGATGCAATGCACTTTTCTGGCCTCCAAGAGCACTGTATGCAGCGTGCACTTACATCTAGGCAAAACACTCATTTATGTTAAATAAAAATTAAGTCTTTTTAAAAAATAAGATGGAGAGTAATAGAGGGAAACCTGAAACCTGAAATCAACTCCCGGCCTACATGCACACATCCACAGGAACACATACAAACACTCACACACACACGCACACACACAAAATACAGATAACTCAATTCAATAGCAATCCAAGTGAATGAAGATGGGAAGAACTGAGTCAGCTTATGTGACCGACACCTCCAGAATGATGCAGCCACTGTGGAAACTAGCTCAACCAACCTGGATTTCAACTTGCCACAGATCTGCCACTGCTAGGAATATACCCAAGAAAAATGAAAGTGTATGTAGGTATGAAAATGTCTACATGAATGTCCACAGTACTATTATTCACCCTAGCCAAAATGTAGAAGAATGGATATCAACACGATCGTCAGTAATGATGGTGACCACTAATCATCAATAAAAAGAAATCAAGTTGGGGCCAGGTGTGTAACTCAGTGGTAGAACAGTCATTAGCATGGCTGAAGCCCTCAATGCAATCTCTAGCTCTACCAAAATAAACCTTGAAAGCTGTAGGCTAAGCTGAAGAAGCCTGCATGAAGGACTACATGTTGTATAATCTCATTTATTAAAAAAAGTCTGGGGGGCTGGAGAGATGGCTCAGTGGTTAAGAGCACTGTCTGCTCTTCCAAAGGACCTAGGTTCAACTCCCAGCACCCACATGGCAGCTCACAACTGTCTGTAACTCCAGTTCAAGGTGGTCTGACACCCTCAAACCAGTGCACATAAAATAAAATAAAATAAATTATTTAAAAAAAAAGTCTGGTAATCAAGTGTGGTGGCTCCTGACTATAATCCCAGCACTTGGGAGGCAGAAGGGCAGGAGGATTGCTAAAAGTCCAAGGCCAGACTATATAGTGAAATCTTGTCTCGAAAACCAAACAGGGCCTGGCAGTGGGGGTACATGCCTTTAATCCCAGAACTAGGAAGCAGAACCAGGCAGATCTCTGTGAGTTCAAGGCCAGCCTGGTCTGCAGACTGAGTTCCAGCACAGTCAGGGCTAAACAGAAAAAAAACTTGTCTTAAAATAAACGAAACCTAGCTGGACATGGTGGCGCATGCCTTTGATCCTAGCACATAGGGAGGCAGAGGCAGGTGGATCTCTGTGAATTCAAGGCCAGCCTGATCTACAGATCAAGTTCCAAGACAGCCAAGGCTACACAGTAAAGCCCTGTCTATGAATGAATGAGTGAATGAATGAATGAATAGAACTTTAAAGTCAGGAAAAACAAAAAAAACAAAACAAAAAAAACAAGAAATCTAAAACAAATTTAAAAATTAGAAAATGCCTGAACTATATGAATCTATGAGCTGAAAGAGTGTCCTGGCTAGTATGATGTCAACTTGACAAAAGGTAGTCACTGGAGAGGAGGAGCTCAGTTGAGAAAATGCCTCAGTAAGCTCAGGCTTATAGGAAGGCCAGTAGGGTATTTTGTTAATTCGTGACTGATGGGGGAGGGCCCAGGCCACTGTGGGTTGGGGTGGTCCTGGGTTCTATAAGAAAGCCAGTAAGCAGCACCCCTCCATGGCCTCTACTTCGGCTCCTGCCTCCACGTTCCTGCCCTGTTTGAGGTCCTGTTCTTATTTCCTGCAGTGATGAACAGATCCGGAAGTGTAAGCCACAGAAACACTTTCTTCCACAGCTTGCTTTTGGTCATGGTGTTTCATCTCAGCAATAAAAACCCTAACTAAGACAGGAGACCAATGATTATCCTTGGGACATTTGGGGAGGGAGACAGAGTCATGACAGTCAAAAAGTAGAAGGGTCTTAAGAGAAGTGTTCTTTTTAGACACATAAAATGTTCTAAAATTGATCATCATTGTGATAGTTATACAATTGAATAATATACACTGAATTATGCGTTGTAATAGGTGAAACGGATGGTAAATGAATAATCTCAATAAAATTTCTTTCTTCCTTTCCTTTCCTTTCCCCTTTCCTTTCCTTTCCTTTCCTTTCCTTTCCTTTCCTTTCCTTTCCTCTTTCCTTTCCCCTTTCCTTTCCTTTCCTTTCCTTTCCTTTCCTTTCCTTTCCTTTCCTTTCCTTTCCTTTTTCCTTTCCTTTCCTTTCCACAGGGTCTCACTGTATTGGCTTGGCAGTCCATGTAGACCAGGTTAGCCTCAAACTCAAGATCTGCCAACCTGAAGCTGGGATTAACAGCATGAGCCACCATGCCCAGCTCTTTTAAAAATGCTTTTTAATTGGCCTAAATCTACAGAGAGAATTACAAACAGACTTGTTAACTGAAAAGTGTTAGATAAATTGTAGTGCCAGGCAGCTGGGTGGCACTCTATCACTTTTTCTATCTCCTCCTCATTATAAATTCCTCTCAAATGGAGAGAAGAGGCAGCTTTTGTTACCATTTTACAGTTTACAAGCTTTTACACATAAGCGGCCCCACTACAATCCTGGAAGGAGATAATTGTTTTACACCCAGGCACGCAGCAGCTCTCAGCCTGTGAAACATGCTCCCAGAGATTCAGCTGGGAAGTAAAGGTCGGCTCTGCTGTGTAGCCCAGACCACCACAGAGCTCTCCAACCTCCTGCCTGGCTTGGGAGCGATGGGTTCTGGGTGTGCCACAACATCCGGCCATGTGCAGCTAGCCTGCATTTCGGGGTACCAGACAGTTCCTTCAGGTTGGCATGCAAGAAAGAATAACATTACTGATCTGTGTCAATAATAAAACTATGCTAGAGCTGGTGTGCCTGGCTCTTGCCTGGCTACACTAATGCCACAGTCAAGCCAAGCATAACCTAAGCCATCGGGCATCTCAATTGCCAGCAAAAGAACCTAAAAGAACTTTTTGCTCCTTTGGAATTTATTTCTGTTTTGGTGCCCCCCCCCCATTGGCTTCAATACCTTGTGCAGAACCTGAAATTGCAGAATATTGGAAAGAAGAATAAATGGACGTCTCGCTTCCTGGCAGTGAGTGGGAGCAAGCAACCAAGCATTTCCGATTTGAGATGGATGGGTGAGGAGAACCATGGCTTCAAGGGGGAAGACCAGGGTGATCTCATTTCCTGTTCTGTCAAATGAGAGAAGTGGGGAGAGGGCTGGAGGGAGGGGCAGGGTGGGAGGGAGGGCTTAGAGGGAGGGCTGGAGTGGTGACTGGAGGGCCCTCTGAAGTGATTGTGAATATTGGGTCACAACATATTCAGAAATCTCTGACTTACAATGGGTCATACACCAACTGTTTACTGACACTAAATCAAAGTTAAACACTTTAATCTTTCGTATGGAGAAACCAGTGTTCCAAATCTCCCAGAGGCATTCATTTAGAAAAAGAAAGAGGCCCGACGTGGTGGAGGAACCCTTTAACCCCTTTAAGCACCTGGAAGGTAGAGGCGGGAGGATATCTGTGAGTTCAATGCCTAGTCTACATAGTTAGTTCCAGGATAGCCACGGCTATAAAGAGAGACCTTGTCTCTAAAAAACAAAAAAAGAAAAACGAAGGAAGGTGGAATGGAGTAAAAGAAGGAACGAACGAAGGAACTAAAGAATTACTGTTATTGTTTAGTATGGGTGTTTCGTTTGAATGTGTGTCTGGACACTACATGGCCTCTTCTGATCTGAAGGCACAGACATATATGTGGGCAAAAGACCCATACATCAAAATAAATAATAAAGCTTTAAAAAAACCCAAAAAACAACAGTATCTTAGTGTGCATGTCCATTCAAGTGTGTGTGTGTGTGTGTGTGTGTGTGTGTGTGTGTCTGCGTGTGTTCATGCATGCGTGTACATTTATTAAAGTGACTCCCAAGCCCATTTATATAACAGATTCACTACAGGTGCCTAAACCTACATATTCCAACATAAAACACTGACTTCGTGAGCTGAATAGTTGGCAAGGTTTTATTCTTAATAAAATTATTTCTTGGGTGCTTCCTAAGGATTTTTTTTTCTGTCTGTGAACTGAAAAAAAAAAAAAAAGTATTAAAAGTATTTGTCACTAGATAAAAAATTACAGTGTATTTCAAAAGACATTCTAAGAAAGGAGGGAAAATCCATTCCACTTTGCCTTGCTAGAAGTAAAAAGAATTAGCAGTTTGGAACCCTGTGAAGGCAGGGATCTTCCAAAGAGGGAGAACTTTCTCGCCAGATCTTGGCTGAGTTATCGTCAACAATTTCAAAGGGACTCTTCAGTCAAAGGAAGCTGTAAATTCCTTCCTCCCTGTGATCACCTCCTTCAGATGAAAGCCTCAAAACAATCAGTCAAGAGTTTTAAAGAAAAGAGCAGGACCTGCCACCATGCAGCTGCTTATTAAACTGCCCAGTCCTGCTGTCTCATCCGCTGTGTTCTGAGTCACATTCCTGATCTATCACAATGGCTTCTGAGACCCGTTCACATTTATGTTCTCACTGAAAGTGTGCCTTCGAGCCACAAACTGGACACTTCAACAAATGGGAACAAATAACTTATCACTGTAAAGTTTTCCTAGGTGATAGAAACATTCCTTTTTTTGTCATGTTTCTTTTTATTTTTTGCTTTTTTTTTAAAAAAAAGATTTATTTATTTTTATTTATTTATTACATATACACCAGCAGAGGGAGCCCAGATCTCCTCAGAGATTGGTTGTGAGCCACCATGTGGTTGCTGGGAATTGAACTCAGGACCTCTGAAAGCGCAGCCAGTGCTCTTAACCGCTGAGCCATGACTCCAGCACCCTTGCTTTTTTTTTTTTTTTTTTTAAGATTTATTTATTACATATACAATGTTCTGCCAGTATGCCAGAAGAGAGCACCAGGTCTCATCACAGATTGTCGGGAGCCACCATATGGTTTCTGGGAATTGAACTCAGGACCTCTGGAAGAGCTCAGGACCTCATAACCTCTGAGCCATCTCCCCAGCCCCCTGGAAACATTCTCATAACTATGGTTGGTGTCACTGAAATGTCACACTGCCTTTTAAAATAAAAGTAAGGGATTGGTGCTCAGAGGTTGAGTGCAGAATAATAAACTAAGTTTGGTTCTCAGTGCACAGTATATCAATTCACAGCTGAAACTCCAGCTCTGGGGAATCTGACTCCCTCTTCTGGTCTCATTGGGCACATACCCACACACACACAGGCATAATCAAACATAAAATAAATCTTTTAAAATTAAAACAGGTTGAAATACTTTGAAATTTTATTTCAAATCTTTTTTAACCCCCTCAAGTACTGGCTATGACTCCAGTATTTGCAGAGAAAACCTTCTTCTTAAAGTTCATTTGAACTACTTCAAAACTTAAAACAGTCGGTGTTAAAAGAAGGAGGGAGTGTTGGAGAGATGTCCCAGTGCTTAAGAGCACTGGCTGTTCTTCCAGAAGACCCAGGTTTGAGTCCCCAAAAAACATTGTAACTCCAATTCCAATGGATACAATGTCCTCTTCTGTTCCCCAAGAGCACTAGACAGACCATGGTGCACAGACTTCTTCTTCTTCTTCTTCTTTTTTTTTTTTAAAGAGAGCGGAGGGACTGGGGAGACAGCGCAGTGGGTCAGGCACTTGCCCCTCAAACCTCACCTGTGGATGACAGTAAATGCTGGGCAGCTGTGGAGGACAGGCTGGAGTCTCAGGTGGGACGCTAAGACAGGACTCCTCTCGGCAAGCTGTCAGGCCAGACTAGCAACTCTACCTGCTCTGGGTTAAGGTGAGAGACATTGTCTCAATAGGTGGACAGCAACTGAGGACGTGTCACCTTCTGGCTTCCACATGTGCCAGAACATGCAAACATGCACACAGAGACTGAGAAAAGAGGTAGAGGAGCTACAGTGAAGGCTCCTGCAGTAAAAGGGGCTTGCAGCCAAGTCTGATGCTCCCATCCCCAGGACCCATGAAGACTCCCCAAAACTGACCTCTGACCTCCACATAGCACCCTGGCACTATGCCTGCACGCATACCCTCACACTCCTTCACACTGCCAATAAATAAACAAAAAGGGTTTGGTTGTTGTTGTCTGTTTTGTTTGAGACAGGGTCTCACCGTGGAGCCGTGGCTGGCTTGGAGTTTGCTAGGAAACCAGGCTGGCCTTGCACTCACAGAGTTGATCCTGCCTCTGCCTTCCCAGCCCTGGGATTAAAAAGGCGGGTGCCACCAAGCTCTGCTATAAGAAGTAATTTCTTTTTTTAAGTGCAGAATCATTTCCCAGTACCGAGGGGAGGAGACATTAGAGACTATACTTAGGTAACTGATGCAGGTGAGCCCTGGGTAACGTCGTTCCGTTGCAGCCTAAACAAAAGAAAATCCTCCCGGCTCTTCATCTTCATTAATAGAAAGCCCAGATCAGAACCCTGCAGCTCGCTACCAGCCGCGGCCACTGGGGAACACCGGAACTTTTGTCTCTACTCTGCCTAAGCGACTCCACTTTTCCCTTCCGTTCCTAGTCAGTATCCTCAGCCCCCTGAAGAAAACTGAATGCATTTGATGTCGCCTAATTGCACATTTAAGAAGGTTACAATACTCAGTTTCACCTCCTGTATAATTCTAAGAAACATTTTAAGCCCGGAAACCAAAAACCTGCAAGCTTTTATGCTGGCCAAATATTTTCACATCTCAATAAAGAGCCAATCGCTCTGGGGTGGAGCGGGTAGGGCCAATGCGGCTTGTACTGTCTGTCCCCACTTTTAAAATAGCATTCAAAGTTAAGACAGGGTGGGAGTGAGATGGGACTCATTCCCTTGCTGGGCACACGACACTTTTCTCCGGAGACGCCGTGAGCCGAAGGTTCCCAAAGGTCAAAGTGCAAATAAATCCCAAGGGTAACAGGTCTAGGGTGCGGCCCAAGACCTGGGTTTTCAAGAGGCCCCCAGGCAATGTCCCAGAATCCCCCTCACCTTACCGGGAAAGTGGTCTCTGAAAAGAATTAGACCAGTCGGGAAAACTCGGAGAGGGCGGAGGAGCCTTTGGGCAGAACACGCGCACCTGTGTGGGCCCGGGAAGGCGCCGTGGACAACCAAGAGACAGTAGCTCCGAAACCCTCTCGCAAACTGCAGCAGTCTGGAAAACACCCTTCCCGAGCTCGGGGAATGCTTGGCATTCGGTGGCCTTTTTCCAACATAAAGATCTCCAACTCGGCTTGGACTGAGAGTCCCATAGCGGAGCCTGACAACGCCCTGCGTGTTGACAACTCTGCCCCTCCTTTCGAAGTGGGCCTGACGACCCCAGGTCTACACACACACACACACACACACACACACGTATCGAACGTTTCAAAGGCTGTGGAGCAGAGTTTTCCAGTCCCGCGGGGGTGGGGGAGGGTGGGAGGGACGGGGGACGACCCACGGTCAGCTGGCTCGCCCCCACCTGCACTCAAGTCACCGGCCTGGGTCCTCGCCCACCCCTTAGATACCACCGCTGCCAACAGAAACCCGAAGGCCCCCTGAACCTAGCAGAAGAGACGCCCGGCGGGAGTGAAACAATGTCTCCGCCTAGAAGGGTAAGGAGGAGCCAGGCACCTGTAGCAGCCGAGTAAACGCCACGGTCCCGGGTATCCCTAAATCAATCCCTGCGAGGCGAGGCTCCCCAGGGGTGAGAGGTGGAAGCAGACAGAAAGCAACACTCCAGTCAAACACACTCCAACCCCCCACGGTGCGTCCACGCACGGCGCCCCACGGCGGATCAGAGCAATCTTGCACCCGGGGAGGGACAGGGCAGCAGGTACTCGCCTGGAAGAGGGGGGCGGCAGGCAGCAGGGTCAGCGCGCAGCCGGGCGACGGTCCCCGGAGCTGGGTGGCTCGGCGCGGAGCGTCCGGAGGCGGAGTGCCGCAGGCTGCCCCAGCAGGCGGGAGCCAGTGACCTCGGCCACCGGCCGCTCCTGGGTATTGTTGTGACTCAACCTATTTCCTGTTTGGAGGTTTAGGAGGAAGAAAAAAAGTGCCCTTCCAGAGAGTGTGTGGTCGGGGGTAGGGTAGGTGGGCGGTGGCCGTCACCTGCTTCCTCCAGACCCGGACAAAAAAAAAAAGAAGCTACTTCAGCTCGCGCCACTTTGGGGCGTCGGGATGGGCCGGGGGAGGGGGGAGATGCCTCGCCGGCGCCACCCAGCGGTGGGGCAGGGACGGAGCGGTGCTTCCGCCTCTCCTCTTTCTCAGCGAACCCCCCTGAGCTTCCCGCTCCAGGAGAGGTTTATTTATTCATGTCCAGATCTGCTTTCAGTCTTTTCTCGGGTGGGGATGAGAAAGGCTCAGTCACCCTCCAAAAACCACGGGAAGGGTGTTTGTGGGTCACTGTGTGTATTTGGTTGGGGAGGGAGACCGGTTGATTCTTGTTTGGGGAAGAAGAGAAACAAGTAATGGTCCTAGTGAAGGACAAGTTTTAAGATCAATTTCCACTCCCCTCCCCCTCCAACCTCGCCCTCACCCTGGATCACTAGGTCTGAGGCTCCAATCCGGAAATACCGGTTCCTCTCTTGGGACAATAGGTGAGGGCGGAGCTCTAAGCCCAGAGCCTGCTTAGTCACGTGGCTAACCCCTCGAGAAGGAGGAATGTGCCCGGTGCCCAAGGCTGCACCTGGGGCTCAAGTGAGCCTTCCATTTAACCTAGTCCCGTTAAAAATCCTAGCAAGATTACGGGTACAGAGCTTTCAGTTTGCAGTGGTAAAAGTTCTGGAGATGGGGAGATGGATAGAGGTGACTGTGGCCCGGTGTGAATGCATGCAAAGATACGGTCCTGTCAGCTAGCGGAGCCGACAATTTTAAGTACTTCAGTATGCCTTTTAAAAATTCTGTGAAGACTGGTGCGGTCCATTCCAGGCAACTTTTCTCGGGAGTGCCTTCTCTCCTCCCCACAAAAACCTTCGCCAGAAGTCATGGAATCAGTTGAGACCCTCACCCAGGGAAAAAGAAAAACAAGAGAAGTCGGGAGTGAGAACACACATTTGTAATCCCAAAGCTGGGGAGGCAGCTCCCCGGATTTACTAGCCCCAGAAAAATGACTCAGTCTCAGAAATCAACATGGGCATCACCTGAACAGGCCACCCCTGTAGGATAATGCTTGACCTGTACACACATACACACAGGAGCAAAGAAAAAAAATCAAGGCTTCGAAGGACAGTATCATTTTAAGAATAATGAACGCAAGCAAACTGTTAGGCAAATAAAAGCGTACCTATTGTGCTGGTGTTTACTAAGAAAGGAAGAAACACCTATGCATGAATTTGCTCCTTGTTTTTGGCTTGTTTGTTTGGGCTTTGTTTTTGAGTTGGGGGTCTTACTATGGTCCTAACGGGTCTGGTACTTCTCATGCAATTCTCGGTGGTTCCAAACTTGGGGCAATCCTCCTGCCTCTGCAATAATGGACGGGCACTGCCATGTCCAGCTCTGTGTGTGTGTGTGTGTGTGTGTGTGTGTGTGTGTGTGTGTGTGTGCGTGTGCGCGCGCGCGCCTGTTTAAATTATTTGTTTGCTTTTTTTTAAAGATATATTTATTTATTGTTTATAGTGTTCTGCTTGCACCCCAGAAGAGGGCATCAGATCACATTATAGATGGTTGTGAGCCATCATGTGGTTGCTGGGAATTGAACTCCGGACCTTTGGAAGAACAGCCAGTGCTTGCTCTTAACTCCTGAACCATCTCTCCAGCCCCAAAATTATTGATGTTTGTATTTAATATGTATGGTTGTTTTGTCTGAATGTATGTTTGTCTCACAAAGTAATGTGGAGAGTGATAGAGCAATACGCCAAACCTTTGACTGCCAGCTTCCATGTACACAGGTACACACCTACACAAACATATATATGCCAGACACAGGGAAACACCAAAAAAGCTTTTTTGGTTTTTTGGTTGGGGAGCTTTGGGGGGAGTGGGTTCTATTTTTTGAGACAGGGTTTCTCTGAGTAGCGCTGGCTGTCTGGGAACTAGCTTGTAGACCAGGCTGGCCTCAGACTCACAGAGATATGCCTGCCTCTGTCTTCTGAGTGCTGAGATTAAAGGTGTACACCACCACCACCTGGCCAAAAAATGTGACTTATTTGTATTGTTTTGATTTAATAGGTGGGGCTGCTGTTACTACTGTGTGTGTGTGTGTGTGTGTGTGTTAGATAGGCATGCTTATAACAACTTATTCACAAACACAACACAAAATGAAAGAAAACATGTTGAATTTCTTTCCGTATCTGGAATGAGATAGATGGGCGTTTCCAACAGAGCTTGGATTTTGCTGTGAGGGTGTTTGGGTAGGATGGAAGGGCCTCTGGCCAAGATAGGTGGCAACTGATGGTATCATTGTCTCCCCGCCCACTCTTTCCTGCTGGGTACACGCTGTGTGTATGCACTCCTTTGTCCGTGTGTTCTGTCATTAGCACAACTGCATTTTCAGTAGCTCGTAAACACTTCTGCTCTGAAGACTAAACGTTTTTAAACTAGCTCAGAACAAAATAATATGAGCCACCTCCATGGGTCACAAGAGCAATGCCATGAAAACGTGGCTGTGAGCCCTGAGCTCTAAGTTCCCTTGTGGCACAGCAGTGCCCCCTTGGCAGTCATGGCACGGAGGCAGTTCCATGGAAGCTGGGGAGCCCGTCTGGGGGACAAAGGCCTGTTCGGTTGCCTCTGGTGACAGAGAGCTCTTCTTCCCTGTGCTCTGGGGTGCTAGACTCGATACTGTGATTCACATCCAAGCTGCACAGACATTAAAGGGCAAGCAGGCATTCGCCCTGACAAGACTATTTCCCTAGCTTGCAGTGGGGTACTACCCCAGAAAGGACCCTTGTTCCTCCTTTTGATTTTGCTACTTGATGCCTTTGTGGTCCTAAACTATTCAATCTCCTCACCCTTTGACCAAGCAACTCTTCTTTTATACTCCAACTAAAGGGGGAGGGCACAATAACAACAACAACAACAACAAATTCAAGTTACTTCATTGTCTGTAATAGGAAAAAACAATGTTAAATTCCCATTGAGGAGACAAAGGCAGGCAGACCTCTGTGAATTTGAGGCCTGAGTGCAGAGATAAAAGTCTGCACTATGCCATGATGGTGCACACTTGTAATCCCAGCACTTGGGAGGCAGCAGCAGTCAGATCTCTGTGAGTTCAAGGCTAGCCTGGTGTACAAAGCAAGTCCAGGACAGCAAACACCTAATAAGCTTCTCATCAGCTCCAGGATATTCAGAGGTTTGCTTTGCTTGCAAAATGAGCATGTTAGTAGAAGTTACAACCCTAACACTTCTGTTTCCTCTAAGGTTTAACTTTACATGTTTTATTATTCTATTTCTAAAAGCTAGCATTTTAACTCATAAAATGTTATGTAACTAGGCATGACGGTACATACCTATACTCCCAGCACTGGGTAGGCAGCAGAGGTTGAAACGGAGAATCAGGAGTTCAAGGCCATCATCTGCTTCAAGGCCAGACTAAATCACAGGCCTCTGTCATCCCCAAAGGTATTATGTAATATTTGATGGATACAAAATCATACACGTAACATCTAAGTAGGCTCGAGGGGATATAAGTAAAATGAACAAACGAGGGCCTAGAGAAATGGCTCAGTGGTTAGGAGCACTAGCTGTTCTTCCAGAAGACCTGAGTTCAATTCCTAGCATTCACACAAGCAGGGGAGACACTTTACATTCAAACCATAATAACACCATGTTTAAATTAGCAGAAAAGTGCGAGAGAAGAGGCTCCGCAACTTGCCAACAATAGTCCTATGTTGTAGATATAAACATGTTTTTGTTTTGTTGTGGGATGTGAGACTGATTCATATGGTCCATAGCAGCAGACTATTTGTCTCATGTGGGCCCTGAGAGGAGCTCTTTGCCAGCTGCAGATAGTTTAAATCTGAGGACTCTGGAGAAAGAATAAATGCCAGAGAGTGGAGAGGAGAAAGAATAAGGCTGCTCCTGCTTCCCCCTTTGCTGCTCCTGGTTGCTGTTGGGAGACAGAAGTTAGAGATCTTCTGAAATGAGGACTGGACAGGCTCCAAGGAACCTGACTACCCTAACCAGCAGGAAGCAGCTAAGGGAACTACAGCCCCCTCTCTCACTAACCCTTTCTCTCTCCTACCTGGTGTTGGGGTGTTGGAAGGGACTGGGGTAGAGTAGGGAAAAAAGATAAAAGTAAATGTAAATAAAAGAGGTTGTTTTTTTTTTTTTTTTTAAAGTACACTGACAGTCCTATGGATAGGGGGTTGAATGGGATATGGGGATGGGTGGTAAAGATTGACCTGCACATTTTCAGAGCGGTTTTAAATTTAACTGAAAACCAAAGTGGGGCTCAGGTTGTAGGTCACTGACAGAGTGTTGAGGAGTTCCAAGGTTTGCTCCTCAGCCTGCCAGAAGTAAGTGCATGAGTAAGCACGGGACAGACTAAAGGTCTGTCTGACAAATGCAATTATCAAGTGAAATGGAAAGATCTCAAAGGGGACCCAGTGAGAAGCTGTGGCCATGAAATCCTGGCACTTCCTAAAGATAGAATGGAGCCAGCTTGGCTCAAGGAAATAGGTCAGCCAAGTGTGCAAAGGTCATGAGAACCCTTCCAACGTTCTTACGCTGGCTTCATCTCCAGCCACACCTATGTGGTCTTGGGGTAGGGCCGTGGTAGATCTGGAATGACCTGGGGTCTTTCCTCCCCGGAGGAAGCTTGGCAGGCAGTGGCTGTGCCTTCCACTTACTCTGAGCAGTAGAGAAATGGGGCCTGTGAACAGTTGGCCTGCAGCAGCAGTCAGTGTGAGAAGAAAGTCAAGAGCCATAGCCAGGTACTCTCCCTTCTCCATACCCAGCCGCCGCTGCGCTTCTCAAACTCTCAGTTCCCCCGCCTCAAACTCCTGTGTGCCCTGAAGACAATTGTGTATGCCATGTTCGACAAGCACAATTTAAACCCTCCCTCTGCGCTAGCATTTCTCCACCTTCCTAATGCTGTGGCCCTTTAAAACAGTTCCTCATGTTGCAGTGACCCCCAACATAAAATTATTTTCATTGCTACTTCATAACTGCAGTTTTGCTTCTGTTATGGATTGTAGTGTAAATATCTGCTTTCTGACGGTCTTGGGTAACCCCTGTGAAAGGGTTGTTCGGCTCCCTAAGGGATCACAAACCACTGCTGTATGTAGCAGTTCAGAGCCAAGGGTTAAGTTTCAACTCATCATTTCTTTGACCAAGCTTTTATAAATATATCGGTTCCAACTGGTACACATGTCTTACAGCATTCAGTGAGGTTGGTTATATGGGTTTTGATAAACAGCTCACAAATAGCCTGTGTTGGTCATTCTTAAAGATTTATTTTTTTTTTTTTACTTCACGTATGTTGGTGTTTCACCCAAAGTTTTGTGTACCACATGCATGTCATGTACCCAGAGGCCAGAGGGTATGGGTAACAGATCCTCTAAGATGGTAATTACCCTGTGTGTGCTGTATTCGGAATCCTTTGTTAGAGCCACAAGTGCTCTTAGCTGCTGAGCCATCTCTCCAGCCCTGTGTTGGTCATTTAGTCTGTAGGCATGTTTTTCCTCTGCATGCTGGTGTGCATTGTGTGTGTGTGTGGAGACCAGCAAGAAACCTCAAGTGCTATTTCTCGTGTACAGTAGACATTTTGTGAGACAGGTCTCAAGCTGGCCTGAAATTCAACATTTGAAGGGACTCAAGCGTGGTGAGCATGGCTCTGGCATGGCTCGCCCTTCCCTCTCAGTCCCTCTGCCTTGCTGAAAGCCGTTAGATTACATTCCTAAAGCTGGCCACCAAGGTCTCTTCCCTTATTTCGCCACTTCTCCTCCTGAGGCTACACCAAGGTCCAGCTATCAAAGTATTGGACCCAGGCCATCAAAAGCCTCCTTTGGGGCACCTAATTAACATGCCCAATTAAAATTAAACACCTTGAAAAAAAAAATTAAACACCTTGGGGTTGGGGATTTAGCTCAGTGGTAGAGCACTTGCCTCGCAAGCACAAGGCCCTGAGTTCGGTCCTCATCTCTGGAAAAAAACAATTTTTTTAAACACCTCATCCCCTTGTACCTTTATATACTGCTGTTTTCCTATGTGCTATGTCTGTCTTCTGTCTAGTGGCAGTTCTTTGCTCCTCTTCCAGGACAAATACCCCTGTCCCCTCTCCCTTGTTTCCTTCTCCTTCTCCCTCATCCTCTATCTCCTGTCTTTGTCTTTTATTCTCTGCCCTCTGTCCCTCTTGGTCAAGTCTCTTTTGTGCTGAGAACTTGGTCTTGGGAGTCCTGAGCTGATATTTTTCCTTTTAAGAATGGCTGGCCGGCAGGCCGAAGGGTCTGCTTGTTTCTGCCTTCCCCGGGCTGAGGGCATAAGCACACATCATTAGAGACAGCTTTTAAATTTTTTTTTTTTTTAATTTAAGTTCTGGGAATTGAACTCAGGTCCTCACACTTGCAAGGCAAGCACTTTACTGACTGATATGAATTATCTACCAGTCCTGTATTTAATCATTTATTAACATTCCAAAGGTTACTGTAATTTTAGTTAAGCCTCTGGTAGATACTAATTTTAAATTCAGATGGAAACACATAGTTTCTCTAGAGCCTGGATCAACTATGAGTTTGCAGTGAGGAAGATGAAAATATAGGAAAAAACAACAACAACATGCAGATATGTGTTGGTATAACTGTTTCCTGGAGATTGAAGCATTCTATCCTGAAGGGAAGCTCCTTAAGCAGGAAGATTAAAAAATAAATAAATAAAAATTAAAAAAAAAAACAAAACTCAAAATAGCTTCAGGAAGTCCCTGAAATTGACCAGATTCACTAGCTCCCCCTCTCTCCCAGGATAGGTTATAAAGCTTCAAAGAAGACTCTCAGACAAGCCAAGCTACAAAAACACAAACAAGCAAACAAACAACAAAAACAAAAAAACAGAGACCAGACCAGCCACCTGGAAAAGCAGATGCCAGCTGCGCTGCCTACAGAGTTCCTTGGGAAGGACACTGCCTGCAGGCTGTGAAATGTGTTCTAGGTTTCTCAGCTTTTGTGAGCAGTCAGCCATGCTGGGGTGGACCTTGGTGATGTAGCTAGCTGTCTTTGAGTTGTTTTGATCCTGTAAGTAACCCTTCACCCATACTCCTATAAGTAATCTAATAAAACTCATTGGTTCACCTAGTTGGACTTTGGTGCTATCTGTACTTTGGTTTGTCATAGGCCTTTATCTAGGGTGAGTATACGTGTGTGTTGGGTCTCCCCAGGAAAAGTTTCATCATACAATAGTATGAATATAGTGAGTGGATGTCTTTGCAGAAAATGAAGACATTGTTTCTGGTAAGATCTAATTTAAAAACCAGCCCATTCATTGTTAGGCTCAAAAACTGACGAACAATACTGTAATTACTTGAAATCAATTGCAATTGGTGATTTTTACTGTAGGCCAACAGTAAAATTGGGGGTAGAGATACAAATGAAATGCACTCATGCTTATTATGCTTTGGGTAATAGTAGGGCTATCAGGGATGCCACCAAAACAATGGCTCCTCTTTAATGAGTATTTAATTGGTACGCCATTCCTGCAACGTCAAACTGAGATTAAACAAGCATGCTAACTGATGACAAAGTTCTCATGTTTAAAGCTGGCCAGGTGCAATGGCACGCACCTGTAATACTTGTAATCCCAAGGAGACTGATGTAGGAGGATCATAGCTCAAGGACCATCATAAATAACCCAGTGAGCTATTATGCCCCAAACAAACAAACAAACAAACAAACAAACAACTATTCAGTAACAACAACTTAAAAAGAAGAAAACCCAAGGCAAATCAAAGTCTGTGAAAACAGGTATCTTGCTCTTGCCTTTATAAACTGCTCCAGCCAGTTTTGTATTGCTTGATTGTTTGTTGTTGGTATTAGGAATTGAACCACCGAGCTATAACCCAAACTGCTCCAGCCATTTACAAAAGCATCTCCAGGCCTGGTCCAAGGGTCAGGGGGTACACAGGTGCTCTGATGCACGAGACTCTGGTTCAACCCACAGCACCCTTTTAAAATTGTTCTTTTTGCTGGACAGTGGTGACACATACTTTTACTCCCAGAACTCAGGAGGCAAAAGCAGGAGGATCTTTGAGTTTGAGGCTAGTCTGGTCTACAGAGTGAGTTCCAGGACACGAAGGGCTACAAAGAGAAAACCTATCTTAAAAACAAAACAACAAAATATAAATATGCATGTACTTATAAAACTGCTTAAATCATTTGCCTTCATAATTTTACCATCAGATTCTTAGGACAATTAAATCCAAATTCAGAAGAGAGAAAATTATATGAGCTTTTCACCAGTTTATTGTTCATAAAAGTCACATGTAGAAATAATTAAAGTATAAAATCATTGTGTAAGGCTGAGTGGATTAATGAACGCTCACTAAGAGGACACTGTACTATTTAGGAAGTGCACAGGGCAACATTCACTCTGTTTATTGAGCCAGTTTTATCCTATGCTCTACACGGTGATGAACGAGATGGCAAGTTTTGCTTTTGTGACGCTTCTGAGTAACTAATTAATGTCCAGTAAAAAGGAGATCACGTGAAATTCCCAAACTATAACTGCTCCCGTGTAGACATGAACTTTATAGGCCAAAGGCCACAAAAACAAGTCCTTATTCCTCTTTTGCTACATTTTACAGTGTGGAGTTGGTAGGGTTTATTTTTGTTGTTGTTGGCTGGTTGGTTGATTTTTTTTTTTTTTGAGACAGGGTTTCTCTGTGTAGCCATGGCTGTCCTGGAACTCGATTTGTAGACCAGGCTGACCTCCAGCTAACAGAGATCTTGCTGCCTTTGTGCTGGGATTACAGTCGTGTGCCAGCATGGGCTGGCAGGTGGGGTTTTTTTGTTTTGTTTTGTTTTTTAATGTAAAATGAGAGGCTGAGAATATAGCTCTTTTAGTAAAATGCTTGCCGAAGAAGCATGAAGACCTGAGTTTGAAACCCAGAACCCAGGTGAAAAAGCCAGGCATGGTGTGCACACTTGTAATTCCAGTGCTGGAGGGCAGAGACAAGCAAATCTCTGCGGTTCCTGGACCAGCCAGCCTAGACTAATTAGCGAGCTCCAGGCCAAGGAAGAGACCCTGCCTCAAAAAAATAAGGTAAGTGGGCTAGCCAGAGCTCAGGGGGAAAAGGTACTTGCTCCATGAGCCTGGTGACCTGAGATCTGGCTGCAGAACACACAGGGTGGAAAAGAGAATCGACCTCCAAAGCTGTCCTCTCACTTCCACACTCACAATGAGGTGCTCACACCACAGTACACATATGCACTATGCCCCACAAATGAATTAATTAATAAATGAGTAACTGATTAAAAAAAAAACTCCAACGAAACCTAAGGCTGTACTCTGCTCATCTTCTGGTATGTACAGGCACATGCACAGACAACACACAAATGTAAAATTATATATATGGCAGCTCACAACTGTCCGTAACTCCAGTTCCAGGCTGTCCAACACACTCTCACAGACATACGTGCAGGGAAATCACCAGTGTACATAAAGTAAAAATAAATGAATCATTTGATAAATTTAAAAAAATAAGTAATGTTTATGAGACAGCTGCAACTCTTCATGTGCGTTGAGAGCGAGCAGGATTGAAAAAGGGGTGGAGCCTAAGCTCTCTCCTCTTCCTTCAACAAAGTCATGAATTTGTGAAATTGTGAATACCGTTGGCTCAAGTTCTTATAGTCAAGTGTACTTTTTTTCTGTGAGCTGGAGAAGCTTAGATAAGGGCCTGCTGTTCAGGAGGAAAAAGCTTTGTTTTTAAAATCCCACAGCTGTAAGTCATGACACTGTCACTAGTGAGTCATGTGAGTGGACCTGCAGGAGCCTGTTTTCCCTTTAAAGATGACACTGAAGACAGGCATGACGATGCACACTTGAAATCTCAGTATCCAGAGGCAAGAGGATCACAGCAAGTTCCAACCTCAGGTTCATAGCACGTTCTGATACAGGGAGACCTGCATGGCAAGACCCTGCCTCAAAACAACAGCAACAAAAAGAAGATAGTATGACCCACCTCATAGGCTTCTTAGTGCTGAAAATGCCATATGTATGTACTCAGGGAGAAAAAGCTAGAAAGGTACTGTATTGGGATTATGATTGGCTGTAGGTTCTCTCTCTCTCCCTCTCCTTTTCTGTATCAGAAGATATATGAAGGCAGACTGCCTCATATTTGCATAGTAACTTTCTTATTGAAACAGTGGATGAGGTTTCCCCAGGGTTTTATTTTGTTTTGCTTTTTGACCTATCATCTTTGCTCATGGCTTTGAACCCCACAGGCCTAAGATCATGTCTCTACCCAAGGCTAAATCAGCCTGCGCGCTGTTTTGCTTACCTGATAGTCGTTGCATTTAGAGCCTAAGGCTGGTCCTTGTTTCCAGGAATTCTGGGAAGGAATTGTTTAGTCTTTGTTTTACTGGAGATCCAACATGAGAGCTTGTATATTCTAGGCAACTAGACATCACTGAGCTACACTCCAGCCCCTATTCGCTGTTAATATGCCTAAATCTGACAGTTCAGTGGGGGAAAGCCCTGCACAGGTCTTACAAATTGCCTGAGAGTTTCTGAAACCATTTGTTCCCTCATTGGAAACCACCATTGATCATCTACCATGTTGTACAATTATTGACACAGTAACTCACGTTTGGTCCCCTCCTCTGATTCCCTGACCTCCACCCTGTGAGCAATGCTGGTTGCTGCTCAGCCCTCCTTCTCCACAAGACATTTTTAACAGCTCTGACTTTCCCCCATCCTTTCCTCCTATCCCTGTGACTAAGAACTGAGTCAAACAAGTCAGCAAGTTCTGCCTTCCTCAGGGTAGAACTGGATCCCAGCTGCACTTGAAATGTGATCCAAATGATGTTTGGGAACTTCTCCCTCTTGAGAAAGGGTTACATGTACAAGGGACTTCCAGGTTGCTGCAGGTGTCCTGTTCCTAGACTTGGGAGATGGCTACAGAGTTACTGGCTTTACAAAAACAAGTGAGCCTTGGGGCTGGAGAGATGGCTTAGTGGTTAAGAACACTTGCTACTCTTACAGAGGACCCAGTTCAGTTCCCAGCTCTTACATGGCTGCCCTTAACTCCAAGTTCTGGGGATCTGATGCCCTCTCCTGATCTCTGAGGGGTGAGCCTTAAATACATCTCTGCATCCAGGCAGGCATGGAGATGTTACACCTTTAATCCCAGCACTCGAGAGGCAGAAGCAGGCAGATCTCTATGATTTTGAGGCCAGCCTACACTGTAAGCTTCCAGCCCAGCCCAGGTTACACAGTGAGACCCTGTTGGTGCTGGGGGTGGGGGGTGGAGGGTGGGACGGGAAGGTAGAGGACTTGTGTAGCATGAGTAAAGCCTTGGTTGAATCCGCAGCCCAACTCTGCAAAATAACTTTTTGTTGTTTCATGCATTTTTTCATGGGTCGCATCTCACAATTTAAAAAGTTAAAAATAACACAGGGGTAAACCGTAAAGAGAGAGAGCCATGCGTCAGCCAGCACATGGTTATCGGCAACCATCTGCCCTGCTCTGCCCTGAGAAGGAACTGCAGGGGGAAAGGCCGGAACCTTTATGCAAGGCTGAGGCAGAGCCAGACCTTCCTCCTGTGCTTTGATTT
>REGO01000087.1:1938171-2039583 GCA_010120015.1 Rhombomys opimus
CTACCATGTTGTACAATTATTGACACAGTAACTCACGTTTGGTCCCCTCCTCTGATTCCCTGACCTCCACCCTGTGAGCAATGCTGGTTGCTGCTCAGCCCTCCTTCTCCACAAGACATTTTTAACAGCTCTGACTTTCCCCCATCCTTTCCTCCTATCCCTGTGACTAAGAACTGAGTCAAACAAGTCAGCAAGTTCTGCCTTCCTCAGGGTAGAACTGGATCCCAGCTGCACTTGAAATGTGATCCAAATGATGTTTGGGAACTTCTCCCTCTTGAGAAAGGGTTACATGTACAAGGGACTTCCAGGTTGCTGCAGGTGTCCTGTTCCTAGACTTGGGAGATGGCTACAGAGTTACTGGCTTTACAAAAACAAGTGAGCCTTGGGGCTGGAGAGATGGCTTAGTGGTTAAGAACACTTGCTACTCTTACAGAGGACCCAGTTCAGTTCCCAGCTCTTACATGGCTGCCCTTAACTCCAAGTTCTGGGGATCTGATGCCCTCTCCTGATCTCTGAGGGGTGAGCCTTAAATACATCTCTGCATCCAGGCAGGCATGGAGATGTTACACCTTTAATCCCAGCACTCGAGAGGCAGAAGCAGGCAGATCTCTATGATTTTGAGGCCAGCCTACACTGTAAGCTTCCAGCCCAGCCCAGGTTACACAGTGAGACCCTGTTGGTGCTGGGGGTGGGGGGTGGAGGGTGGGACGGGAAGGTAGAGGACTTGTGTAGCATGAGTAAAGCCTTGGTTGAATCCGCAGCCCAACTCTGCAAAATAACTTTTTGTTGTTTCATGCATTTTTTCATGGGTCACATCTCACAATTTAAAAAGTTAAAAATAACACAGGGGTAAACCGTAAAGAGAGAGAGCCATGCGTCAGCCAGCACATGGTTATCGGCAACCATCTGCCCTGCTCTGCCCTGAGAAGGAACTGCAGGGGGAAAGGCCGGAACCTTTATGCAAGGCTGAGGCAGAGCCAGACCTTCCTCCTGTGCTTTGATTTTCACGAACCAGCACACGCCCTTCACATGGAACCCAGCTGGAAAAGTCCTGATCCTTACAGCAGAGGCATCCTGTCTGACCCGCTGGTGACCCTACTCAGTCAGCAGCTCAGTACAAGGCTTCCATTGAGCCCTCCCCTCCCCCTGGCATCTCTCATTCTCCTTGTTCCACACAGAGCTCTTCGCCACAGTGAGGTTATGCTCGACTTGAATTCCTACTTCTCCAGGTTAGACCTCATTTCTGCCATCCTGAAAGGAGAAGCCTCTAGCCTGGCACTCAGGGAATAAGACAATTCCATATATTTTTCCCCCTAGGGCTTCTCTAGATACTGTATTTTTTAAAGCCTGGTCTTCTCCCAGAAGGGCTCGTGTGTGCGTGTGTGTATGTATGTGTATGTATGTGTGTATGTATGTGTTTATTTGTTTGTTTTTGTTTTGATTTTAGAAAGATATTCTTCTAAGGTGCCCTTCTGCCTCCTAATTTATCAATCAAAATCTTATGTTCCCATGAAGGCCCGTCTCTAAATCTACTCAGTTTATCAATTCCTGTGGTTCCAACACGTGTGTAGGCTCATACCTGCTCCTTCCTTTCTGATTCTCTTCATCACACCTAGCTGTTTGCTTCTCTGCTTGCTTGTCCTTCATCTTATGCTCCAGAAGTTCCCTCTGTTATAAAGCACACATCCACATACATCTGCAAACATGCTAACCAAACCCTTTACAAGCTCTTTACAGACAGAGCCCATATCTGACAAAACAGCACATCGCATGGGCTCCACAAATCGTATACTTTCCTAGGTGAGCAAATCATAATTAAATATCAGTTTCTTGCCTTGATATGGTATGATGCAGCATTCTTGTTAATAGTCTTATGTTTCTTCAGTATTTAAAACCCTCGGCGAGAGAAAAAAAAAAAAAAGAAACAAACTCACCCAGCATCCACGCCATCCTCCAACCCCTGCTGTCCTGGTAGCTGTACACTGGCCAATTGGAATCCCAGGAGACAGAGCAAAGGTTGCTCAGAGAGCATGATCCTCCCTCTCTCCTCAGTAGAGCAACCACAAGTCCTGCCAGTCTTCCAAAAGAAGGAATGAGTCCCAGATGGGTCTAGTAACTGGTAGGCTGCCATGTCTGTGAAAGGGCGTGTGCAATACTGGAGTTGCCAAAACAAGAAGCCGAGTTAATTATCCTTACCCCGTGGTTCCCAAAGCAACAGCTCCCATGGGATCCTTCACAATAAGATCCCTTCCAATTCACCTGGGAAGTATCAGTTGCCTGTTGCCTGTAACTGCCTAACTGGACAGTAGGCTTAGAGCTTTGCCTCTGGGACATATACAGGCAGCTAGCAAAAGCATGGCAATCAGTTCTTCTTATGTCCCTGCCGTGGAGTACTCCAAGGCTTCTCTACAGATGCACTCATTCGTGGAAGGACACGGTGGTGGTTGGACTGGAGGTAGCACCCTAGGGAGTGGCACAGTTAGGAGGTGTGGGCTTCCTGGAGGAGGGTTCTCCCAGTGGGTGGGCTTTGAGGTCTCAGACGCTGAAGCCAGGACCAGGGTGTCTCTCTCTTCCTGCTGCCTGAGATGTAGAACTCTCTGCTCTTTCTTCAGTACCACGTCTGCCTTCACGCTGCCACGCTTCCCACCATGATTGCGGTCTATACCTCTGAAACAGTAAGCCACCCCAATTGAATGTTTTCTTTTATAAGAGTTGCTGAGGTCATGTTGTTCCTTCAGAGTGATAGAAACCCTAACTAGGACATATACTGATGTCGGAAAGGAAACAGCAGAAAAGCAGATGGTGCAGATCCATTACTGGAAGTGTTTTGGAACTCACCTTTCAGATTTCAGATATTCAGATTAAGGAGTTTCAGATGGCACAGTTACATCCCTACATTCACCTAATGAAGACCTCTTTCTTCAGGTAGCCAAGATGGAGAAGCAGAGACGTCTGGAGACAGAGGCGAATGCTAAGGATGCACCTGTCCCTTTACCAGGTCCTGGTGGCTGTTACTCAGGTGCATGCTTGTAGCCATTCACCTATTCTACCCAGGTCCTGTCAGCAAGTCACTGTCAGGAGCCACTGAATCATGGCTACTCATGGGATTGGCCCATGCAGTTGTTTGCTTTTTGAAGTTACTTAGAGATTTTATTATTATTATTATTATTTTGCATTTATTGTGTTGCAGTGCCGGGGACCAAACCCATGGTCTGACAAATGTAGCTGCCTGCCTTGGAGCTCCATCCCCAGCTCCTAGAGAAAGGTTTTATTTTGTTAAGACAGGTTCTGGCTGGCCCAGGACTAACTATGTAAACCAGGGTGGCCTCAAACTTTCAGTGAGCTTCCTGCTCTGCTTCCTTAGTTAAAGTTTTATATAAGCCCAGGAAATCATAACTATTTTTAACTCTGAATTTTAGTGTTTTATCCATGAAACCAAAACAAATTTATGCCCAAACAAATTTAGCAGCAAAATCTGACCTGAACTGATGTAAATCCATTATAATCCTTTTTGTGTAAACAATTGTACACCTTCACGCACACATATCCACATATTTTAGAGCAGTGTTTCTTAATCTTCCTAATGCAGCGAGCCTTTAATACAGTTCCTTGTATAATCATAAAATTATTTTTGTTGCTACTTCATAACTATAATTTTGCCACTGTTACAAATAGTAATGTAGATGTCTGATATGCAGGATATCTGATACGAAACCCCTGTAAAAGGGTTGTTTGACCCCCAAAGGGGTTGGGACCCATAGGCTGAGAACCACTGAATTAGGGACTACTGACCCAGACTTTCCTAAAGGTATTCTATAATAACATGCATTACCATATTTCTGAAAACATCAGCAATTCTACAATTCATGGCTCAGTGGTTGACGAGGGATGGCATCTGGCTGGTTCAGGGCTGCTAAACACGTGCAAAGACCTGGCTTTGACCTCAGCAGTGTGTGGAGGCACACCCCTGCAATGTCAGCCATAAGGAAGTAGGAGCAGGAAGATGGGAAGTTCCAGGTCGTCTTTAGGTCCGTAGTAAGTTCAGGACCAGACTAGAATACATGGGACCCTGTCTCAAAGCAAAACGAAATGAAAACCAGAAACCACAGATAAAAGAGTGTGGACCTGTAAAATGAGGACTCCAGGAGGTGAGATGTGGTTGATCACACACTGAATGGCACACGTAACACTTTGTGTGTGTGTGTGGGGGGGGGGCGTGTCTGATTTCTGGGCCCAAACACTTTACAGTGCATCAACCCTTACTCTAATGGCACACCACATCAGTCTTGTAGAAAAAAAAATTCAAAATTATTATACCTCCATGAAAACTTGAATGCTGTGAATGTACATTGCTCTGCCTGTATTTCCCTATGGGCAAAGCAATGTCATAGCCTCCTACTGGTTTTCATATCAGTAAACAAATAAGCACCCACCCAAAGCAAACATGCTCAAGTTTCTCTGCGAGTTTCCGGAGAAAGACAGTGAGAAGAATGACTACAAAGGCAGACACCATCACAACTTCCTTTCCGAATCTCATTTGCTCGAGGGCTTTGAGAATAGGACTTGGTTCTGTGACTCCTGTATGGCTTTACCACAGTAACTCAGTCTTCCAAATATCAGGCAGTTCAGAAATGACGATGGAGTTCTTTTTCTGAACAGAACTTGGTATTGGATACAAAACATAGAACACCCAAAGGCTTCATGAAGAACAACATTTTTTGACTGACTGGTCTACAGGTATTTCTGTTTGCCAAGTACAGATGTACCCATTTTCCTCTTGCCCTCTATACCCAGAGAAATGGAATGCACTTAATAATATATGCATAACTGTTCTTATCAGAAGCAAAACATGTATCAAAAGGATAAAGGGCATATTATCCTTTTGATACATGAGTATCATGAGTATCAAAACAAGCTCATGAGTCATGGCTCATGTTCGAAGGAAGAAAGGCAGAAAGGGAACACAGTTGGGTTCCCAATCTCATAAATTTTTCTTTATAATCACCATGTGCTTTTTGATGTAAATCCTAGGACGAATAGGAAAATCTTCTTTGTGCTTAAAGCATTGTTCTTGTGCTTAGCAATTGTGCTAGATGGTTTTTGTCAACTTGATACAAACCTAGACATATTTAGGAAGAGGGAATCTCAACTGAGAAATTGCCTCCATCAGATTGGCCTGTAGTCTGTGGGGGCATTTTCTTGATTAATGATTGGCCTGAGAGAGCCCAGCTCACTTTGGGTGGTGCCATCCTAGGCAGGTGGTTCTTGGTTGTGTAAGAAAGCAGGCTGAGCAAGCCAGGAGGAGTAAGACAGGAAGCAGCACCCATCGATGGCCTCTGTGAGTAGACTGAATGCTACTGAACTGTCATCTAAAAAGTGATTAATACATTTTACTACAGTCTACCCAGCATGCTCCATCTCACTTGTTTAACTTTTCTCCCCATCACTTATCAATGCCATATACTGACAAGCTATTGGCAATATTTCTGCACTGTTGATGATATCTCCACAGTGAAGAGAGAGTTCCAAGATGACAAGTGCTTTTTTGTTCATTGTTGTGTCACTATGTCTACAACTGTACCTGCCATATTACAAACATTTCTAATGAACTTTTGAATGAATGAATGAACTAACGAATGAATGAATGAACTAATGAATGAATGATTGAAAAAGCAGGAAAGTTAGGTCTGCAATTAGTATTACCATGCCTAGGTTTTTCCCTTACTAATCCAGTCCTTCCTGAACACTGACCCCAAGGTTATCTTTAAAAACACAGATCTGCTCTTATTATTGTTCCCAGGCCCTAATTTTTTTCATGTTCAGGAGAAAACAAAAACCAAACCAAAACCCTGCAAATGCTCTTTTTGAAAATATAAAGAAAAATAAGCGCTAACGTAGATTTTTCTAGATTCCAAAGTCTCACATAACTAATAAAGATGTTTTGTTATAAGCAAAATGACACCATGAATAATAATAATTTAAAAATCCTCCAAATCAACTGTGGCTTGTTATCACAGTGAAGGCATAACACCCTCATTTTTCTTCTCTACCCCCACTGACAGTGAGCCTCACAGAGGGGTCACCCTACCTTACCACGAGACTGCTACCAAGAAGGGACCTGCTCCCCATGAAGTGAGGCTACCCCAGATGCAACCATCTCAGGGGAACCAGACTGTTTTCCTCAAGAGATCACCGGATGACAGCTTCTCCAGAACCCTGGCAGGACCAGGATTAAGATAGAGGACCAGACCACCAATAGACTAAGATCACCAGCTTAGCGGGTGCCTACTTCCTCCTTTGCTTCCTTCCCTTGTATGTCATCAAAGTTTCTGTCAACCCCTTGAAGAGACTGGAGGTGACAGAACTACATAACTACATGTGTGTCCTGCAATCACGATCACACTGGCTAAAGTCCCTCTCTCTACCTGTCACCTCTGCCCTTCTTGATTATGACCACGTTAGGACTGCTGGCCAGCCCATCTACTGGGACTATGGAACTTTGTCTTCAGCCTTAAAACTTGAGTAAATACTTGCCTCTCTGTCTCCCTCTTCTTTCTAATTCATTCTCCTTCCCTCATCTTTCCTACCCTCTGCTTTACCTGTAGCCAGAGGGTCTATTTGTTACATTCAGTCACATCTGGGAATAGTAGCACATGCCTATAATCCCAACACTAAGGAGGCTGAGACTGAGTTGACATGAGTTAGCAGTCAACCTAGGCTCCATGGTGAGAATCTGTCTCAAAAAAGAGTTCAGCTGCTAGGTGGAATCCTTCAAGAATACACTGAACAGTAAACAAACTCAGAATGCAGCCAAGCAGAAAACAAACACACATTCACACACCTAACACAGAGGCTGCTGCTGCGTGTTGGGAGCATTTGCTGATGGTATCAGGCACTAGAAGCTGCTAAAAAACACTGACCCTCCCCAGGGCCCACAGGGTAACTAAAGGCAACATGAAAGCCTTGCATCTCTGTCCTCATTTTGTATTCATGTCCTGTACTTGGGGTCATCTGCTCACTCCTGCACACAGACATCGGGAAGGCCTAAAGGAGTGAGTGCATGTGTAGAAACTAACCCACCTTACTCTCTTGAAGCTAAGGGCACAAAGATCAGAATAACTGAGGTGCCTCACTGGGAGTTTTTACAATGCCCCATCCTAGACCCCCAAGAGATGCCAAAAGTTCTGTAGTCATTGTCCTAAACCTCCAGTCACCTTGATTGTGGGACCATCACAGCCTCACACAACAGACACTCTCCCTGACGGCAAGGCGACATTCTGGAGAGGACCATCTCCTGGGAACCATATTGGTCTCCTTGAGCATTAAGGCCTTCTTTGGACCAGTTTGCAGAATCAGAACTGGGAGAAAGATCAACAGATGGATCAGACCTTGGCCAGAACTGCTAAATGAAGCAGACATCTTACCCTTTCCCATGTTACAGTTTTTTCTCCATTTGATCCTAAAGCCCATGTCAATACCTAACAGATAAGCTTGGGGTCATTGACCCCTTTATTTGTTCCTCTTTCCAATGTGCACGGATTAAACTCCTCCCTGCTTTTCACTGTTACTCATCTCTTTAATTGGCATCTGGACAGATACCTGAGCTCAGCCTGGTGGGGGTTCTTAGAACCAGAGCTTTTGCCATGACACTCTGGTCACCAGGTTATTATTCTTTCCACAATATATGCCATTAATCTGCTCTCCTATTTTTTTCCCCACTGGAGCATGGATTCCTTCGGGGGGGGGGGCTTATTCACTTTTTTTTGTAGCTTGGATCACAATGTGAAATCATGGGGCTGGAGAGATGGCTCAGTTATTTAAAGTAACACTTCTAGGGGAACCAAGTTTAATCACCTTTACTAGCACTGGGTGGTTCACAGCACCTGTAGCTCCAAGGGATCTGGTCCCCCAATTCTGAATACACACACACACTCCACACACAGAAACAGACACATACCACTCATACACACACACCTACCTACCTACCTACTTGGGAGGATCTGAATGATATCAGTGTACAAGTTGTGACTCATCATCTCAATAGCTACTTGTGCTAATCTTATAATTTATGTCTATTAAACACTGTCACTTTCCTTCTCTAGGGGTTAAGCACCTTGAAAAAGCATTTGAAAAAAATTTCAACACTACTTATGTTCGTGTTATTAATATTACTAATTATTTTTTAATAATTTAAAAAATAGCCTTCATTTATTCTTTAACAATTTCATAAATGTCTACAATATACCTTGATCATACCCACCCTCAATCATCCCCTCACACACACCTGACATACACCAACGCTTACTCCTCACGTCCTCCCATGGCGCTCTCTTTCTCTCACTCTCTCATACACCCACTGAGTTCAGTTAGTGCCAAGTGATGAAATGCTCACTGGTCTAATAGGCTTGATCCTGGGCAGGTAATCATGTCTGCAGTGAGTTCATATGTGCGATGAGATTACCACGTCAGGATACAGCATTTTATAGCACTCCTCTGCATCTTCTGGCTCTCACATTGTCTCACCTTCCCTGACTCCTCCATGTTCTCTGAGTCTTGAGGGGAGGTGTTTAATACAGATGCCCCAGTGAAGGCTGAGGATTCAATAGTCACTTGTTCTTAGTACTACGATCAGGTATAAGTCTGTCCATTAATTTTTAGCTACTGCAAAAAGAAGCTTCTCTGGCTATGGTTGAGAGCAGCCCTAATTTATAGGTAAAACAAATACTTAGGTTTGATACCCCGTCCATTTAGCAAAACAACAGTAATAGCTTCCACTTTAGGGACTATGATACAGTCACCGGCTTTCGACCTGGTTTACAGAACAAGGCATGAGTTTCCTCCTGTGGATCAGGCCTCAGGCCAATCAGAAAGCAAGTGGTTACCCCACAGAACCTTCATGCCACTATTATACCAGTGGGTACATCTTGCTGGCAGGTCAGTGTTGTAGCATTCAGCCTTCACCACTGGATAATACCATTGATGGTTTTTCCTCCCTGTGGCCTACCTAGCACCCTCTAGCACTATGCAAACTAGCCAGCAGGGAGGAAGTTTTCTGGTCAGTTCTAATTTGATTTCTCAATATCCTACAATCAAAGTGTGTCATGTCTTCATCAGTAGGGTCTAGTTATAGTGGGTAACCACGGGCAATGGCAATAGCCTATGTTATTTGGGGGGTGGGTCTTGGTGGCCTCCAGGACCAGTAACTGGTTGTGGTAGAGAGGTATCCCTTGCCTGGCGATGATGAGATATATTGTCTCTCCCTCCCTCTATCTCTCATTCTCTCTCTCTCTCCCTCCCTCTCTCCTCTCTTTCTCTCTCCTTGTTTTTATATGCATGTGTGCCTGCATAAGTTTCTGTACACCGTATGCATGCAGAGATTTGGATGTAATAACTCATGTCTTCTGGGGGAAGGTACCTCCAGGACACCTGTGTTCAAGCTCTACCACATCCCATGGTCCTGGAACCCTGACTAGGGGTGGAGAGGAAATGAAGAAAAGACTGTGGCACTTAGGAAATGATGGATGCGTGCATGGAAGAGCTGGGGACAGGTGAGCTGTGTGCTCTGTGATGAGTGGCACCAACTATTGTAACAGCCCAGATGCTCAGCGCATTTGTGTTGTACAGCATGGTGGGGAGAAGGTGGGCGGAACACATGTGTCTGTAAGCTCACAGCCCCAGGCTTTAAACTCAGAGGAGGAAATTGCAGTTGCTAGTTTTCGTACACACACACACACACACACACACACACACACACACACACACACACGGACCAGGCAGTTTTCTCTCTCCCAGTCTGACCAAGTGGGAAGGCTTTGCTGATTTCCCATGGGCCGGAGGCCTTCATCCTTGAAATGACTGTGCCCATGTCAAATAATAAACATTCACTCAGGGCTTCCTCAGATCCCCACAAAACTGGTTAGTTTCTACACTTAAGGGCAGGCCCACTGCCCAGCCAGAGATGGCCAACACAAAATAAACTCAATGGTATTTTTGTAGAATTTTTTTTTTAATCGTCTCGTATGCTCTGTATATTGTATAGGAATTTTTTTTTTAACCTTACAAGTTTTATGCTGTATCATGGTTTCTGGTTTTGTGTCTTTATGGGATTTCTGTGTGTGTACATGAGTGTGTGTCTCTACATCTTATGTTTTTTCTTTAGATCTTTTATTTTTTTTCTGTTATTTTTTTTTCATTTTGTCCTATTCAGGGTTTAAAAAAATTATTTATTTTAAGATGCCTGTTTTTGTTTGTTTGTTCTTTTCTTTTTTCAAGACATGATGTATGTAGCCTTCTCTGTGTGTAGCCTTGGCCATCCTGGAACTCATTCTGTAGACAAGGCTGGCCTTGAACTCAGAGATTTGCATGTCTCTGTCTCCCAAGTCCTGGGAATACAGGCATGTGTTACCATCACCAGGACTCTGTTTTTTAATGAGAGCAAGCAAGAAAGGGTATGGATTTGGGTGGGTGAGGAGGTATGGGGATATGAGAGGAGTTGGGGGAGGGGAGGCCATAATCAGAATATATAGTATGAAAAATCTATTTACAAAGCTGGAGAGATGACTCCGAGGTTAAGAGCACTGACTGTTCTTCCAGAGGGCAGGAGTTCAATTCCCAGCAACCACATGATGGCTCACAACCATCTATAATGTGATCTAATGCCTCTTCTGGCCTGCAGGTGTACATACAGACAACATTGTAAACATAATCAATCAATCAATCAATCAATCATTTAAAAAAAAGAAAAATCTATTTACAATAAACAAAATAACTGGTTTCTATGAAGGTTTTTGGAAGCCTGGGTCTATGACTGGGTCTATGACCAGTGACTGTGAGCTGCACAAGGTTGATGCTACGAGCAAACTCTGATCCTCTGGAAGAGCATCAAGCACTCTTGACCACTGAGGCATCTCTTCAGGCCCCAGAGCTTTTGATCCTCCTGCCTCCACCTCCAAAGTACTGGAATCACAGGCATGCAACTGAAGGCACGGTCAGCTGTTTGGTTGTTTGAGACAGGAGCTCATTCTGTAGCATGGGCTGTCCTGGGAGGGAGGCACTGTGCACCTACACTTGTGGCCATCCTCCTGCCTCCCAAGTGCTAGCACTATTGCCTTGCAACGCCACACCTGGCTTATCGTTTACATTCTAATGACTAAACTGACTGCTCCTAACTGGCCTCACTGAAAAGTATGTTCTGGGTATCCCTGAGTGGTCCCCCTTGGGAATCTTCAGCCCTCCCCAAGTGAACCTCACTTCCCCAACTTTCTGGGGATCTCCCTCTTTTCCAAGCTGCTCTTGGGATCCCTTCTCTCTTGTCAAAGCCTTGTCACTGGGCACAGCAATGGGAGTGGCCGCCTGCCCAGGCTCCCTACTCTCTGGTTCTATAGATCCCTGTGTCATTCTTCAGGCACAGCCAGAGCTAGTAATAGTCCCTCTTTCTTCCCTCTTTAATAGCCTTCCATTTCCCCTGAAGGCAGATAGCCGCTGGATCCAAGAAATAATTACCTTCCTCAGCTCTCTGAGCAGGAAGAAAGAAAATGTCTTGATCCTCCTCCAGAAAGGAGCAGAATAGCACTTTCCTCTCCAGGCTCTCAGCTGCTCTCTGGCCTTGCTGCTCAGGGTGCAGCTTTTTCTCTGTTCCTCTTGTGGGCCAGGGCTTTGTCTACTTAAACAGCATTCCTCTGGACTTGGGGGTCATTTTCTACCTTTTGGTGTAACCTGCAATAATAGTTCTCCTCCTCCTTTACTCCTTCTTTAAATTTTATTCTACCTGTATGAATGTTTTGCTCACACATTTGTACGTGTAACCTGTGAATGCCTGATGCCTGAGGAGGTCAGAAAAGAGCTGTCACATCCCCTGCAGCTGGAGCTACAGATAGTTTTGAGCCACCATGTGGATTCTGAGAAACAGGTCATCTGGAAAGGCAACCAATAAGTACTCATAACCACCGAGCCATGTCTCCAACCCTTAACTCCTAAGCCATCTCTCCAGCACACGAGCTTCTGTGTAGTGCAGGAATGGAAGGAAAGAGAGCCAGCCTTCACCAGCCTGAGCACGCAGGTCCAGCAGGGTCGGGTGGTCCAGGCAGAGCTTGGTGGTGTTATTTACATCTCATCATAGTTACTGTCACATGCGAAAAGTGGTATCTTAAATTGTGCAATGCAAAGCCTGTGCAGCCTTACTTCACACTTTTAACTCTTGCTAGGCATGGTGGCACACCTGCAGTCCAAGCATTTGAGGCAGAGACAGGAGGGCTGCTTTAAACTCAGTCAGTCTGGGCTATATAGCAAGCCTCAAAACAAACAATACTTCTAAATCTAAACTTATTTGCTTCTGGTTTTTTGTTGTTGTTGTTGTTGTTTTGTTTTGTTTTTAATCTTAGACATTTTAAACTTTTCCCTTTCTCTTAGGATTTATTTAAGCTGTGGTGTTGGCATTACAGAGCTCTAGTTGTAAGTCTGGCTGCTTTGGCTAGCCCTAGGGGTTGGAAGAGGGGAAAGTGTTTAGGGACTTTCAAATTCTACCAGAGAGGGTGTGGCTGCTTCCCATTCTCCTCCTTGGCTGGTGGAGCCTGTGGAAGTTCTGTCACTGGGTCTGGTCTGTGTGTCAGACAGGGAGTCCTGTTTTACCCTCCCCCAAGCACTGGAGAGGCATGCTCAGGTGCAGCTTTCTAGTGGCTTCCACCTTTAGCAGGTGCAGCCATCAGCAACTCAGCCATCAGCAACATCAGCCTTTGGGAAAAGCTCATGAGTAAAGATGACATCAGCAGTAGCTGGTGGGGATTGGGGAGGATGGTTTACTCCTGGGCTCCTATAGAGCCTGAGGGGGTTGGGGAGGGGCTTTCTTAGCTTGGAGGCACAGCTGCACCTACTGGCTTGTAAATTCACAGCAGGACCCTCTTTCTCTGTATTTATCCACAGGCAGCTGACAGGTAAGTGTGATCTTGCAGGGGAAAGCAAGTTGCTTATTTGTTCAAACAAGCCTTGGGAATCAGATGGAGGCAACTGATTTCCTGGAACCTGGAGGCTGGATTTAATAGATATTTATAAAATTTTCTCAAGCCAAGTAGCAAGCAGTCATATGAGAATCAGCCAATTGGCTGCTAGTGTTCTGTTATTCATACAGCACCTGTAAATCTTCACTAGTTGAGTCCAAGTTTGGGCTCCTTAGTTACAAAATACAGCATTTCTGACTTAAAACATCTGTTCAGATGTGATTTCAACTCAGGACCTGACCAAATGAAGAATTTCTTCCCTTGCTTAGACACTGAATGCTATAGATTCTAACTTTCTCTAGCCTCTTCTAGAGATGCCAAATGCTAACCACAAAATAAATAAATAAAATTATATTTTGAATGCATTAACATTTGTAAAAATAACAGTGAACAAAATCCTTTTAAACACAGAAATTCACCAGGTGGTGGTGGTGCACGCCTTTATCCCAGCACTGGGGAGGCAGAGGCAGCAGATCTCTGTGAGTTTGAGGCCAGTCTGGTCTACAGAGCAAATTCCAGGACAGAGAAACACTGTTTTGATAAACCAAAAATAAAGAAATAAATAATACAGAAATTCTGTGTTCAGCTCAGTGATGGATTCAAGTGATTCTGCAACAATTAAGTTTTCTTTTAAGGTTTATTTATTTATATGTATCAGTGTTTTGCTTGTTTGTGTGTGCATGCACACACACACACATATACACTTGTGTACATGCCTGGTGCCAAAGAGGGTGTCATATCCCTAAAACTGGATTAACAGAGGTTTGTGAACTATACCACGTGGGTGCTAGGATCTCTTTAGCCCCTCCACCTCTTTCTTTCTTGAGTCAGGGTCTTACTATGTAGTGCTGGGTATTCTAGAACTTGATACATAGACCAAGCTGGCTTCAAACTCAGAGTTCCACTGGCCTGAGTGTTAATATGTGTGTCTCCCTCCTTCACACACACACACTCTCTCTCTCTCTCTCTCTCTCTCTCTCTCTCTCTCTCTCTATATATATATATATATATATATATATATATATATAATGTAGATATGTGTGAACATATTCCTGTTGAGTAACAGTTTCCTCCAAGACAGAAATATTCCATTATGTAGGAAAGGTCCTTAAATAGGAAGGTGAACAACTCAAAACAGCTTTTGGAAGCCTCTGAAACTGACCAGAATCTAGGCCTCTCCCTACCAGAATAAGCAATAAAGGCTGAGAGTCACTCTCAGACAAGCTGCAAAGAAGACTCCGAGGCCAGACCAGCTACTCGGGAGAAGCGGAAACCAGCTGAGCTTCCTGAAGAGATTAGACCAGAGTGTCTTGGAGAGGGCACTCTCCACCCTGCTGAGCTGCCTGCAGGTTGGGCCATGTGCTCCAGGTTTTCCGGCTTTTGCGAGCTGGCACCATGCAGGGATGGGCCTTGGTGATCCAGCTGTCTTTGAGTCATTTCTGCTCTGATAACAACCCCCATATTCCTGGAAGTAACCGAAATAAAACTCATTGGTTTACCAAGGACTTTGGTGATATCTGCATTTTGGTTTGTGCTGGGTGCTTTATCTGGGGTGAGTAGACATGTGTTGCATTTCCCTGGGAAAAATTTTGTCACACAACCGTGCCACGTATGGGTGGGTACTTGCAGAAGCCAGGAGAGGACATCTGATCCCACGGATCTAGTTACAGGTAGTTGCGAGCTGCCATACATGGGTGCTGGGAACGAAGACTTCTGTCCTCTGTCACAGCACCAAGCATTCTTAACTGCCAAGCCATCTCTCCAGCTCCCCAAATTATTATTATTATTATTATTATTTCATCAAGACAGGGTTTCTCTGTGTAGCTTTGGCGGTCCAGGAACTCCCTCTGTAGACCAGGCTGGCCTGGAATTCAGAGACCCACCTACCTGCCTCGAGTGCTGGGATTAAAAGGTGTGCATCACCATTGTCTGGGCTCCAAATAAATGTTTTGAAAGAGATCAACAACAACATCAGGTGGACTTGTGAACGCCAAACGGACCAGAGGCTCCAGTGGTCTGCAGAGGCCTGGCTTACAGTGAGCTCTGTGCTCATAGTGGTCTCTCATGCCTGACTCTTCCTGAGACAGGAATACATCATCGGGAGGCAATGCTGCCATTAGGCACAGGTGTTTTTCTCAACATGCTGATAAACAAACAGTTCAATAAATCCCTTCTGATACGTTCTATTTCTTAATTGACAAGAGCAGGGGAGACAGGACATTGGAATTTGCATTCTATCTCTAGCAAATGCAGGCTTAGAAGTGAGTCTCTGAACTGGCAGTTCAGAGGTAGGCTTGCCTAGAATGTGTGACACCCTAAGTTAAGTTCCTGGTACTGAAAAAAATTACATATCTCAACAATAAAGTAAGTCCCTGTACACATTCCACGCCCGTAGTCAAGGCCTCCACATCTACTCCAATATCATTACTAGTTAAGTCAAACCAAGGATGCTTGACACTTACCTGTGTGTGACATGTTGCTGAGAGGTTCATGACAAAATGATGGGCTCTTTCTGAATCTGAAGCTCATGGCCCAGGAACTCCAGAGAATCTCCCGTCTCGGCCACTTCAGTACTTAGATTACAGGTGTGTGCTGCCATGCCCAATTTTTTTTTTTTTTTTTTTACCCAGGTGCTAGGAATCTGAACGTAGGTCCTCATGCTTTTGTGGCCACCACTTTACCAACATTGCCATCTCTCCAGCCCCTCCAAGGAATTTCCTATGCACACACAGTCATGAAGTTATTTTGAAATGTGGCATAGAGTTACCTACTGAGACAGGATCTCAAGTGTGTAGCCCAGGCGGACCTTGAACTTGGCTATACTCTCAAATTTCTTATTTTCCCACCTCTCCCTCCCAAGAGGTGGGATTCCAGGCAAGTGCCACCATGCCACTTCTGTGGTGCTGGGGGGTTGAACTCAAGACTTTGTACACACTGGGGATTCTACGAGCTGAACTTAAATCCCCAGCCAAAAAGCAGCCTACATCTACAAGAAGCTTCATAGCTCTGTGACTTCTCCCCCCTTCTCTGTGGCATGCAGCTGCTTCAGTTTGTAAAAGATAAATCTGCGCCAAGAATTCCATTGGATACGATTTCCTGTTGCTTTCACCTTAGCAGACAGAAGCTAGTGTGTACCTGGCCAACGCTGGATCGCCACAAACTTCATTTTTACAGATACTGTTTTTTCTTTAGAGGTGGCTACAGGGTTGAAATTGGGGCAGGTGTAACGGGAGAAGACTCATTGTAAACTTATTATTTAACGAAAACATCAAACTTATTGAGCTTAGCTCTAACACACATACACTCTTTACACACACGTGTGCACAGGCACACACACACATACACACACACACACACAGGAAATGCTGGGGACATAGCCAAGTGACATAACGTTTACTGAGCATACTAAGGCCCTAAGTTCAGTTCCTAGCGCCACTAAATAAATAAATAAAAACATTGGGGCAATGCTCAAGGGTTGTATTTATTGTGGCTCAGGGTATTGGTTTACTTTCAGCTTGTTTCCAGAATATGCATTTATCTTTTTTTTTTTTTTTTTTTTTTGCGACAGGGTCTAGCTGGCCTAGGACTCATTATATAGACCAGGCTGGCTTCTAACTCAAGAGATCCTCCTGCCCCTGCTTCCGGAGGGCTGGGATTAGACGTGTGCTACCATGCCCAGCTGGAACGAGTTAGACCGGGTCTTGCCGTGTGGCCCAGGCAAAGCCTGAACTTGTTTGCCCCTGCCTCAGTCTTATGGTTTGAGCAGTTCTTGGTGGGTGGCCTCATTTGTATCTCATCGTAGTTACTGTCATCTCTGGATAGTGGTATCTTGAATTGGGCAGTGTAAAGCCTGGGCGGCCTTATATCAGTCTTAACTCTTACCAGATGTGGTGGCGCACCTGCACTCCTAACATTTTGAGACAGAGGCGGGAGACTTGTTTTGAACTCAAGGTCTGTCTGGGCTCCATAGTGAGGTCTCAAAAACAAATGACAAAACAAAATCTCAAGTCCAAACTTACTTGCTTCTGTTACCTTTGAGCACGGAGTTCAAAGTGCCAGGACTACAGAAGAGCAGCACCACAGCTGGTGTTCAGGATGACTTGACTCTCACCCAGCCGGGGTTCACATCCTTCCTTAGTGACATCTCTGCTGCCTCGGAAACCAGGCAGAGACATATGTAAAATGAAAGTTAAGAAGTCCAAGGACCGCTCCACAAGGAGCCATAAGAGCAGACTCCCTAACTTCCATCTGCTACAGCAGCCCAGGGCGCACTCTGAAGTCCCATCAATTCTCAGGTGGTTTCTCACGGTTTCATGCAGCTGAGGGATGGTGAGACTTTCACTAGAAGACAGACTCCTGCAGGCATGTCCACACAGGGTCCGATTTATTATCTCACTAGCACTGACTTAACCCACTCAAAACTTTCCACTGGACTAAAAAAAAAAATTATTTTTTTGTGAAGAAGGAAATATCTTAAATACCCACTTAGCCTTTGTTTACACTGTTCCATTGTTTTTTCTATGATGTAATGTGGTCAGTTCACCCTGTGTAGCTTCTGCTGAGCGTTTGCATAGACTCTCTACCACTGGGCTAGATTCCCAGCTTTCCTTCAGCAGGAAGATAACGGAACCCGATCTTACCGTTGCTCAGTTTGGGTATTCTGGAGCTTTGTTGCTTCTGGTACAAAGCACAGCCTGTAACACTTGAAACAGTACGCTGGGTGCTGGATGAGAGCACAGAGACAAGGGGTAGCTGCTAGCTCAATATGAATTTATCTGAAATCCTAGCAGAGCAAGGCAAGAACAATACCATTACTGCAGGCCTTAAAGAAAAAAAAAATAAACCAAACAAAAACCCCTGTTCACCGCGCTCCTACCTACCACTGTCCTACCTACGCAGTAGGAACAAAGGGAACAAAGGGAGCCTTGTGGAGTGCTGGACAGGTCCACTCCAGTCAATGTCAGCTATCAGCTACTCTACCTTCCCTGAGTAGCTGGGAAATGGAAGGTCAGTGCTCTCAGTACCAGCGTGGACACACCCTAGACCCTCAGCTCCAGGGCACTGTTAAATTCTGTAGGTTATGGCAGCTTTCTGCTCGTTTGTTTACTCCTCCTTGCCTGTAGTTTTCTATGCATTCATTTAGCATGTGTGAATTTGTGTGCATCTACATGTCTATGCTGGTGCATGTGCACACGTGTAGAGGTCAAATGAAGTCATCCACTTATCTCGTATGGGAATAGTGTCTCTCACAGGGACCCCAGGTCCACTGCTGAGGCTGCAAGCCCCACGGGTCCTCTCATGTCCACCTCCCTGGTGCTGGGATTACAAACTAGCACTGTCGTGCCTGTTTTCAATGTGGATGCCTAGGATCAAACTTGAGTCCTCATGCTTGTGTGGCAGGTGCTTTGCAGACAAAGTGATCTCTCCAGCTCAATACAATGTTTTGTTGTTTTTTTTTTTTTTTGGAGAGGGCTTCTCTGTGTAGAACTGACTGTCCTGGAACTTGCTTTGTAGACCAGGCTGGCCTCAAACTCGCAAATATCTGCCTGCCTCTGCCTCTCGAGTGCTGGAATTAAAGGTGTGCACCACTATACCCCACAAAAATTTCAATTTTTAAAAAGTATCTCAGGTTCATGTTGTAGGTGCTGGCTCTATAATGATTCGCATCTACGAAAGCATGGAGGTAAAGACAGCCAGGTCCTAGGTACCCACTATAGGTCACAAAGCACAAACAGGTGTTTGAAGATGGTTTCTTTTGACCCTGCTGAGGGTTCAGAAGTGTACACACTTGGAGTCTAGGGGACATTTAGAAGCTACTCCTTACAGTATCATTTCAGATACAACGGTCAGTCTGCTGTTCCTGAAGCTGTAGCAATAAATCCTTCAAAGAATGCAGAGTGCGAACCACTCACTTCTCCCTCTGAGCACTCTATTTTTTTTTGTTGTTGTTGTTTGTTTGTTTGTTTGTTTTGGTTTTTCGAGACAGGGTTTCTCTGTGTAATCTTGACTGTCCTGGACTCAGACCAGGCTCGCCTCCAACTCAGAGATCCACCTGCCTCTGCCTCCCTGGGTGCTGGGATTAAAGGTGTATGCCACCATGCCCGTCTCCCTTTTTCTTTTCATGAGGTTGTTAACTCACGTGGTACATGACATTCTGAGGCTGTTGTGCTGCATCATGCATGCAGGGTACATGACATTCTGAAGCTGTTATATCATGCACACATGGTGCAAGGCATTCTAAGAGACAAGGGGGTGGGTCTCAAATGGGGGAGGAAACCAGGGAATCCTAACACACCTCTTAGGATCCGGGCACAGGGTGGGAGGTGACACACTTTTTTCACAGAGCTGTCACACACAGTGTGACTGTCCTCAGAGGCAGGCATGGGAAACCAGACACTCAGCTATAGAAGGAAGCTGGGGTCTTTGCCTGATGGCTTTTAATGTCTTTGAATCTGACAGGTGGTCAGGTGCCTTTTCCAGAATAGGCCAATGAAGACAAGTCCACTTTGGTGTTTAGAGCTTCAGTCAGCTCCCTGGCCAGCAGCTCGTGTAGAGACACGCCGTCGTGGGAGTACACCCAGTTCTTCCCTGTCCAGTCATAGCGCTTGGGGCCACTGCAAAACAGAACAAAGTCATGGCAAGTCAGTGAGGCCCCTCTTCAGGAGAGCCACTGTGTTTGGACTAAACCAATCTATTATCTCTGTATCTCTGTCTCTCTCTCGTATCTTTCTTTATTTTTATTTTTCAAGACAGGGTTTCTCTATGTAGCCCTATCTGTCCTGGAACTCGCTCTGTAGACCAGGCTGGCCTCAAACCCAGAGATCCCCTGCTTCTGCCTCTTGAGCGCTAGGACTAAAGGATAGATAGCTATCTTTGAAGACAGAGTCTTATATAGTATCTCTTGGATACAGGCCTGGACCTCACTTGGCCTTCCACTTGTAGCAACTCTCCTATCTCAGCCTAAGTGCTAGGGTTAAAGCAACCACAGTTGGCTAGACTAGATCTTAAAGGTCCCACCAGGGCCACAGTTAAAAGCTCACTGTCCAGCCCACGACTCTATTGCAAGTTGGGAAGACCTTGTAGAGGAGGGCCTAGTGGTGATATGCTAAGTCACTGGCAGTGTGCCTTGACCGCCCAGGCGATTGGGAGCTTGTCCTGTCCCCCTCTGCTTCCAGATGCCAGGGGAGCAGCTTCCCTCTATCACACAAGCCCCTGTCACATTTTGTCTCACTGCAGGCCCCAAGGCAACAGGGACAGTCTCTGACACTGTGAGCCAAAACAAACGCCTCCTTTCAATGGGGAGCTAACAGAATCCACACAGCTGCCTCTTCCCCAGAGACTGAACAGCTGTAGCTTGACAGTGAAACACAGGGAGGTGAAGTTTTGATTTCCTCAGTTAGCGTCTTCCCAAGAGTAACAATGGAACCTGTCCTCTGGAACACCTCACAGCCTGGCCCCTGTGCATCACATTTCATCTCTTGCTTTTCTTACCCCACAGGACACCTGCTATCTGACAGTCATGTGTGGGAAATGATGGCCATTTCGTACTACTGATGTGATCTGTGCCCGACCTACACTATTATGTCACCACTAACTCTGTCTAGGTGCAAAACACCCCTATTACCCTGAGAGAAGACCCAATACCTACCTACTACCTACCTTCTCTGCCTCTCCCAGCCTTGGCTGCCACCTGTGTGATTGGCTGGGCATGGCGGTACAGGACTTTAGTCCTAGCACTTGGCGGACAGAAGCTGGCCTGGTCTACACAGTGAGTTCCAGGCCAGCCAGGGATACAAGGTAACTGACTCAAAAACCAAACCAAACCAAACTTCCTTCTTTCCACAGGGTCTCATGTAGTCTGAGCAAGCCTCAAACGCCTTCGGTAGCCAAGGATAACCCTAAACTCCTCACATTCTTGCCTTTACCTCTCAAGTGTTGGGATTACTGGCATGTTCCATAATTTCTATTTAACAGTATTTTCTTAATTAAAAATTAAATCTGTTAAATTGGAAGCTTCATCAGCGTGTCCCCATATTCGTTCATTATCTGTTGCTGCATGTACTCTATTCTCTAGGCAGCGAGGAGAAAGAACTTGGAATGTGGCTTTATACTACCTCCTAAGAGTGCCACCCTAAGAAGAGTGCCTTACTGGGAGTGTCTTAGATCACAGGGACAAACCCACAAAAGGGAATGTGGGTCCTGTCTAACGTCTCTGTGTCCCTCCTTGAGATGGGACACTGCCCCTACACAAGCTTCCATCACAGTGTGCCACTGTACAAGAGGCCAAACCGTGTCCCTTGCATCCCCTCAGTCTTGGACCCTGAACTTCCAAAACTAGCCTTTTCCCTTTATGCGTAACTTGTCTCAGGTGTCCAGCTGTAGCAGTGTGAAGCTGACTACTACACAGTACTGTGGACACACTGTAACTTTTTTTTTGTCATGATTTGTTACTCCAGATGTACAAGTCCCATGCCTCGAACTCTACCTCCTCCTGGGCTGGAGAAGAGAGTAGATACAGTAACAGGTCATGATGGCATTTGGGGACATTCTGATGAAGGTGACAGGGAGCTGAGACTTCATGATCTAGGACACCCAAGTCCACCTAGAACACTAGAGAGAACTTTGAAAGTCAGGTCAAAGGTTGTAGGGTGAACAGTCCCAGCCCCACAAAAACCAAGAGAAGACTGAGGTGAGGTGGGAAGGCACTCTCCTGGGGGGGGGGAGGAAAGACACGGGAAGTAGCTTTTGTAGGATAAACCTATGGAGGCTTTTAACATTGCCAACCAAATGCTGGAGCTTAAACATGTGCCAATAGTACAGAAAAAGGGACAAATAAATGGGCAGGATTTCTGTTAAAAGGGCAGACACCTCTGAACACAAACTACCCAGCCAATTAAAATGTTCTTTGGTCCTGCACCCCAAACCCGCCATCAGGTAACCAGGTAGACTTTGAACAATTCAACATTGCCCAGAGCTCTCAGGCCCAAGTGTCCCCCACAGTTCTCTTTTACCCTATCTTATGGCGAGGTAGCCAGGAAATACTACTGTCTCCATAGGACCTCAAAAGTTTTCTTCTGAAGTAAGAAATTGTAATCATGGCCCTGTGAGACATATTCTGGATAAATATGAAATTACTTCCAGGGTGCTGGAGAGACGGCTCAGTGGTTAAGGATGCTTGCTGCTCTCCCAAAGGACTGGTTTGATTTGCATCACATTGGGCTGCTTACAATTGCTTAGGACTTCAGCTCCAGGGCACCTGATTCCCTGTTCTGGTTACCTTGGGCATGAGCACTCATCTATACCCATGGACACATAAATAAAAATAAGCATCCCCCCTTTATGAAAGCAATCGTGATGAAGGGCTATTCAGAAGATTCCCCCTAAATCCCTCATATAAATTAGGTTTAAAAAAAATAATCTTTTAAATTAATTAATTTTATTTTTATGTATGAGAACTTACTCTGCATATACACCAGAGGATGGCATCAGATCCCTTTACAGATGGTTGTGAGCCACCATGTGGTTCCTGGGAATTGAACTTAGGACCTATGGCAGAACAGTCAGTGTTCTTAATCTCTGAGCCATCTCACCAGCACCTAAATTATAGGTTTTAAATTTACTTATTTTTATTTTACATGTATTGGTGTTTTGTTTGCGTATTTATCTTGAGGATGTCGGATCCCCGGGTACTGGAGTTACAGACAGTTGTGAGCTACCATATGGGTGCTGGGAATTGAAGCTAGGTCTTCCTGGAAGAGTAACCAGTGCTTGCTCTTAATCACTGAGCCATCGCTCCAGAACCAATTACAGGTTTTAAAAGGAGTTTTCTTGGAGTTTTTTGTAAGTGATTAATTATCCCACAATGCCTGATATGAATGCCAGGATCCGAACTCCAGTCCTGGTGCTAGAGCCAGCAAGGGCTCTTACCACTAAGCCATCTCTCTAGCCTCCTCCAGGATAGTGTTGTTTGCTTGTGTGTTTGTTGTGATGCTGGGAATCCAACCCAGGGCTGTCTCTCACGCACTAGGCAAATCCTTTGCCACTGAGCCACATGCTGGCACTTTTTAATCTTTTTAAACTACAATATCATTGGGCTTTCAAAGAATTCTACACTGCTTCTAGCTGAGCCTTCCCTACTTTGCCTTCAAAGTGTCTTCTTCAGGGTGCTGCCGAGCCTCAGTGAGGTTAGCTTTCTCTCTGTGGGGCGTCACCTCTCTGCCGTCCCAGACAACTCGGGCAGCAGCTATGTGCTCACCAGTAAGCTCTGAGTTCTGAGACCCAGGCTGCCCGAGGTGTACCCTGCTCCTGCTTCAACCACAGGTGCATTGATGGGGTGGGTATGAGCTGCGGGCCCCGGAGCCGCTGCTAAAAATCTCTGCACCCCTGCCACAGAGTCTGAGCCCGACTCTGCCATCAGAATTACTGACACCTTCAAAATAAGCCAGGAGTTAAAGTTTAACTTACTTTGAGGACAAAGTGCAAGTTTCTTAGATACTGCAATATAAAAAATGCTTCTCTTACGCTCTCTCCTCCTTCCCTTCCATTTTGGGAATTGAATCCAGGGTTTACAGGTCACTGGATAAGTACTGGACCACAGAGATACACCCCAGCCTTCAAAGTAGCCTTTTAATTAATTAATTATTATTTTTTTAAATCCCATGTATGTGGTACCATACCTAACAAAAGTGGCTTTGTATAGCCCTGGCTGGCCTGGGATTCTAGACCAGGCTGGCCTATTTGCTTTGTGACACGGTCCTACATGATAGCCCAGATTAGCCTTTGAGCCAGCTATGTAGCAAGGCTGGCCTTGAATTACTGCCTTTGCCTCCTGAGCACTGAGACTACAGATACGTAATCCTATGCCTGGCAAAATTTCTGGCCAATGACATAATAGACAAAACAGACAGTTTGGCCCAGACAGGGCCAGGTTCTGAAAAGTTCCTTTTGTGTCAGGTCTTGTCAGCATCCTGATGCATGAGGATAGCAATCAAGGTAGCAGGGGAGAGGTGCTCAACCTGAGCGCATCTTCCTGCCAAGGCAGACAGCTGCAAAGCCATGGCAATGCCAGCAACGGACACCCTCTCAAGTGGTACCCAACACTGCGTTCCAGATGAGCACACTCCTTACAGACTCTGACTTCTGAACATACCTGGAGGGAGAAGATAGCCAGATTTGCTTGTTTGGAGTCTGTTTGTTGATCACGTAGGTCCCCAGGTCCCCGCCCAGCTTAATGGTGAGCACGCCACCCTAGGGGGTCACGTAGAAGAAAGCATGAAGAAAGGTAGATTAGCTAGCACTGTGCTATCTATCATCTATCTGTTCATATCTCAATGCCTTTCATGTGTCCAAGGACATAACACACACCATTAAGAAATGGGAATGGAAAGCAGCAAGCTACAGTATGTGTTCTGGCACTGGGAAGCCCCATGTTCAATTCTTGGCACCAAAACCAAACAAAAATTAGTACTCAAAGCTAGGAGCTTATATAGCGAAAACATCACTCTCAGGATCAGAATGGGTCAGTGTTGATGAATTATTAATAAGGGTGGCAGAGAAGGACCGCCAGGAGAGAGAGGAGGAAGAAAGGAGCAAGTCGCCATGGGTTAGCGTGAACTAGAGGCCTGTGGCTGGGAGGAGCTGCTCTGAGCGTTGGCGTGATGGAGAGAAGCGGCCCAAAAGGAAAACATGTCAAAGTATTGATGGGGATTTTGGATGGGAAGTAGACAATATAGCTTCCAGGGTTAGTATCTGCCCACCCCCAGTACATTAAGGCTTATTAAAAGTCTAACGGGTTTCTGTGTCTTTTGTTTATATAATAGCGGGTTAAGGAGTAACTGCTGCTGTATTAATAACCAGCTTTAATTAATATTAATAGAACAATTCCATTCACATATGCCTTAATAATTACATTAATAAACATTAAATAGTAATAATTCTTCAACAGGTTTTGCTTTACTTTTATTTCTGTGTGCGTTGCTGACCAAGTGTATGTGCATGAGTACCCTTGGAGGTCAGAAGACACACAGGAGCCCCTGCAGCTGGAGTTTCAGGGGTCTGCGAGCCACCCGATGTGATGTGGGTGCTGGGATCCAATCTCTGACTCTCAGATAGAGTGGCAAGTGCCTAACCATTGAGTCATCACTGAAGACACCCCAGTACATGGATCGTAACCGCCCGAAGCTCATAGTGCTTTCCCTCTGCCTGTGTGGTTGCCAAGAAAAGAAAGGTTAAGAGTTGCCTGAGATCTCAGCAATGGTACATGGGACGGCTAGCTTGCTGTCCTCCACTGCCAACCAGAACATGTACAAATGCAGACTAAACTCTATTAGCCCAAATGTCAGGCCATTTTGAAAACACAGAAAGCCGGTGCAGTGGCAGAATCTATAATGTCAGTGTTTGGGAGGCTTGAGGTGGAAGATTTTGGGCTGGATGCCAGCAGGCTGTACAACAAAATGCAAAACACAAAAAGAGAGAAAAATCAACGCCCCGTCTTCTTTGTCGTGGAACAGGCGGAGCAGCCCCAGCCCACCTGTGTTATTTCCAGACCCTTCCCAAGCTTCTGACAAGTGCCCAGAGACTCCATAAGGCTTTTTTTTTTCCTCTAAAAAGCCTTGCATTCTCAAAAGACTGGCCAGTCCATTTTTGCCCAATAGATGAACATTTAAATTTGAAAACACTCAACAAAGGAGCCCTTCACTCTCTAGGCTTTAGTCTCTTTAGAATGGCAGGCTATGAAACAAAGGGCTAGGCACTAAGTACCCTCTAACAGCCCCCTGTATTGCTTCTGTTAAGCAGGTGGGGGCCTCTTGCCACCCAGATGCACCAAGGCCTTTCTCTGCGCTCTGCTGAGTGCGTATCCAGTCAGGAGTCTTGGAATGGTTCTCACAGCACCGTCCTAGAAACACCGCCAGCCATTTAAATAAATGCTAGAAGCTGGGACAATAATAATGTAACTAATGGAGGAGCACTAGTAAGTTCTCTCTCTCTTTCTCCTTTCTCTGACATAGGGTTTCACTAGGTAGCCCAGGCAGGCAAAAAACTGCCTCAGTTTCCCAAGTGCCAGGCCTGTGCCACTATGCCCAGTTTCTTTCTTCTTTCTCTTCGTTTTTAATAACATTTTTCTCTGATTAAAAAACAAAACAACAAGCAAAAAAATAGGAATTATGCTGGAGCTCTGTTGAGAGTGGTTGCCTACAATACACAGGCTCTGGGTTCCATCCCCACGTGGATCAGGCTTGGTAATCCCAGGTCTCAGGTGGTAGAAGGTCAGAAGTTCAAGGTCATCTTTGACTACATCCCAGTTTGAGGGCAGCCTGGGCAACATGAAAGCCTATCTACAAATAAAAACTGAAACAACAACAAGCTACCCCAAACCCAGCACACAGAGTTCCTGACAGAGATGTTGGGCACACAGGCAGAATAAAAACAGCAAGACCCTCAGTAGACACACTAATTCTTCTTTCCTTAGAGTTGCGGTTCCAACCTCTCTAATGCCGCACCCCTTAAATACAGTTCCTCACATTGTGGTGACCCTCAGCCATACAATTATATATATATTTTTTGCTACTTCATAAACGTAATTTTACTACTGTTCTGAACCCTAATGCATTTTTTGAGATAAAGGTTTGCCACAAGGGTCCTGACCCACAGGTTGAGAACCTTTGACTTAGAGCCCAGTGTGTGTGTGTCAGGATCTGTGTTTGGACACACACGGGAACCGCTTCCAACAAGACCGTGGCTGTGGAGGTAGGAATCGCTATCTTAATTTTACGAAGGAGGTTCAGGGGGGCACAAAACAAAATAAAACATTAGCGGCCAGCAGAGTTCTTCTGAAATGTAGGGGCGTGTGGTCTCAAAAATAGTTTCTCTTCTTGTAGGCAACCCCTTCACCCACCTGAACCTTCATTCTCAGCTGCTGTTTTATATATTTTCTCTTTTCTCTCTGGAAAAAGGCATTAACTTTGCCTGTAACCAAGTTACACACTACAACTGTTGCTCTAGAGCCATTCAGAAATCTCTCCACCTTACGAAACCCTGCACACACTCAGTGGTAATCCCCCCAAAGAGCGTGTAAATTAGATACTAATTCCCCCTCAAAACCAGCTGTTCCCAGCATGGGGCTCTTTACCCAGCTCTAGTTTCCTGCTTCCCGAGATGGGCTAATATCTCAGTGAAGCCACACACTCATCTCTGACTTACCTATCGGTGGATGATAAAAGTCCCCCGCATGCTCCACCCTGCAAGCGGAGACGTGAAGTCCAGCACAAATGCCGAGGACTGACTAACTCTCCAGATATGACCTCCAAGTCCATGCTCCTTCCTAACCTGCACAAGTCCCTTCACCCTGGCCTGGCTCCTCAGAGAATCGCTCAAGGGTTCCACCCTGTGCCTGGTCACTACCACAGGGAGAGACTGACTGTACCAGGGGCAGCCATCTTAACCGCTGCATCCTTAATTTACTCTTTATGTCCCCAACCTTTGGAGGGATCCTGGAGTGCACATTGATGTGTGCTCCCAAAACAAAAACAACCAAGGGGAAACCACCCACAGGAGACCTAGCTACACAACGTGTAGCTGTGAAGACAGCATTTTCGTCGCAGTTCCCTCTTACTCCAGGACCATTGCAGGTGCTTCTGGGAAGGTTATCTGGGTTCTTGGCAGAATCCTTGCAGCCTCTCTCCTGCTTTGACCTACTTCAGTATCAACTTGTGTGTGAAGGAGCCTGTTGTCCCCTGGCCCTCCCTTCTGGTATTTTGAGTCCCTAAGAAGAGGTGATCTGTCACCAGACTCAGTCAGTGCCTACATGCTTCCACCCAAACACAGGATGTGTGTAAAATGGACCAGTGGGCCAACAGTGACCTAGGGGACCCTGTGGTCCCATCTGCCAAAGTGAAGGACAAGGTTGCCAAGGCAGAGATCACAACGCTCAGGTCCTTTTACTAGCCAGGCTACTGTAATTAGAATCTTTCCCTGGGGCTTTTGGCTACTCCGAAGAACAGTGGCAGGAGGGAGGAAACCAGCTGCTACGCTGGTTTGCCAGGGGCTTTGAGACATTTAGAACTGCCTGCAAGTAGAGTACACAGAGAATGTTTTCAGTTCCCCACTGCTATTCTTTAGCCAACGTGAGTCCATTTTGAGAGTGTGGGTAGGTGTGGGAGAGGGCTGAGAGGTTAAGAGCACTCACTGCTGCTCCTCCAGGTTCAGTTCCGAGCACCCACATGGCAGCTCACAACTGTCTGTAACTCCAAGATCTGACACCCTCACAGACATACATGCAGGCAAGACACAGATGCACATAAACATGAATTTGAAAGTATGCTTTTGCCACCCCCCCCATCATTCTGACAACCATCTGTGCTACATAATCCTACGACTTACTCCAAAATGCACACTTCATGACATTTCCTGGTATTAATGAATTGCTGTCAAGAGGATTAACCTCTGTCCAGATTGGGGTGTAGTGGTGGGGGATGAGTAAGGAGGAGACATTTTTCTCCCAATGGTAAAGGCCTAACCAGACCAGAGCTTAGTCTGCCACCTGCTGGCCAGCATATGAACTGCCCGAGAATCTGGTGGCCAGGGTAACGCTTCATCCAATTCAGAAGTTCTCAGTCAAGCATTGGAATTTCGGGAAAGATAATCCAGCTCCTCACCCAGGGCACATTACACACTAATTAAATCAGAATTTCTAGGGGCTGGACTCAGGGATGCGCATCAGAATTCCGGGTGAGCCAGGATGTGGGGGGCATGCTTTTAGTATTAATGGATCTCTCAAGGCTAAACTGGTCAACACAGCAACAGGAAAGCCGGGGCTACATAGAGAAAGAGCCTGCCTCAGTAAACAAACAAACAAATAAATAAAATAAAAATCTAACGATGGGCTTCTTCTTACAGGAGGACACAGGGAGTGTGGGTGGGGCTCACGGGTGGCGTCTGAACCACTCCTGGGCCACTGTCCCTGCTGAAGGCCAAGCACCTAGCTCAGGGCTTCCCAGACACCGACATCCTGGACTTGACTTTCGTGAGGATAAGGTGGGGGCTGAACCCAGGGCTTCTCCCATGATGGGTTAAGCGCTCTTCTTTTAACTGCGCTACCCCCCACTTACCTACCCATCCCCTCACTGAGCTGCGCACCTGGCCCCGGGGATCCGTCTTTAGACAGGAGAGGCTCAGAGATGCAGAGTGGTTTGCCCAGGGTCCCTGGTGGAGTGGGGCTGTCACACGAGACCTACCGCATGTTCCAACCACAGTCCATGCTGGGATGGGTACTTCGGAAAGCTGGGGGCTAGTCTTTCTTACTCTATTATTATTCTGAGTGTGTGTGTCTGGGAAGTGTGTGCGTGCACATGTGTGTGTGTCCGTGTCCACTCCCATGGCATGGTGTGAACTCCAATTGTCCTTCCACCTGCACGTGGGTTTGAGGACTGAACTGAGGCTATCAGGTTTGGAGGCAGCAGCTCTATCCACTGAGCTCTCCACCACTGGCCCCGACCCCTCATTTTTGAGACAGGATATCGATATGTAGCCCTGGCTTGTCTAGACCTCACTATGTAGACTATGCTAGCCCTGAACATTCAGTGATCCTTCTGCATCTACTCTAGGATGTAGGATTACAGTTGTGTGCCACCATGCCTGCCTGGGGGGGGGGCGGTCTTTGTTTAAGTAAGTTACAGTTAATTGTGTGTATGAGAGGTGACCTCAGCCCTCCCCACCCCACCCCCACAAGACATGAGTTCTCTGTGTAACCACCCTGGTTGTCCTAGAACGCAAGGAGAACCACCTGCCTCTATCTGGGATTAAAGATGTGTACCACTGCCAGTTTTTTTTTTTTTAAGATTTTTCTTTTATTTTATGTACATTGGTATTTTGACTGTGTGTGTATAACTGTGTGAGGAGTTACAGACAGCTGTGAGCTGCCATGTGGGTCCTGGGAATTGAACTCAGGTCCTCTTGAAGAGCAGTCAGTGCTCTTAACCTCTGAGCCATCTCTCCAGCTCCTGTTTGTTTGTTTTTTAAAGCCAGCTTGGGCTCCCTTTAACCTTGTTAGGTTGCTGAGTATGACCTTGAACTTCTAATCCTCCTGCCTCTACCTCTGGAATACTACAATTATAAGGACGTGCTACTACGCTTAACTTTACACGGTGCTGGGTTTTGAACCCAAGACTTTGTGGATGGTAGGCAAGCACTTCACCAACCAAATTACATCCCTAGCCTAAGCTACAGTTTTTAAGGAGAAAACATAAGGAAAGCCAAGAGGTACCCCAAAGGAGACATCGTAGTCCTCCAGGGTACAGGGCTTGTCTGCAAGGTCTTCAAAGAACTCTGCCAGGGCGTCCAGCGTCTCTTCTGCGAGTCTTTCATAAGCCGTCTCGTCTAGAGAGCTGCAGGAGGAAAGAAACCCACCAGAGAACTGTCACCAACCGCACAATCATAATAGATACATACAAACTGAAAAGAACATGCCTTCCAGCTGCCCACATGGAGTGTGGGTGAGACTCAAAACGCTAGGGTTCTCGACAGCCCTGCTCTGCCTGACACTCTGCTTCTCTAAGCTTCTTTTCTGGTTAGTACAAGATGACAGATCTACCTTTTCCTTTCGGCTTGCCTCAGCCTCATGAGTGTCAACATCACCCTAGCCTTTCTTATTCATTTGTTTTTCATTTATATTTTTAGTTAGTTTTTAAATGAGGATTGGGTTTATCATGTTTGAAAATGCTTTATTTTTATTTTATGTGCATGGTGTTTTGCCTGCATAGATGTCTGTGTGAGGGTATCAGATCCCCAGGAACTGGAATTACAGACAGCCGTGAGCTGCCACATGGGTGAGAATTGAAAGGAGGTCCTATGGAAGAGCAGCCAGTGCTCTTACCCGCTGCGCCATCTCTCCAGCTCCTCATTTATATTATTAAATCGATGGAAACTTTCTAGCATGCACAGAGCATGAGAGAAGTTACAGGGAGAAGTAGTCTCTTTTCCAAACAACTACCATTCCCAGAGGCACCTGCATTTGACAGGTCTTGTCTCTGCTCTTCTAGACTGTGTTTAAAATGTTAAAGTATAAGAAAGAATGAAGTACCTTGTTTGTTTTTCTCTGAGACAAGGTCCTCCTAGATAGCCCAGATTGGCCTTGAATTTACGATCCTCCTGCCTCAGTTTTCCAAGCAGCCGTGATTACGCCTGTGTACTGCTATGCCTAGCTCATTATATTTCTTTTTTTACAATATGAACTTTATTGACTCCCCTGGGGATAAATAGGGCACAAAAGAGGGGAAAATAATCACAGGCATTCAGGAGAGGACCACCAGCATACAGGTTTCAGGAAAATAAATCTATATTTCCTTTTTTTTACACATCCACTTTTGCTGGACACTAAGGTTGTTGTTTTTGTTTTTGTTTTTGTTATTAAATTTTTGTTGGCAAGACACAAAGTGGGGGGGAAAATGATTGCATTACATATATCTGAAAATGGACTAATCCAGAATACAAATCCATAAAAAGAGTATGCAATAGAAAAACGGGTAAAATATTTATACAGATTTCATAAAAGATAGCCAAATGGCCACTGAGCATGTGAAAAGATGATTAACTCTGTTAATATTTTAAAAAGAAGATTTAAAAAATGAGATAGGTCATAAAAGACACAGAAGAGGAGCAAGCAGGGCTTTCTGGTGCTGATGATGGGAGAGGCAGAGATCAATTGCTTTGGAAAACTCCTGGGCTGCAGCCACCCAAGCTGATGTATTCACAAGCTGTGACCCTTTAGGCCCACTCTTGGGAGTGTGCACAACAGAAATACATACCCAGGGTCACTAAAGGACATGCAATATATGAGCATGGTTGTACTGAAGCTACCTCATAGCACCAAATTGGAAAATGCCCAGGTATACAGGTAACAGGAGAGAAGAATCGCACTGAGCTCCAGCTATGGGCCACCATCTAACAAAATAGAATTGTCTAAGACTCTGAGAGTGATACGGATGGATGTCACAAATAAGACAATGATGGATGCAGCCCATACAAACATACTGATACTCAGTTATAAAGTGTGTGTCTAAAGTAAACATCATGCCAGCTAATTCAGGCTGCTATAAGTCATAATGGCAGTTACACTAGAGGGGTTAATGACTCGAAGGGAGCTGACAGAGGCTGTTGGCATTTTCTCTCTCTCTTTTTCTAATTTGAAGATTTACTTATTTTATAGCATGCATATGGGTGTTTGCTTGCATATGCACATTGGTACCTGCAGAGGCCAGTGGGGGGGGTCAGATATTGTGGCATTAGATTATGGATTATGTAAGCTGACATGTGGGTTCTAGCAATAGAACCAAGGCGCTCTGCACAACTGCAAGTGCACTTAACCACTGAGCTATCTCTCTAGCCCTTGGTATTCTATTTTTTGGACTGGAACCAATTTCACAGTTACACTTTAGTTTTGGAAAAATTATACAGCTGAAACCTATGGAACATTTCTCTACAGCTATTGCTTGTCAATCTTTATTTTTAATTAAAAACTTTTCTTTTTCTCTGCAGTGCAGGTGGACTCTACTTGCTGACTGCTGGGATTGCAGGGACGCACCATAAAATCCAGACTATTTTTTCTATTCTAAACATTGCTGTAGCAGGGCATGGTACTGTGTACCTGCAATCCCAGCTAATATATTCCCTGGGCCTGAGGCAGGAGGATTGTGAGTTCAAGGCCAGCCTAAAACAAACAAACAAGTAAACACACACTGCTCCCCCAAATCCTTGCACATTGCTATGAACCCGTAAACATGAGTTTATCAGTAGGTGCTGGGAGCAGGGGAAAGGAGAGAAGGAGTGAATAACGAGGCCCACAGAGCTTCTTCCTGGAGTGGTGAACATTTCCTGGAACTAGATGGTGGTGACAGCTGTAGAAGCTGATAAATACTAACATCTCCAATGACTTCTATGGCACCTGAATTATGACAATAAAACTACTGTCCCGGGAAGGGGCTCTCAGAGCTAGGTATGGATGGACCAAGTGTAAGGGCCCGGGTTCCACCCCCAACAAGATGAAAGACTATCCTGCTGCAACAGTCTTCCTTCTGTGGGCTTTGGTGCCCCAGTGGTGGGCATACGTAGCTATGAGATGCTCACTAGGCAGCCCCATTACCCGAGAGACCAGGGACCTACAGGAAGACACCAGTGGCTGCTGGTGCTAAGACATCTGATCCATCCTCTACCCAATCCACCCCCGTACCAGGGCACAATAGGGACAGGTTACGGGACTGACCGGAATGGTAGAAGCTGCTCTCTAAGACAGGTGAAATGGAGAGAGAGGAGAACAGTGGGTTGGGGTGTCTTGAGGACCTAAGGACCATTGGAATAATTGTTTTTTGTTTTGTTTTGTTTTGTTTTATATTTTCGAGACAGGGTTTCTCTGTGTAGCCTTGTCTGTCCTGGACTCACTTTGTAGACTAGACTGGCCTCAAACTCACAGAGATTCTCCTGCCTCTGACTCCCAAGTACTGGGATTAAAGGTGTGCACCACCATGCCTGGCTAGAATTGTCTTTTAAAAAAATAACTCCATTTATTCCTTACTTATTAGTGTCTGCATGTGCCTGTGCCTTGGCTTGAATGTGAAGAAAGAGAAACACTGAGGAATCAATTCTCTCTCTCCACCTTTCCACGTGTTCCAGAGATCAAACCAGGCTGCCAGGCTTGCACAGTAAGTGCTTTCCCCATGAGCGGGAATATTCTTCTGTATGGTGGCTCCTTGACACTTTTAGTAGGTACAAAAAGAAATGGAGAGCGAGGAGACAGCTGCCCTGTATAAAGAGATGGATTGGACTAGACAGAACTTTGGGATTAGCCGCTGCTAAAGTTGGAAGATTCAAAGAGAGAATCTACAGCTTGGAACACTGAAGGCTTCTGGTAAGCCAGAAAGAGGGGTGAATGCGTGTGTGAGGTGGGCAGGGGGAGCTTGACTGTTGCTCCGTCTGTGGTAGTCCGAATGAAAATGGCTGCCATAGACCCATAGGAAGTGACATTATTGGAGGTGTGGACTTGTTAGAGTAGGTGTGGCCCTGTTGGAGAACGTGTGTCACGGGGTGGGCTTTGAGGTTTCAGATGCTCAAGCCAGGCCCAGTGTGTCTGCCTTCCTGCTGCCTGTGGATCCAGACGTAGAACTCTCAGCTACCTCTCCAGCGCCATGTCTGTCAGCATGCCGCTGTGCTTTTATCCATGATGATAACAGACTAAACTGTCCGCCAGCCCTATTAAACATTTTCCTTTATAAGAGTTGCTATGGTCATGGTGCCTCTTCACAGTAATAAAACTGTCACTAAGACACCAACCAAACTAAGAGTATTACAGACACTGCTGAACATGAACCCAGAAAACTGGCCCTTCATGCAGAAAGCCAGGCATGGAGGATGCAAAGGAATAAGTAGCCGGACTCTTCCGAGTAGGAAGACATTTGGATAAAGGTTTGGCATACTCGGCCGAGAGTACGTAGGTCAAGAGCCTCTTAGGTATTTTGAGTAAAGTCCATTACAAAGAAAAGAATCTGTCCTAACATAATTCACTGGACCCTTAAAACAACCTCTGGAAGCACAGAGTGTTCCAAATAGACAGTGGGCTCTGATGGCTGCTTGCCTCCAAAGAACGCAAGCTTCCCACCGTCTGCCTTCCTTACATCTGAAAGGATGATGGCCAAGGGGTCTCACCCTAGGCTGGGCCAGGGAGTCCTGGTCTGAGCTTGTCCCAGGTCGCTCGGCAGATAGCCACTGTTGCCAAGGCCTGTCATGAGGCTATTCTCTCAATGGGCATTGTTACTGCCCCTTGCCATCATAGGGTGAGTGTGTGAGTAAGTGTGTGCATGTGCGCATGCATGTTTGAGAGAGAACGAGACAGACATAGACATAAAGACACACACACATACATACGCATACACACAGAGACAGAGAAATAGAGAGAGAGACACACAGCTTAGAATACTGAAATCTTAGACTTCAGAATGGATACAGCAAATCCCCATGTGCCTTTGGTTGGTATCTCTGGACCTGTGGACACCTCTGCCCTTCAATGCATCCAAATCTTCCTACCAAATGGAACCTGGGCAGGAGTCTAACCCGAACAACAAACTATGAGCCTAAGGGCTAGCCTAGAGGCAACAGGAAGGCTCCCTAGCTCATGTCATGGTGGAAAGCTAACCTTGGACAGCCTAGAGAGGCATTGCATTTGAGGTCTCTTTGTTTTAGCTGTATGGCCTTCCTCATGGGATGCTGGAGGAAGTAAGAAACCCTGGGAAAAATACCTAAATACCGAACAACAGAGATGAATTAAAGGAAGTCCGGGATATCCACACAGTAACACCAGTTACTAAAAGTAACATGAGTATGTTGGTTTGAATAGGTCTGGCCCCAACAGATTCATGTGTTTGAATGCTTGGCCATAGGGAGGGCACTATGAGGAGGTGTGGCCTTATTGGAAGAAGTGTCACTGTGGAGGTGGGCTTTGAGGTCTCCTATGCTCAGGCTCTGCCCAGCACAGAAGACAGTCTCCTCCTGGCTGGCTGCAGGAGACAGTGCCCTTCTGGCTGTCTTCGGATCAAGATGTAGAACTCTTGGCGCCTCCAGCACCAAGTCTGCCTGCATGCTGCCATGCGTCATGATGATAACGCACTGAACCACTGAAACTGTAAGCCAGCCCCAAGGAAATGTTTTCCTTCATAAGAGTTGCCTTGGTCTTGGTGTCTCTTCGCAGCAATAAAACCATAACTTTTTTATGTCTTTTATAAGACAATGGTAGACACAATGTCGTTCAGAACAATGTCACTCAGGGTTGTTCCCAGGAAGAAGTCGTTTCTGTATGGGGAGAGAGGGAGGAGAGAGGAAGGAGAGGGAAAAGAAGACAAGCCTGAGGTGGAAGGCTTTTCATCTCACCTTGGGTTGTCTAGCGTCCCTGAGTTCCTCAAATGTACCACGCAGACACTCTGCTTTTTGATGTCCAGAATCTGATCGAGGTAGGGGAGGCTCAAACTCTAAAAGCCAAAATCAAAAACACTTATTACCACATCTTAGTCTACACTGATCCAGGCTACATGGCTTACAGATTGACACTTCTATACTGACGGTAACCAATTATAGCATCTCAGGAACAGTAATGAGGAATTGCACCCCCCCCCACACACCCCAACCCACTCTCTGCTGAGCTGGTGCCATGTGATAGGACAGTCATGAGACAACGAGGGCTCTCTGAATTTATTGAGATAAAACAAAATCTGGTCCTCAGTTGTGGTGGTTTGAATAGGAATGCCGCCCGCCCCCTCCACACCATAGACACATGTCTTTGAATGCTTGGTAACCAGGGAGTGACATTATTAGGAAGTGTGGCCTTGCTAGAGGAAGTGTGTCACCGGCAGAGGGTGGGCTTTGAGGTCTCAGATGTTCAAGCCAGGCCCAGTGCCTCCTTTTCATCCTGCTGCCTGTGGATTCCGGTGTAGAACTTTCACATACCTGTCTGTGTGCCTGTGTGCCTCCATGCTTCCCGCCATGATAATGAACTAAACCTCCAAACTGTAAGCCAGCCCCAATGAAATGTTTGGTCATGGTGTCTCTTCACAGCAACAGAACACTAAGACGGCTATGTTGGCTGCATCTCAAGTGGCTATGGCAGTGTAGCACCAGACAAAACATTTCTCCAGACTAGTGCTGCTACAAGCTATTCTAACTGCTGTCTTTAGCTGAATGCAATCATGGAGTCCTCTTCCCTCAAGGGAAGAACTTCTTCTTCATCATCATTTAAAAAAATATATTTTGGCAGGTCGTGTTGGTGCATGCCTGTAATCCCAGCACTCAAGAGGCAGAGGCAGGCAGATTGCTATCAGTTCAAGGCCAGGCTGATCTACAAAGCTAGTCCAGGATAGCCAAGGCTACACAGAGAAACCTTGTCTTGAAAAACCAACCCCAAAATTGTGTGTGTGTGCGCACCTGCATATATGGATGTGTGCAGGTGCCCTTCGAGGGAGAAGAGGGCACCTGACCCCCTTAGGTCCCTGTAAGTCTCAGGGTCATAACCACCAGATGTTTGGTGCACAGTCTCGTTTGGTATGTGTTTCTGTCTAAAGACACTTTATTCAATATATATTATTGATTAATTAATTTTGAACTTGAAGCAGCAGCACTTATCAGTGAAGCACACATCTCCCACACATTTTCCTTTTAAGGCCTATCAGTCTCACTATGGCCTCCTATGGCTCTACGCTTGGGGACCACTTCCGAAAAACAAAGTCGCCAACTAATACATCAATGTGAGGAAAAACATGTCATGAGCAGGCTGGACATCGGCTCACTCCGTGACAGTGGAAGCAAGCAGACCTCTGCCTTGGTTGACCACTGCTGAGACACCCTCCATGAGCCTTCCAAAGGACTGCAAGAGCACCAAGGTAGACAGCTGAGGGCCATGTTAGTGAGCCAGTGAGAACGGAATCTGAGGATCAAGATGGACTGTATTTGTATTTACAGTCGAGGAAACTGAAACGCCAATGAGGAAGTTGCTCAGGCTCACATAATTACAGAGATCCAAAACGCACAGTTTTGGAACTGGAGAGAGGCGGCCAGGCTCCAGGCAAGGGAAGAAATAACGTGGCTGGGAAGCGGAACTGGGCAGAAAACATTCGGGGAAAACGTTGGAGAAAGCCGGGAGGCGGGGTGAGGGGGGTGGGTAGGGGAAGGGGGTGTATGTCCCTGGGTCCTGCCCTTCAAATCTTAGCTGTCTCTCTGACCGTCCCTCCTCTGTTTATTTTTAAACTTTTTCAGTGCCTCTGGAAGGCTACAGGGCTTACCCTGTTTTTTTGTTTTGAGTTTTTTAAGCCCGCAGCCTACTCCACCTTTGTCCACAGCACTGCCTTTCCTGGAATGCTCCCCCAGTCCCGTTCTTTGGCGTCTATCACGCTATGCTCCTCTCTGGGAAGCCTCTTCTCCCCACTGCTATCCTTCGGGCTATCTTTTCAAAGCCTCGAGTGACCGATTCCGTTCTTTGGCTCTTCCAGGAACCAAGAACTTAGTCTTTGTGAATATAGTTTAACTCTCCCGCCAAAATCGCAAAATAGGTGTCGCCCTTTAATCACCCCGAAACAGAAGGCCAAGTCCTGTCCCCAGAGAGCCAGGGTCCCCCAGGGTCACAAGACTCTCCAGAGCCGCGGAGTCAAGGTCTCAACTTTCCAAAAGCTGGAGTCTAGGCCCCGGCGGGTACACCTGTGACTCCAGCACTCGACAGGAGGCGGGGGGATCACAAGTTTGAAGCCAGCTTGGGGTACACAGCCAATTCTACGTATGCTAGTCAGAGAGAGAGAGAGAGACAAAGAAACAAAAAGCCGTACTCCAAGCTCCTCCACTAGTCCGCTAGTCCAACGCCATGAAAAGGCAACCGGTGCGCGGAAGCCCAGGCTTCCACGGTTCTGCGCGCTACCTTCGGCGAGTCCATAATGAACACGCCTTGCCGCACACGGGGAGCACCGTGTGTTAATTACCGAAACTCAAGACTGCACAGACCCCCGGTGGCACGTTTGCCCACAGCCAGGGACCGAAGCCCGCGCCAACGCCGCGAGCGCCCTGCCCGCCCCCACGCGCGTCCTCCCGGCGCGTCCCGGCGCGTGCGCGCTGCGCGTCCCCGAGCGGAGGGGCGGGCGCACGGCCTGCGCTCCGGTGTGCGGCCCGGCGGCGCGCGTACTCACGGCTCGGCGGATGGCGCAGGCCGCGTGGGTTGTGACGTGGAGGCGTCGGCGGCCGCTGGCTGCGATCGGCTCCCTCCCGCGCGGGGTCCCGACCAAGGCCGAGGCCCGGAGCGCCGTCCGGGGCAGCAGGCCCGCGGCTGCGCGGCTTCCGAGCGCCCACATGCTGCACCCGCTCTGCGGCAGCTCCGCCCCCGCGCGCGCGCGCGCGCACTCGGTGGCGCCACCTGGTGGCGGTGCCCTGCAAGCGCCGCGACAGGGCTCCTGCGCGCAGGTCCGGCACCGCACTGTGCATGTTTAAGGAGAGCCCAGAGCCTGCTCTGTGCCAAATTTGGAACGCATCCCTTGGGCAACAGGACTGTGCAAACGACTGACCTCCGAGAGTTTATTCATTAATACCCATTTTACCGAGTGACAGTGGACGATTCTGAAGATACTTTGATGAACAAGTAGCCCTGTTCAAAACAAAACAAAACAAAACAAAACAAAACAAAACAAAACAAAACAAAAGAACGTAATTCTAACAGCTCCAGTTGCTGGGTAACTTCAAATTTCACGTCTCTTAAGCACTAGACGTACCAGGCTGACTAGATGGAGGAGGGCCTTAAGTAGCCCCACGCCCAGCTGAGGAGCTATTGGCTGCTGATGGCTACTGGATGAAGGAAGGTCAGTTTTCTTCTGGGATGTGGCTTTTGACAGGCTGTCCTTACTCCAGCGGACATATACTGGCAGCACTAGGTGCACTCAGAGTTAAAAAAAAAAAAAAAAAGTAGCCGAGCGGTGGTGGCATACGATTTTAATCCCAGCACTTGGGAGGCAGAGGCCAGCAGAGGGAGTTCCAGGCCAGCCTGGTCTACATAGTGAGTACCAGGACAGCCAGAGCAATATAGTAAGACCCTGTTTCAAAAAACAAAACCAAGCAACCAAACAAAAAAGGGCATGGAACTGGGAGAAGTGGCAGAGAGGTTCTGTAGGAGCTGGCAGTGGCAGGTGGGTTTGATGAAAAGCACATTGCATATATATATGGATTCTGAAGCAGCAGTAGCCTTTGGGGTCGGCCTCCAGCCAGTGACTTTCATGTTGGGGAACTGTAAGCCTGTGCATTTACTTGTAATAATTGATAATAGAGGCTCAAGAGCGTTCTTCTCTACCATCTGCCAAGGACATGTCTTTGTTAACTGAGGAGCTTGGAACAGCTCCTTGTGTCTCAGGAGACTGAGAGCACCCAGGTCTGTATCCGGACTCTGGCATGCCTTTTGATACACTGCTATGAACTTAACATATAATGGATTTATGCCAGGCAGTGGCGGTGCACGCCTTCAATCCGAGCAGAGGCTATCGGATCTCTTGGAGTTTGAAGCCAGCCTGGTCTACAGATGGAGTTCTAGGACAGCCAGGGCTACACAGAGAAACCTTGTCTCTGTGAAGAGACACAAAGAACCAAAACCAGAGCAAAACAAAAACTACCAATTGATTCACGAGGTGTTTGGATTAGTTGACCAATATGAAGTTCTTTTGAAAAAAAGAGCAGGACTAGTTTAAACAAACAGTTGCTAACTGTGAAACTTGCAAACTCCAGAAGAAAGGAATCTGGAACTTACTTGCTGGTCATGGCTCCCAGCAGTGTGCTTTGGGGCCCTGTATGTTAGCATTTGGCAGAGGGCTCTCATTTCAAAAACTAAAAAATAAAAATAAAAACCGAACCAAAACAAAAACCCACACAGTTCTTCCTGGCTGTTTATGTGAGGGGTCTCGAAGAAAGAGGCCAGCGGTGTGGCTGGAATAAAATGTTATTGGTGGGTTTTGTTTATTTTTGAGACAAGATCTCACTATGTAGCCCTGACAGGCCTGGAACTTGCTCTGTAGCCCAGGCTGGCCTCAAACTCAAAGAGATCCATCTGCCTCTGCCTCTCAAGTGCTGGGATTAAATGTGTGTGCCACCACACCCCGGCATGCTTGGCGCCCGCTCTATCACTGAGCTCCACCCTTAGCCCTTAGAGGTTTGTGTTGACTGGGGGAGTTGGCATGGCTGTAGCTCCTGTCCCTCAGGGAAGCTCTGTGGTGTACCAGAGACATGCATGGCTTTCTGGGCTCAGCAGCTCTGTGTGCACGGCATAGCATCCATAGGTGAGGAATGTACTTCTCATGGAAACACAGGGAAGTCAGGGCAAGAACTCAAAGCAGGAACGGAAGCAGAGACCATGGGGGAGCGATACTTACTACCTCAATCCACACCGGTTGCTTAGCCTGCTTTTCACACAACTCAGGACCACGACCGGACGGGTGTTAGCAATTCATCAGAGAGGTATAATAGGCTGAACTCTTGAAAACAAGCCAGGTGTGGGCTACCTTCCCACAGGCTGTTGGTCCAAAAGGTCTCCCAACAATACAGAGTATTGTCATTTCTCTTGCTTGTCCACCAGAACGTGATGGTAAGACCCTGTTGTTGACGACTCCACACACTTTGTGCTGCTGCGGGTTAGATTTGGAGACAAAAGACGAAGGCGTGAAAACAGCGTTCTACATTGATGCCCTGGAGACACAATTACTAGTCCGGAATAAGTCAAACATGGTCCCGCTGACTTTGAGTAGGATTTCTCAATGGTGACCCCTTTGACTTCCTTGCTTCCGGGGGTTTCCCCACGTGGTCTGAGTTTAGCAGCAATCCTAGATTCTAACCACTGGGTGGCAGTAGCATCCACTCCAGGTTGAGTTGAGATACTCTTTTCCAGACAGTGCAACATGGTCCCTTGGAGTGTCACTGTTTAGTGTAACTTTCAGCTAAAGACCTACAGAAATCTCTTTTCCTTATTTCCAAGTTTGAGAAAAATTTCACCACATTGTCCAAATCCCTTCAAACTTGGGTCTTATTTCTATTTATTTTTTTGTGTCAGGGTCTTGCCATGAAGCCCAGGCTGGCTCGGAATTCTCCATTCTCTTGCCTCCAGCTCCTGAGTGCTGAAGTTATAGGTATGCACTTCCATTTCTGGCTCTATTTTTCATTTCTCAGAGTTTCAGTTTCCTCCCTGTCAAATAGAGCAAATGCCTCAGGGCTTTGCACAAAGACAGAATGAGCAGCACATGAGAAACAATCGTCAAAAGTGGGTCACAGAGGCTGTCAGGTGGCTGATCTTGGTGCTATTTAAGAGGCATCGTTCTACCCCTGGAGAGGACAGAAAGCACTCTTTGGATCTCTCCAGGTTGGCAGGCACAGACTTCAGGCTGGGGCAGATCGCTGAGAAGCCAGAGCTCTGCAGCCGGAAGTAGACATTCATCTCCCAGGACAGGAATGGGGTGGTCTCAGTCGCAGCTGGGGGAAGGGCAGCTTGCTCTTCCTTTGCCCTCGGTAATCACTGAATGACAGCTTCCAACAACCAAGTTTGGGTGTGGACCTTCTTGCTCCAATGGCTGTATCTCTGACTGACAGCTAACTGCAGGTTACCGGAAAGCCTGGTCCAGAACCTCAGAGGGTCCTTTTTCTTAGGACCTTTATTTGAGAATGTAGCTCACACTGGGTGATATGCTTTATAAATACTCTCATACAGTTCTTTTAACAACCATGCTGAGGTCCGTGTAGTCTCCATTTTACTCAGGCTGCCCAGAGACAAAGTCCCTTGTTCTAATCCTCCAGTTACTATGTACTTGAGCTGGCACACAAACTTGGGTCTACCTGTCTTTTGAAATACCAAGAACTGTGTCTTAGTTAGGGTTTCTTTTGCTGTGAAGAGACACCATGACAGCAAGAAATTCTCATAAAGGAATACATTTAGTTGGGGCCGGCTTACAGTTTCAGAGGTTTAGTCCATCATCACCATGGCAGGTGGACATGATGCGGGGAGGGGAAAAAGCTTCCAGTTCTACATAGGGATTGGCAGGCAGCAGGAGGAGACTGAATCACACTTCCTCCAACAAGGCCACGCCCACTCCAGCAAGGCCACACTTCCTAGTGGTGTCACTCCCTATGGGCCTATGGGGGCCATTTTTATTGAAACCACCACAAACTGTATTAGTCTGCTTTCTATTGTTGTGATAAAACAGAAACCAAAACCAACTTGGGGAGGAAAGGGTTTATTTCACCCTAAATCTATCTATCTACCAATTATCTATCTGTCTATCTATCTATCTATCTATCTATCTATCTATCTATCTATCTATCTATCTCAGGACCATGGGCTGGGCCCTCCCACATCATAAATCAAGAAAATGCCCTTGCCCACAGACCAATCTGATAGAGGCATTTTCACAGTTGAAGTTTCCTCTTCCCAGATAATCCTGGCCTGTGTCAAGTTGACAAATTAAATCAGCCAGCACAAGGTACCTTTCCCTTCTTTATTCAGCCCCACAAGTCATTGGAAATAGTGATCTTTGCTGAGCTGCTTGGCCGCAGGCCACAGTACTCTGTCTTCATCACCATGATCTTTTCACCTCTGGAAGGAAGGTCAGGCAGTGACTGTAACCTCCTGGTTCCCAGGCGCCTTTCTTCTCATTATTCATGTCTAGGTCTGTTCTCTAATTTCTGGACTGTTTTGCTCTGTTTTGTAATCTTGCAAATTACATTCCCAAACTCCATAGCAGATTATAATGACAGACATTGTGGGAGCCTGGAGGGCGGGGATGCATTGAAGAAATGGCTATTTTCCCTTTTTCTTGTCTTACTCCATTCCCCGCATGTAGTATCTCTAGTAGTAACTGGTTTTCCTCTGTGGTTCCCCTTCTTATTGGACAAGCCACCCTGATTTTAGCCACCATTTCCGGGTTTTGACAATACCCTCTTTGCATCAGTCTCTGGCTATAATGCAGGCAGTACAGCTTTCTGCTGTGTTTAGCTTTCCTGAGCCTCCTTTCTCTCTCCCTTCACATGGACTGCTGATGCAGTGAAATCTCTGTATGAAATTTTACCGCAGGTAGCAGTTCAGGCCGGACCTCAAAAATGCTCCCTGAATCTGTATTCTGGCCTTGATAGTCATCTTAAGTTTTTCTTCCACAGATATCTTCAGCCACAGGAGTCTGCCCTCTGGTTTTACTCTCCATTCCTTTACCTCACTCATATTCTTTCTTCTTGCATGTGTTTGCCTTTCCATCCACCCCACGCCATCCCCATCCAGCTATCTAACCATCTGCCTGTAGGTTTAGAAGGTTAAGATCCAGGCCCCATGGTTGCTGGTGATACAGTGAATGAGGTTGCTAATCAACTTGGTCTTGTGGAGTTTAGTCTTATGCAGGAAGGAGATAACTTAATAGCTCTTAGGGAGTCACGGAGAGTGTTATGATAGGAATGCAAAAAGTGGCCCTGTCTCAACCTGAGGGGTGGTGTAGGCACACTTCCTTGAGACCCAAGAGATCAGAAGTTGGTTAGGAAAGGGGGGGCGGGGGAGGAAGAGCAGAATGGGTAGAGCCGACTGAATGAAGTGAGGAGATGACTGCTCCAAGGTATGGCTGAGGAGAAGGTTTTTATTATAGGTATGAGGAGAGTACAGCAAGAGGCATCTGGACGAGTCCAGACTGAACTTGACCATGAGAGGAGGGGGGGAGGGAGGAGAAAGAGAGAGGAAAGAGGGAGCCAAGAAAAAGAGAGTCAAGGGAACCGAGAGAGTGTGAGGTAGAAATGACAGGGTTATATAGGAAAGAGAAGCTGGGGAAAGGATGGCCGGAGGAGTTTAGGGTAGGGGGCGGGGTGAGAAGAGCTGAGAGGATCCTAGGAGCCCAGTGAGCATCCAGCATTGCTTTGGTATGCTAACAGGCACCAGGGTTAGCCATTTCTCCTGAGTTGCTTTGGGACCTGAGAGAGGCAACCTGGTGGAACTGAGGTGCAGCTAGAAAAGTGCCAATGCTTGGGGGCCTTAAAGGCAGGGATGGGATACTTCAAGCAGAACTAAGCCAGGCTATGCTGGCTGCAGCTCTTGGGAGCAAGGGTGTAATTTACTGCCAAGGCTGCAACACTCCGTTTCCCTTGTAAAAACTCCAAGGTGAACTTACACTAATAATCCTCACAGGCCAGGTTTGGCTCTGGACCCCATAGCTTCTTAGGGTAACTGCTCAAATGCCTTGCTTGTCCTGGTTTCGAGAACTGCCGCTTGGGTGCCATTGGCTGTTCCCTTTTGAAACTGCTATGTTTGTTTGTTCCTCTTCGGTCTTAGAGAGCTATCTGATTATTAAGACAACTGAGCCGCTCCTCAGCTCTTTTCTCTACCAGCTACAAGGCACTCTTCTGGTGCACTCCTTATGATCAAAACGATCTATGCCAGCTCCAAGGATGCCATTGAGAAGACGCTAACAGGAATCAAGCATGAATTACAAGCAAGCTGCTAAGAGGAGGTCAAGGACCCTTGAACCCCGGCAGAAAAACAAGGTGGCATCGCCCCCATTTCCCTGGAGGGAAAGCCTTGGTGTGCTGCCTCCAGGCCCCTGCCTGGAGCATCTAGCAACTTCTAGCAGCCCCAGATCTGCCTGCTCTCAGGTGTGGCAGCCTGCCCCTTCAAACCGGAGGGGTTAGCTGATTCCCAGCAGCAGGAGGGCGATCTCCTTCCCCCTACCCTCTGGACTGTCTCCCTGCATCCCTGATGGTTCCTGCCTTCACACACAGTTTTGGATGCTCTGGTTCCTCTTGGGGAGAGATGTTGTTATAAAAAAATGAAAATCCCAACGGTTCTATTTTTACCAGTGAAGGTTCAGGAGCCAGATGCTGGGGTGAAAACCTGCTAGCTCAGAGAGGCAGAGAAAGCACCCAGCTGACCTTTCTACTTGGCTCATGTCCCAAGAGAAAAAGTCTTATTTTCTTACTCAGCTCATGTCCCAGACGGAAAAGGCCAAAAGCCTGCTAGCTCACCTGACAGTCTAGGAAGAAAAAGCCAAAAGCTCAAGGCCAAGAGCTAAAGCCAAGGAGCCGAAGAACCCAAGAGCTAGAGAGCTAAAGTACCCTCTTCTCCAAGTTTTCTTAAATGCCCTTCTTTCAAAGTCCTTCCTTTCTGTTAATCCCTGTCAGCTGGTTACTTGCTCTGCCTCTTGGCCTAGGGTTAACTTTATTAAATCCTGTGTTCAGAAAGTTCTTGGATTAAAGGTGTGTGCTAGGGCTGAAACACACCAAACAAGATACAGGTTTTTACAGTTCACAGTCTTGGGGTTCACAATGGTTCACAATATCCTGCAACAGGGAGCCTGTATTCTTTTCAATGACACCCCTACTCTCTATCTCTCCCTATCCCATGCTACTTACTTCTAACAGCAGCAGCGATTCTGTGCTTGTCTGTTTGGTTCTGTGTGGAAATGAAATGTGGAAATAACCCTGCCTCTCCCAGTTGTCCTCCCTTTTCCCTTGATCTTGACCACTCATGGAAGCAGGACCAGTAGGGGACCTTCAATTAAAAAAAAAAAAAAGAATACAACAAAAAAGCTAATTAATAGCAATAAACAACGTGAAATGCACTGTAAAGACTACTCTGACACAGGTCAAGCAAATGTGTTTAACGGCAACTCATGGCTCTAAACCTTGCCTGCTTGAGAATTACGAGGGGAGATCTTGTGAGTTCTGAAACCAAGTCACATGTCTTCCAGTTGTCTGTTTCTGGAGGCAGGACCAATCGTCAGAATTGTTTCAATGTCCCAAGTGTGGCCACTGTGCATCGAATGTGTATGGAAGGCTGAAAACCCCTGGGCTTTCTGCACGTGGGCCTATGACCTCTGGCTTTTAGGGCCTGTTTTGACAGTAGGATGTTGTGACAGCTTTGTTCCAGCAGAGCTTCTTGGAGTGTCAGACAGCAGGTGTGATGGGTCAGCCAGGGGCTAAGTGGCCTAGACGTGCCTGCCTCAAGGAAAACATGAGTGCTCTGCCGCTTCTCTGGGGGCCCTAATGCTGCACCAGAAGTGCAGTTGTTATGGCGATGGCAGAAGACGCCTGCTGAGTCACTTTAAATGGCTGCAGATGTCCCTTTCAGAGCCGTGTTATCTGCAGCGTCTCATCCTGGGATGATTCCTGGCTCAGCTGCCTGGATGGTCTGTCTGTTCACTGAGGATGATTACGTGACAGGAGAGACGGACAGGGACTGAGCTGTGAAGTCTAACAGGAAAGAAGCCAGTTTTCGAGGAAGGCTGAGGTCCCTCCTGACCTGGTCTTTATCTAACGGACGGAGCCTGTGGGAGAAGTCTTCAAACTGAAGAAGAGAGGGGCAGGTATGCTAATAGGCTTTCGGGGCTTTTCCTCAACCACTGACTCATCACCTCCCTCAACCAAACCGCTAATAGGGTTTTGAGCACTTGAATGCTTAGTCCCCAGTCGTCCATGCTGTTTGAGGAGGCCTAGGAGGTGTGGCCTTGCTGGAGGAGGCAAGTCACTGGAGGCGGGCTTTGAAAGTTAGAAGACTCCCACCTTTTCTAGTTTGTTCCCTTTGCTTCTTATATGCTTTTCAAGATGTAAACTCTTGGCTTCTATCTCCATTGCTATTTCTGCCCACTGCCGCCCTTCCCTGCTGTGACTGTGATGGACTTATCGCTTATCACTCTGGGGATGTAGGCCCAATTAAATCCTTCATTCTAGAAGACACTTTGGTCTTGGTGTTTTAGTGTAACAATGCAGAAGTAAGCAATGCACCCATATGCATAATATAATTAAGGTTTATCTTATTATTTGTATTATTTATATGTATATATGTGTCTGTCTGTGTGAGTGAACACTACATGTGTGTGGAGGCCTGCAGAATCCAGAAGAGGGCGTTGGATCCCCCGAAGCTGGGGTAACTGAATTTGTGAGTTGCCTGATGTAGGTGCAGGGAACAGAGCTCAAGTTCTCAGCAAGAGCACTGTCTGCGCTTAACCGCTGATTCAGCCTTCCAGCCCAAATTAAGCTTTTTATTTGAGACAGAGTTTTTCTAAGTTGCTTAGGCTGACCTTGAGCTCACTCCTTGAACTCACTCTGTAGTCTGGGCATCATCAACCTAGCTTGCCTAAAGGCCCCCTCCCCCCCACTCCCAAGACAGGGTTCTCACTGTGTAGCTCTGGCTATCTTAGAACTCACTTTGTAGACCAGGCTGGCATTGCACTCGCAGAGATCTACCTTCCTCTGCCTCCTGAGTGCTGGGATTAAAACCCTCATTGAACACTGGCCTGAATGTCTTACAGACACCAAAGATTCAATGCTATCAATTCTGTGGTCATCACTTTGTTCACACATTAATTTATTAAACAGAGTTAATATGTAGCCGTGACTAATCTGGAATTTGCAATGTAGACCAGGATGGACTTAAATTAATGGAGATTTGTTTGCCTCTGCCTCTCAAGTACTGGGATTAAAGGGGTGCACTACCATGCCCCACTGTCACTTTTGTTTCTTTGAGACAGGCTTTATACATCCCAAATTGGTCTCACATTTGCTATGTGGCAAAGGATGCCACTGAATTTCTGATCTTCCTGCCCCAACCTTCCGAATGTCAGAATTACAGGCATGCATTGCACTACCAGGACAATGTGCTGTCAGAGATCAAACCCAGTGCATGCTGGGAAGCTCTCTATCAAGATACAGGGGCTGGGAAGCTGATACATCCCCAGCCCCTTGTGATTGCTTTACATGCATTTCTTTTTTCTTTCTGTCTCTTTGTTTGCTTTGCTTACAAAAAGGAGTTGACTTGATGTGTCTGTCACTCAGTGGTAGAGTGCTTGACCCCCAGAAAACACACACACACACACACACACACACACACACACACGAAGCATAAAGAATGAACTAAAAGACCTGGGGTCCCAGACAAAAACCATGGACACTTGTTGTTTAACACCTATAAAAACACACAAACAGCCTTCTGAGATACTGTCTTTGTGGCCTCATTTACAAATACTCCTATGAATCTCTGCTTAAGTTTCAAGATCCTGAGGAAAACCTGCTTGGCTCAGCTGGAGCCATGTCACCCCTGACCCTTTGACATCCTTTGATGTGCTTTATCAAATGAAGATAGTAATCAAAAACCAGGAAGCTGCAGCACCCCGAAAAGAGGAGACCTGACCAAAGAGGGAGGTGAAGGGGAAATTCCCAGGGTGCTGGTGAATGGAGATCCCAAGATGGCAAAGGTAGAGAAGGCCCAGAAATCAATAAAAATTGAAGCAGGTAAGAAGGCCCTGGGCATGCTTTCTCCAAGGAGAGGATGTCACTGTCAAAACATTTTGCATATGTGGTTAAAGTCTACTGTCAAATGACCTCAAGTGCAGGAGAATGACCTTGACAATGGGAGGTAACTAGGGTATGTTCATACAGGATCTAAGTGGGGGTGGAGAGTTAGGATGGATCAGAGACAAACTCAGTGCATTAAAATGACATTTGAGTTAGTCCTCAAAATAACAGTTCTTAACATTTCCTGGGCCAATGTCACTATGAATTTAGTGGAAATGATAGCCTTCTTTTTCATGGATAAATAAATAAAAAAAAAAGAAACCCAGAAAATAATAAGTTCATCTACACAAAGGTGTACCATCTACAACACTCCCAGGATTCAGTGTGCCCTTTCCTGAGGACCCAGCTGAGATAAAAGTGTAAACTTACAGATGAGAGGGGAGGAGGGAGAGCTGTGCAGGCAGACACATTTAGACAAGGACAGTGCCCGCCAGTACATACCAATTGGAATGATGATGCACAGCAGCTATTATATGGAAGAGATCTATTAGATGGAGATGAAGAGAGAGAGAGAGAGAGAAAAGGAGAGAGTGAGACATGATGGGGGAAGGGAGGGGACACCCCGGACAGAGAAAGGGAAGAGAGCAGGAGAAAGGAAGACAGTGCAAGAGCAAGAAGGCAAGAGAGAGACAAAGTGGCAGGTTGGTCCTTTTATGGAGCAAATGAACCACACCTGCCAGGTGTGACTACTTGACATATGATGACATCACAGGTTGCTAGGTAACCCAGAAGCAGGCTGCCTAAATGCTACCACCAGTGCTGGAGGGAAGGAGGCAGGGATGCTCTCATTCACTTTAGGACTCTCTGTTTGACATCCGCCATGATGAACTCCATACACTGTTAACTCCAACCCCAGTGTAACCATTCTGGGAGCCAGAGCCTCTGGAGATGTTTAGGCCTGTCCTCATGTCTGGACCTACCCCTCTCCGAAAAGGACTGGAGGAATTGGTTTTGCCCTTCTGCCTTGGGATGGGTCTTAAGGGTGCCTAGTCTCAGACTTCTCAACCTCTAGAGCCACAAGCAGGTTTCCGTTCTTTACAAATTACCTAGCCTTTGCCTGTTTCAGCAGCAAAAAGTAAATGAACCTAGAACTGATCCTAACTCAAGATGGATTCCTAGCATCGACACAGCAGGTAAAATTGCTACGTATGTCGAGTAAGTGTGAGTGTACAAACAAGCATAAGGTAGCGCCAGCCTACACTCATGAAATTTTATGCCATGTTTGTTTACTCGAATCAGCTTGCTTGAACATTAAGTGTTTTATTTTGAGCGTCTCATCAGGAATGTCTTTCTGTAACCTTGGTTACCAAATGGTGTAAATTCTTATTTACAGCATTCACTACCCCCTCTGCTGGCTTCATTTCCATGTGTGAAGAAGCGTTTCCAATCCCATCGGTTTAGGACATCGCTGTCACCTGCTTTGGCCAAAGAAACACGAAGGGAAAAGTACTTTATCCAAGTAGAAATGCTATGGGCCCCCACTGTTCTCTCCCATTGCCTGAACAGTGGCATGTTTCAGAGTTGTGTGTCTGGTCCACACGTGTGAGTGTGAAATGATAAAATCAATTGCAGTTTTGGGGTTGTTTGTTACCATAACACAACATGGTGACTGAAACACCAGCATATTTGGCAATGTCCAGTGGACTAGCTGAAGAGAACTCACGATGGGGAGAAACTGTCTCAGAACTAGGAATTTTATTATTCCACTTCTACCTGTCTAAGACACGTTATGAAAGGGCAATGTTTTATTGCTGTGAAGAGATGCCACGACCACAGCAAGTCTTATAAAGGACAGCATTTAACTGGGGTGTCCTTATAGTTTCAGAGGGGTAGTCCATTATGTGCCTGGCAGACAAAGTGCTGGGGAAGGAGCTCAGAGTTCTACGTCCAGATCTGCAGGCGGCAGGGGAGGCCCTGGGCCTGGCTTTTAAAACCTCAAAATTCACCTCCAGTAACACACTTCCTCCAGCGAGGCCACACCTCTTAATACTTCAAACAGTGCCACTCCCTACGCATTTAAATATACAAGCCATTCTTATTCAAACCACCACATCTGGGGTTTATTTCTATTAAAAATATTTACTTCTTTATTCTTTTAACCAATAAAAAAAATGTGGGCTGAGGTTATAGTTTCTTGTTTAGCAAATGCACAGTACTAGATTTGATCCCCAAAACACCCCCAACACACACACACAGAAAATACTATAGTTATTCAAATAAATGACCATAACTGAGAACAAAATATTTTATTTCTTTCAATAAAACTATAGTTTACAGTAGTATTTACTAAATAAATTATATAATTTCTCTTTTACAAGCAATAAACTAAATCACAAATATTTCAAAGACAATGTATATACAAGACATAAGGCCTTTTATAAATAGCTTTGCTTTTCTCATTTCACTAGTAAACAGTGAAAAAAATCTTTATAGAAGCTAGCTTTCTATAAAGTAAAGGCAGACCTAGTATACTGATCTTTAAAGGAAACAGATTGAAGCTCTCAATGACGTGGGCTATGATTAGAATTTTTGAAACAAAAAGAGGATTTATATCTTATGTATCATTTTGCATGGATGGAGTTTTTAAAAAAAAAATAGAAGCAGATTCCATATGTTGTTCATTTATAATCACTGGATGCATGCAAAATGAAACAAGGCAAGAAGAGCCTATAGGAAAAATAGCACTTCCCAGGCCAAAAACTGATTTGGCAATGGTATAGAAAAGCAGCTCAAATACAGTTCATGCAGTTCTTCACAGTCAGCAAGCAACAGCAGCCACAGAACAGTGTGGGGTTTTCACATTCACCTGCTGATCAGCCACAGAACACGGCTCCCCGACATGGCACCATCTTCAAGGTCCAGCTGGTTCTTACTGCATGTGCTGGGGCTCAGCCCCGATCCTCTGGAGAACTCTGCAGTGGAGAAAGGTTTCTCCCACAGCGGTGTTCAGGTCCCGCCCATGTGCTTGGGCAGTTACCATTTTCATTTACTGGAGGAAAACAGAGAGGAAAGGGAAGCAGGTGTGAGACTCAGCTTTAGCATCGGTTTGTTAACTCCCGCCTGTGTGTGGGACCATTGTTATTTCTTCCAGTAACTTGCATCTGAAAGAACACGTGTTAGGCTTGGGATTTTCTTAGACTACCATGTGCTCCTTTGGGGGACTGAGGCATATAGATTCCTCACGGCTTATCAGGATCCAGCCCCAGTTAATCACAGCACCGACGGTATGGGCTTAAAATGAAGCAAGGTTAAGACACTGCCTTCTCAGCGCACAGGGCTCCAGGAGGGTGCTCAGATGGGAGGACTGTGGTCAAAAACAGCACAACTGGACCAGAGTCCTGAACTCATGAATGCTATGCTCATTTCCAAACAATATCCTGGTGGCCAGCAGTAGAACAAGCCATCAGATATCCAGGCTAAAATGCTAACCACTTAAAAGCAGAGCCAGGCAAGGTCGGCATGATGGTGTGTCCTATGAGTCTGGCACTTACACAGTGGAGACAGGAGGATAAGAGTCAGGCATTCAAGGCCATCCTCAGTTACATAGCGAGTTTGAGGCCAGCCTGAGCTACATAAAACCCTGACTCAGAGCAAAGCAAAGCAAAACAATGAAACAAAATAAATAACAGAAAGCGGAGGCTGCCACGTCAGTCTGTGATAGATGTGGTATATGTGGGGAATACCATTTTAGTCTGTAACATACACTGGGTCCAATCTACTGTCTAAATATCTAAGCCACAAAATATTACGTATGTTTCCCAGCCTTTAAATCCCATTTCATGTATAGAATAGGAGTAACGGCCGGCCATACTGCCCTGAATACACTCGAGTTTGCCTGATCTCGGAAGCTCAGCTGGGTCTGACCCTGGAAGAAGAGCACTAACAAACCCTTCCTCAGAGTGGCTGTGAGGGATGGACTCTCCCTCCTTCCTTGAACCTCCTACCTACTTCCTTTTAGGGGGTCTTGCTATGTTACTAGGTTGGCCTTGAAATCCCAGGATCAAATGACCCCCCTGCCTCAGCCTATCAAGTAGCTTGGACTATAGGTGTGTGCACCCACAATTGTAGGGATATACTCTTCTTTGTGTGTGTTAATGTGAGATAAAATGTTAAACACACACACACACACACACACACACACACACACACACACACGCTATTCTGTCATTGTTTCTCCACACCACAGGAACTAAACTACGTCCCTATGCCTTCGGATTTAGACTTGAAAGAGGCATTTTCTTTCCTATCGGCTTGTGCATTATTTCACTTTGTAAGCTCGTAGTGACTGCAGATAAGCAGCATACATAATCTGCTTATTATATATAAGGGGAATAAAATTAGGGCTAGGCATGTAGCTTTGTGATAAAAGTATATGTTTAACATTTGTAAGGCTCTGGAATTGAGCCTTAAGACTCAAAACAAACAAACAAACTACAAATAAACATCAATATGGAACCCCCAAATAGGAGAGGTTAGATATGTCAATGGCAATCCCATTTGGCAATAACTGATATTCATCAAATAATCTGACCCAATTGTGAGCTGTAATTTTATAACTTATTATTATTTCTTTTTTCTGGTACTGGGAATTGAACCCAAGGCAAGTGCCCTGGCTCTGAGCTACGTCTCTAGCCCTCATTACTTCACTTTATGCTTCATTTCTCTCTCTGATGAACCTAACTAAGCTAGACAGGGTCCCTTTTTTGACTGAACAGCACACATGGGCAAAACAACAGAAGACGTCAAGTCTTCCCTGAAGTCTCCTGTCCTGGCTCATGGACTGTTCATTAGTTCTTCCCTTGGTCCCCACCCCGGACATACTATTTGGAAAGTATATTTAGCCAACAGGCTATCTTAAGGTTTCAGAGATGAAGGAAAAGGCAAGACTTCACATCACTCAGGACTTGTCAAAATGAGCCCATGATAAACAACCTCACAAAATGCTCATGGTCCTCTGGATGTTAACCTTACAAGTGATACCGCTGGGATAAAGCCCAGCACTTTGCACAGTCCAGGCAATTGTTCTGCCCCCCAGCCATGCTGTATCCCCTTATCTGCTATCCAGAGCATTCCCATTTTGGTTTCAAGTTGGAATTACTTGCCAAATGTCAGGGAGGAAGGCATCATTTTCCTTCCAACTATCATAAGCCCGACTACCTGATCTTGTTTTCCTATAGTACGTCCCCGTTTCTCTTAGTGATTCTTCAATTCTGCTTTTTTTCACGCTCTGTTCCATAATTTTTCTATTTCCTGCTGTTCCCGTGTCTTTCCCATGACAGCACATCACCTCATCCTGAGTCACTCTGCCTGTTTTTTTCCAATAACTCACAGCATAACCACAAATCTGTAGCCAGCCATTACAGTGCTGTACCTCAACACTGTCTCCTGGGCTTTGAGGTCTCTTCTTTCTCTGGGTTCACCTGATTGTTCTCTGAGAGATCCCAGAATTTCAAAGGTCAAAGTCACTACTTGTCAAGGAAGCCTAAAGTCTGTCCATCCTTCTTTCCTTCCTTCTTCCTCCTCCTTCTTGAGATAGGGCTTGGCTACATGGCCCAGGCTGGCCCTGAACTTGTGACTTATTGATAACTTTGGCTTCAGCCTTCTACCACAACAGGCTTTTTGTTTTTTTAAATAAGTATTTATACTTGGTACATTTTATTTTATTTCCCTTATATACTTCCTCCACTGGATGTTATCTTCACGAAGCCCAATCACCTGGGGATGAAGCACAGTTGGAAGCTTCTTTTTGTGTTACATTTTAATAGTGGCAGCAACTCAAAGGCTCACCGTTTTGCTAGGCATAATGTATACATATATCAGTGCTGCAGAAATCAAGACGGAGCAGGACCGTGGAATGGAATCTCATGTGTGTTGAAAGAACTTCACAGCTAATCTCCAGACCACAGAGGTCTGCCTGTCTCTGCCTCCTACCTGCCCCAGCTGGTGGTTCTGCTGGGTGGCAGTTTATCGGGAGGAAGCTGTGAGTCTGAATTCCTGGAGAGCATCCGTGTCTGCAAAGACTGACTGATGATTAGAACTGCAGATATGGGGAGGGGATGGAAGGCTGCAGGTCCAGAGCCAATTTACAACTTGTCTTGGGCTATCATTAGTCTCCTAAACAGCATTCCTTATTACCTACCTCTGGGTTGAAACTGACATCCTGTGGCTATCAGATGAAATCTGCTGGGATGAATTCCCTTAGCTTCTACAGAACCTCAAAGCTAGGAAGGCCATTGGACAGTACCGGAGGCAGTTAATGAGATTTCTCTGCTTTGCTGTGACCCATCTCTCTGATGTCACCCCAGCGTATTTTAAAAGTGGCCTGACTTATAATGTTCTTTCTTCTGTTACTATAGAAACTTCAGGAAACTGCTTCCATGTTGGAACCTGGAATCTGAGGTTTCTTAGGCCATGGTCTGTCATATTTGGCTCTACAATAAACTATATTTCATCCTGTTTGAGGTGAGAGTTGTGGTTTTGAGTTGATAAAGAGATGGGGATGTACCCTTGAAAAGGCTTTTTGACCCTGAGCCACGAGGTGAGTGGTTTTCTTCGCCCATGTGCATTCTTGTGATATCCGGCCTCACATGGACCCGACGTAACAGAGACAAGCAGGGCTGCAAACAATCCCCCAGCAAACCCCCTTATCTTTAAAAAGAATTACTTTGTGTGTGTGTGTGCTCGCACATTTGCACATGTGTGTAGAGCCATGTGTGCTACGGCACACATGAGGAGGTCAGAGGATAACTTGTGGGAATTGGTTCTCTCCTTCACCCACGTGGGATGAGGGGACAGAAATGAAATCAGAAGTAATGGCAGTAAGTGCCTTTACTTACTAAGTCATCTGGCCCTACCTCTCTTCTTTTTAAATGGGCTGGTTAGTTAGTCTTTTGTCGTAGTGATAGAAAAAAAAAAACTGTAGAAGAGTCCGAGTCCAAATTTCCTACCATTACTCTTAAATAAATATTAGGACTCATTGCCAGAGGCACAGTTGCTCTTCTCACAGGATCAGAGGTTGCAGACTTCACCTGAGAAGCTTTGGTGCCGACGATGGGAATGGTGCTGTTCTTGAGGGGTTTGCACACTTTGGATGAAGACATTCATTTGGGTCTAACGTGGTAGAATGTCACCGACTGGTTTCAGGAATGTTGGTCAAACCTTGTGGTTTGTCAGGCCTCCTGCCGACCTGCGGTGCGCCATCAAAGAGCACTGCCACAGGTAGACGACAGAGAAGCTGCCACCGTCTCCCACAGCTCAGAAGACAGACTGAGATCAAGGTCTCCATTTCAAAACTGTTAGCTCAGCAGCATTATTTTAATGCAGCTCACCACTTCATTAGTTTGTCTCCAAAGGATGGCGACACGATGGAGGGCATCAATGATTTTATGCATCCCAATTATCCCACAGGGGACTTCTGGTACCGGATAGAGCCCTGCTGTCAATCCCAGTGGCTCCACAAGCACCAGCCAAGAGTCCGCTTTTTGGACTCGGCTTCTGCTGTACTTGGGAGATGGGGGGAGCTGAATACTGTGCCGATATCATTAGACAAGGAGCCAGGCTTTGAAGGTGTTTGCTGGTTGCTTTGTGATCTGCATGGAAGGACGCCCCCAGTCATGCCAGAGCGGAGGAAGACGGAAGCCTCAGGCTCACGACGTCTTCCTCTCCCAGCACTTTCTGGGGAAGCACAGGGGGGTTGTGCCATTCTTTACCAGAGTATATGGTAGTTGTCGTGGGCTAAACCGTGTCCCTCTAATGTTGGGGCCCCTAACCACAAGTCCCTCAGAGCACGGCCTTGTCTGGAGACAGGGTCTTTATAGAGAAGATCAGGTTAAAATGTGATGGCAGGTTAGGTCCTAATTCATCAGGACTAGTGTCCTGTGACCTGTGTGGGGGGTTTGAAATGACCCTTTCACAGGGGTCGCCTAAGACTGTCAGAAAACACAGATATTTACATTACTATTCATAACAGTAGCAAAATTACTATATGATACAGCAACGGAAATAATTTTATGTTGGGGGGGTCACCACAACATGAGGAATAACATTATTAAAGGGTCACAGCATCAGGAAGGTTGAGAATTACTATTCTAGAGACAGGAAGTTTGGACCACAAACACACAGAGGGGATGTTGTGTAGGCACTGGGAGAAGACAGCTATCTACAGGCCAAGAAAAGAGGCTTTGGAAAAGTGTCTGACAGCGGACATCAGGACCCCACTGACAACTGACCTTGAACTCCCATTCTATAGACACTCCAGGGAAGAACTTTCTATATTCTTAAATGACTTTGGTGCTTGGTTGTGACGGCTCTTGCAAACAGAAACAATGGCCAGGAGCTATGGCAAGGTTTTAAGAGTCCTCTTGTTTTTAAAGCCTCCATATTTTCATTTTATTATGTTTAATCCTATGCCCCACTACTGATCTCTTCAGCAGCCTGTAAAAACAGGATCCGTCAGAGACAGTAAAGAAAGCCTTCAGCGTTTTTTTTGTTGTTGTTGATACTTTGTTACACTTGCTGTCTGAGCAGTCTTTTCAGTGTTGAATTGAACGGCCAAGGGGGTGGCTTTGAAAGAGACTCAAGCGGAACTGGATCTGATGGATGAGAAGGGCATGCTTGGACCTGAGGGGAGACAAGCTTCTTCTCTGTTGTGCACAATCGATTCTAACTGTGGCCTACAGGCCAATCTGAAAGGTGGCAGATGCTGGGCCTGTGGCATGACATGCCTCTGATGCCCAAAGACTCTGATACCCACTGAACTGACATGCACAATGCTGGAAAGATATGGTCAAGTGCACAGAGAGGAACCGGGCTCTTGAGCTGCACACTAGCCACCCTAGCTCTTCAGTCAGTCAGGTCTTATCCCATGGGCGGAGCTGCCTCTTCACCAGTAGGTGGCAGCAGAGGGTTTGTGGAAAGGAGGGATATTGCTCAGCGACCATGGCTATTAATCATAGGCCTTGCTTTCTGAATTAGAGGATTTGATTCTGATTAGATCTTAGGATGGGGGTCCTTAGGCACGACACAGCTCCCCCCTACAGTGGCATAGGAGAAAGACAAGATGCTCAGAGTTAAAGGATCCTGGGAATAAGTTCAGCTCTCAGCCCTGGATGCAGGAAGTTTCCAAAACTACCAGGTCTACCCCTAGGGAATTTGTTTAAAACACACATTGCACCCTCTAAGACAACTAAGACTTTTCACACAGTCATTTATCCCACATGTTTGTGTTTGTGTGTGTGTGTGCAATCCAAAATAACTTGGAAACATCTACCTAACCTCACAGCACTGTATAGTGAGCCCTGAAAATTCTAGTCTACTTGTGACCTTAGAAACTGACCTTAAATGGCATCTTTCCAGATGTAAAGAGTTAAGGTCACACGAGATTAGGGTAGATCTTAATTCAATGACAAAGAAGAAAAGAGGACACACAGAGAAGGAAGGCTGGCTTGGAACTGGGGAGGAGGGCACTGTGCAAGTTTAAGAATGCCAAGAAACAAGGGCTGGAGAGATGGCCCAGTGGTTATTGGGTGCTGTTTGAGAGAACCTGGATTCAATTCCCAGCACACACATGGGTATTCAACACCCATATCCATCCATCCATCCATCCATCCATCCATCCATCCAAAACACTAATGCACAGAAAATAAAAGTAAATGAATAATTTGTTAGCTGGGTATTGGCGGCACATGCCTTTAATGCCAGCACTTGGCAGGCAGAGGCAGGTGGCTCTTTGAGTTCAAGGCCAGATGGGTCTATAGTGTGAGTGGTACCACAAGCATGTCTGGTGCCTGTAAAGGCCAGAAAAGGGCACTAGGTCCCCTGAAATGGGAGTCACAGACAGTCACAAGCTGCCAGGTGGATGCTGGGAATTGAACTTGGGTTGTTTGGAAGAGCAACCAGTGCTTTGTTTGTTTGTTTGTTTGTTTGTTTGTTGTTTATTTGTTTTTCAAGACAGGATTGTTCTGTGCAGGCTTGGCTGTCCTGTATTTGCTTTGTAGACAAGGCTGGCTTCGAACTTACAGAGCTCTTCCTGCCTCCGCCTCCCAAGTGCTGGGATTGGAAGCATCATGCCTGGCCAGTGCTCTTAACTGCTGAGCCATCCCCCTTATTTTTATTATTTGACAGCCCCTATTTTTATTATTTCTTTTACACCTCAGTGATCAGGGAGGACATTTGTATGAGTGAAGCCAAGTTCACCAGGCCCAAGGGTATGACATGAAATGTTCGCCTGGCATGATTTTACCACTTGATCCCTGTATGTTCTGGGCCTGGAAGTTTGGGCCGCATCGGGCTCATAACAGCAGTGGTGACTTCCAATCAGGCATTTCATTCTCGAGAACTGGAGAACCTTAGCAGCCAAGAACACACTGGCTTTCTATGGCTGAGAAGGGGACAGACCCAGAAAGACAAGCAGTAGGGGCCAGAGGGACCGGAACACAGAGAGGCAAAGGAAGAGAAATAGCAGGTCCACCCATAGATGGCCTCAGGTGATCTGGTTTCAGAGAAGACAGGAGTCAAACCAGCAGAGCTGGTTTCAGAGAAGACAGGAGTTAAACCTGGCTGCAAGGCCATAGCATCCAGGAAGTTACAAAGAAACCCCTTTGCCACAACCTTGCAAGCTGGCATTGAGAGTGGGCCTAGCTGAACTGGAACACCAGGGTGCCTCCACAACTCTAGCTCTAGTTCTAACTTTGCACTGCAGTTAAATGTTGTCTGTTAAAAAAAAAAATTCTGTGAGTGGCCACCTAATCCAGACAGGCTGGCTGCTTCTTAAATAAAGCATGTATCACACTTATTTCAAGAACAGCTGTCACCTGTGTGTGTGCTGGCACACAAGAAGGGGCATTCTTTTTTTGTTTTATTTGTTTACTTATTTGTTTTGGTTTTTTAAGACAGAGTTTCTCTGTGTCACCTTGGGTGTCCTAGACTCACTCTTGTAGACCAGGCTGGCCTTGAACTCACAGAGACCTGCCTGCCTCTGCCTCCCTGAGTGCTGGGATAAAAGAAGCCTGGCTGATTTTCTTAGTCTCATTACAAAGTTTTGGCTAACCTGGAACTTGCTATGTAGACCAGGCTGGTCTTGAACTCATAGAGACCTGCTCATGTCTGCCTCCTGAACGCTGGGATCAAATGTGTGTGCCACCATGTCTGCAACCCCCACCCCTAGCTCTTATGTGTCTTAAAAACATAATTTAGTCAAATAACTTAAGGAGTCAAGCACTTTGGGGGGAAGAGCCTTATTTTACTCTCTGAAACCTCAGTTTCCCACAGTGCAAACACGCAACAAACGGGAAAGGTGTTTTGGTTCTGGGCTTCCAGCCGAGGAAGCTGTGTGCCTTTTCTATATATCCGCTCTCACAAGACCCACTGGGCATGTGAGCAGTGCCTCGGGTGGCTGGGAATCCAGCTCCATCCAGAGAGGCAGTGGAAATGCCATTGATTTCAATCAGCACCCCCCGGGGCAGCCCAGACTGGCTTAAGCAAGGAATGATTAGCGAGACCCAGGCGATGCAGTGCTGTGCAGAGGTCATTCATCTCTGAGCCTAACGACGCAAATCCAGAAACTCAGTTTCTGTTGCCAAAAGCTCCTGCGAATTTTCTAAGACCCCTGTGACCTAATTTGCTGAGTGTTTGTCTTTGTATTTTCTCAGGCTTTCCTCATACAGAATGGTGTGGCAGCTGTTAATTCAATCCTCCTCACTTCTCTGCCACCCTTCTTCCTATGATCAAAGAGTTCCACTAACCACCCCAAACACACTGAATAATCATGCTGTCCAAGGGCTGCCTGTCAGTGCAGTGATCTCCAATACTGGTACGGCAAAAAAAAAAAAAAAAAAAAAAAAAGAAAAAGAAAAAAAAAAGCTTAACTGTTTCTTTTACATACTCAAAACTATTTTTGCACTTCAAACAGGCATTTTGCAGAAGTACTTTCACAGATAAAGGGCGTGTTATTGAGAGGATGCTAATGTGGCAAGCATAAAGGCAACAGGCTAGAACTCAGGGAGTGAGTAACAGAAGAAGGCTCTGTTGGGTAGCAGCCATCCTTTAGACCTCACTGTTATGAAAAATGCAATCCCTTCATCTCTCACAATCTATTCCCAGGGAGTGATGAAAGGATACTCTATCCACCTCCGTTTTCCAGGGGCAATGGCTTTTTGTTGTTCTCCTTCCCAGCAACGTCAGAATGCATTCTACCTCAGGCAAAGGCTGCCTTCGGATGTGAGGCAGCTAGCGTGACAGGCGGCATTGGCTTCTCAGTGGCAGAAGCGCCCATTTTCCATCAATGCAGCCTACTCAGTTCTGTTGTATTCTTTTCAATACCCCAATCTGTGGCTCATCAACTCAGCATTCAATAGGAAACATCTTTGGTCACCAGATAAAGCCATCTTAAAAACCATCTCCCTTGATTTGAATATTTGCAAATGAACCAGAAAGCCTGGGGGTGTGCACTGTGAGGGAGAATGGCCTCTGGAAAGCGGTGTGGGAGGAAACGTTGGTGGGACCTGAATTAAATGCTTGAATAGGGACGATAAAACTGATAGCTCTCTTCAGAGGTCAACCATTTTTTAAAATTTCAGTTCAAATTACAGAGAAAAGTCAAAAGGCCACCGTAGCCCACAGGCACAAGTTTGGGTGGAGCTCTAAAAAGAAATTTCATGCTATTTGGTATACACGAATCAGAAATAGTTTAAATCTGCATATTTCACAGGGATATAAATTAAAGACTTAGTGGATCAGTTAAACTCAAAGTAGATTAGGTTATCAACCCTAAGAAAGAAACATTGCATCTTCCAGGGAAAAACTTCACAGGAGCCACCAGACTGCACTGACACCAAAGAGAAGAGAACATCATCCCAGAAGCCTCAAGGGCTGTTCAATTAAAAATGGCAGGGAGAAAAATGGCTGGGATCCAGAGCTTCTGAACTAGATCAAAAAGAAAGGAGAGAGAAATTGTCCAGGCCAGACTGGATTTCCTTATCACTCTTTCATAATGTAGAGGCAAATGAAAACACAGAAGGGTGGGCCCAGATGCAGGACAACATTCAAAATAATAGTAATAAAAATATCTCCAGAAAATAACCCAACAAACCAAAACTACAAATTAATGGCACCAAAGGTTCCAGATGTGTTGCCCTAAAGCTTAAGTGAAGTGTAATTGTAGAGGAGGTGATGAAGCTGCAGAGTTTGGAGAACAGCTGGGGCTTCTTGGAGAGGCATCATCCTGCCACTCCCCATGATTCACAATGCATCAGCCTGGCAGAGCTGCATGGGACCTTAGAGAGCATTCAATAGGCCATTAAGTAGATGAGGAAACGGAAGCCCTAAGAGGGTGATGACTCAAGGCCAGTGATCCATGGGAAGAAGCAGAGATATAACTCATCTGGCTTCGCAACAGGTGAAGAGAGTATCTTCAAAACCTACAAAAGCTGTGCCGGGACCACTGGCAGTGCCTTAGGTTGCTGGGGACCTAGCTCCCTCCAGACAGGCAGTGGAAATGTCATTGTTTCCACCCCCCGGGGCAGCCCAGACTGGCTTAAGCAAGGAATGCTTGCTTAGAGAGGCTGATACAGAGGTCATTCAGGGGATTAGTCCTCTGATTACAGTTACTGAACCAGTGTTAACCTACCAATTCTCGCCACCCGTTCTGACAAACCATGGGGGCAACATAGCTTGGGAAGGCTTGTCCGCAGGAGGGACAGGAGGCAGTTATTTCTCTAAAAACCCCAAGCATGCTTGGAGTTACACAACTCAGTCTTGTGTTAAGTCAAGGCCCCAACCCATTTGCCAACAGGGAGGTGAGAAGAGAGTCACTCACTAAATAGACATCCAGCACAGAGGCGTTGTCGTCCTGCAGTTCCAGAGTGTTTGGCTCAGCAGTCAGGTAGATGGTCCCCTCTTCCAAGGTGAAGGTTGAACTGGAAGGTAACCCTTTGCTGGAAAAACAAAGATGAGCAATGAGTTTGTGGAGAACAGATCCAAGGACTCATCCCAAGCTCTCATCCGCTCCGCTCATGTATTCAAACTGGCCCAGGGAGCAGCCCTTCTGCTTTCTGCCCTCCCTCCCTACATTCTTTTTTTTTTCTGCCTTTTTCTTGTGTTCCTGTTTTGGGGCCTGAAAAGTTCAATGGCTTCAGTGGTTCCCAGGCTTCACTGTACATCAAAGTCTCTGAAGGGCTGGTCACAACGCACCTTCTTGGACCCTTCCATTGGAACGTCTAACTCAGGGGGTCTAGTGGAGAGTCCACACACTGAATCCCTGACCAATGGATGCATGGATGCATGAGAGGAGCATAGCAGTCAGAAGTGAAAACAAGCCACTCAAAATCAGAGCTAGCCAGAGGCTTCTAGATTCACAGAACCCATGGTTTGCAAGACACGGGAGCCACCAATCACCTCCTGCAAACACCATGAACTGCCACATACGTAATCGGGAAGAAAGATGTTATGCTGGTGATGCTTCCTCTGGGTTGGTCCAAGGCCCACACCTTAACAACACAGAGCATTGCTACTGTTCACTCTGTGAAGAGTTCCTATGCAGACCCCCAGGGAAACAATAAAAGTCCAAACAACATGGGTAGCTGGCTTTGTTTTGTTGCATATAACCACTATCGACGAACGAAGGAGCTGCTCTGTTTCTTTAAAATATTTTTCGTTTTTATTTTTGAGACAGGGTCTCTCTCTATAGTCTGGCTGTCTTAGAACTCACTCTGTAGACCAGGCTGGCCTCAAACTCATAGAGATCCACCTGCTGCTGGCTCCTGAGGGCTGGAATGAAAGGCTGAGCTGGGCTGTTTGACAGTATTTAACTTGGCTATCAGCCAGGGAGGCACCATGAAATAAAAGTGCCGCCTTTAAGCAGCAGAAGTTTCCCACGGTTTTCAAGGGCAGAATGCTGGAAAACAGCAAGGCTCGAGGGTGACACTGGTGTTGGGACTGTGGGGGATGGTCTGGCCATCACACAGGTGTAAGGAATTCCAGCTGAGGTCTTCCCGGGCAACATGGATGAGTATGTAACTGTCAACTGCCACTTACAAATAATAAAATGAAAAAAAATGTAATTATGAAGCATAAAGAGATAATGCAATAAACCCCAACCTAAGTCTATGTATCCACAGCTTACAGCAAGTTGTTCTATTCCTTAAATATGCTCCACGCAGAAAACAAAAGAAGACACGTTCCCCCAAAGGACTCCACTTAAATGCTATGGAGTAAGAGAATGTCCACTGGGAAATATTCTTGTCCTTGTCTTTTTCTTTCTTTCTTTCTTTTTTTTTAAACTGCACTGTTGATTTCCCAGGGACCCATCTATTTGCCATTAATTTATAGTTTCCCAGGCTGTGAACCTGTGACTTTCCTAGGTTGGGTTTTAGGAGTCACTTGGGAGGTCATCACTCTTGGGAGAAAGGTTCTCAGAATCTAGTAACAGGGTCAGAGTCCCCGCCATACACCAGACTAACAGAGGGAAGATCCATTTTTAAAAGCGATGCTACGTGACTGGGTTTAAGGGCCTGGCGGCCTGCCTGGGTTCTGTACCAGTTCCGCCATCATTCCCTTCTTCTAGACCCTCTGAGGTCTGAGCGGTCTCATGTGCAATTAGCTGCACAGGAAACTTCGTCTATTTGGTTCTGTTCTTGTGTCATAGGAGCCTGGGAGGTCCCGACGCCCCCTATCACTCTGTTCTTGATAATCCGAAAGCTGCAGGGGGACTCATGTCCTCGTGGTCCCTCTGGCAGTGGACATTAATGGTGCTTTGATGCCATGAGGGCTGTCGTCAGCCAGGTAACATCAGTCTGGCTTCACACAGAGCCTGGCTGGACTCGTGAAACCGTCAGCAATAACTTCATAACCCAGAATGACGATTTCTGTTTGCTGACCTAATGAGTGCTTTTTTATAGCTCATTCTCATCGGCACGGGTGTTCAGAGAGCAGATGGGACTAGCCACGGTCTTCTCTTTCACCTCTTCTCTGCCTCGAACATATCACACGGCATAAGTAAGTCCTGGTGCGGTAGCTAGAGCTGCAGCCGACACCCCTCCTCTGCCAGAAAGTTCCTGTTAGCATTGCTCTTTTTAGCTTTTCTGGTGAAAAATTCTTTAAGATTTATTTTAATTTTATGTGTATGAGTGCTTTGTTTATAAGACCATGCCTGGTACCCTCAGAACCCAAGAGAGGTGTCAGATTCACTGGAACTGGAGTTATGGAGGGTTGTGAGCCACCATGGGGGTGCTGGGAATCTGCGAAAGCAACCAGTGCTCTTAACCCAAGCTAAACTCTCCAGCCCCATTCCTACTTTTTGATGGACGTGGAGTAAAAGACCTTCAACCGAGGCATCCACTGACTCTCCAGGGAGAATGTGTCCCTCCTCTAATGCTGTTTCCTCCCAACACCTGCTACATGCATTTTGTATTTTGTAGCTACAAATTACATGTAACTGTTTTAATCCCACCATCCACATATCTTATATCCATTAGCATTCCATATTCCCTCATATTTACCTTCTCTCCCTCTATTTCCATCCTCTTACTTTGTATTGGACACATCAAAAATTAATTTGCATCCATTTCATGACGGCCACTAATACGTACATTGTATCAAACAATGATAACTGGAATTGTCTTGTTTCCTTCATGAGTTGCTTCCAAAATTAGAAAATCAATATGCAGAGTTTGTCCTTATTGAGGCTAGGTAAGTACTGTTTGATGCTGGGCCAATGGTGAGTTCGTGTTATATTTTTATGACTGTTGCTCAATGTCATGATTGCTGGACCATGCCAAGGAAAATGTTCTTGGCATCAAGGTTACAAGGCTCAGTGGAGTCCCTGGCTCCCTCCTCTCTTTTGCTTACATTCATGCCACATTTTCGGCTGCCCCGATGTTACAAAGTTTTTGTCTTTTAAAGCTGACTGCACTAGGGGGAGAAAAAAAATCAAGGGTTTCTAGAGGAAGGGCAGAAGCTGAGCCAAAGCCATGCTTCTGTGATGGCCTGTTGTGAGGCAGGGCAAGTCATCACCTGCGCGCAGAACCCTGGCTCCTCATCTCTAGAGGAGCCCATCTCTCGGCACCGTCACTCAAGGGACCAAACCCCACTATGTGAGTGAGGGAAAGGCCAACCGGAGGGAAGGCTTTTCATTACCAACGTAGGGGAGCAGCACCATCCTGTCAGCCAGCTCTGGAATCATGCCTTGCCCTTTCATGAGGTCTCTCTGCATGGACAGATTTATACAAGGGCTCGCAAAGGACTCCTGTTTTGGTATTGGAAGCTTTGCGACCGGAACACTAACCGATAACACGGTGGCTAGAGAGCTCTCCTCGCAGGGAAGCCCACAGATACAGCTGGGACTCACTTGGCGGCCAAAGCTCATTCAGTCCTATAGCCACACGCTGCTTTTGTTCCCACAATGCCTGGGTGAGAAGCGGAGATGAAAACGCCACCTCCAGCCCTGTTCTGTTGGGGGAAGGGAGAGGCAGTTGCTTTTCTCAGGATCTGGCACCAGACTTTCCATTTACAGCCTGGGAGACGTCACTGTGCAGTAGGCTCATGTCCCTCCATGGCAGGATCCCAACACATCAAGCTCTTGAGCTGAGTGAGGAGGAATGTCCTCAGGGTTACCTAGAAGTCCCAGAAACGTGGGAGGCTCTGGCGGTGGCTGCAGCAGCCACGCTGCCAGCCGCCAACACCCTAACCGCTTCTGCCTTTGGGAGCATGGCCTTTCAGAGAGTTCCTGTCTCTTCTCTGCTGTCAGGAGAAAAGGAACATGGCTGCTGTTCTTCCTCGGCACCACTTCTGCTATTTTTAGGCCAGGACACTGCCTGTTTCCAGCCAGCATTCAGAGCAGCTGGCAATCTCAAGTATTGATTGATGGCTGCCTATGGCTGCGAGCTTGGCTTAACCTCTCCGTGCATGGGGCATAAGGCCTACTGCAGAAACAGCCCAGACAGAAAGGGAATGAAACAGGGAGGGCCTGCTGCTTGGAGAGCTGGCCTCAGAAGCTAGCTGAAGAGCTACGTCCCCCTGAGAGGAGCCAGCACAGAGTGTGGATGGCAGCTTCGCTAGCCGGCTCTCTCCTTTGTCTTTCTAGCAGCCCAGCCAGCCCAGTCCAGACAGACAGACACTTACATACACATGCTCATGTAAAACTGGTAGCTATTTATACTGTTACGATCGTGTTACACATATTAAAGATGACCCTGTTAAGGCTGAGCCTCTTGCTCTGTATCTTCGTCCTTTCAGCCTAACGTCTATGTTGTTTAAACACAGGTCACCTGGATTTAAACGTAGGCCCGACTCCGGAGCAACAATAAATATATTCTGTCTCAAACCATCCAGTCTCTGCTGAGAATCAACCTGTTTCTTAACCCTGTGTTTCTAAGATAGCCTGAGTCCCAGCAACAATGGTTCAATTAATAAGCAAGAGAAAGATAGACAAGTGATAAATCGTTTGGAGTGACATCTTCATTATTTGGCTTTGTCAAAAGGAGTAGGAATAAAGGATTTTTTTTTTTAAAATAAATATTAGAAATTGAACCCAGGGTTTCAAGCAGGTGAGATAAGCATTCTACCACTGGTCTACAAACCTACCTCAAGATGGGTATACAGATGGTAAAAACAAGAGCAACTGTTGGGCAGTGGTGGTGCACACCTTTAATCCCAACACTTGGGAGGCAGAGGCAGGTGGATCTCTGTGAGTCTGAGGCCAACCTAGTCTACAAAGTGAGTACAGGACAGTCAGGGCAACACTGAGAAACCCTGTCTTGCAAAACCAAAAGTAAATAAAATAAAATAAAATAAAATAAAATAAAATAAAATAAAATAAAATAAAATAAAATGATGGCCTTGGAGTCAGGGGGAGGGAGAGGTGGAAGGGAGTTTCTTGAGGAGCAGGGCGACAGCTCCCCACCTTGGTCTTTCATGGCTGCCTGTGAACGCAGACATGTTTGTCACCATTCATGGAGTGATCTGCTTAAGATTTCAGCATTTTACAATATATACTTCAAGTACTAGGTATGCTGGCTCACACCTGCAAGTCCATCACTCATGAGGGAGGCAGGAGAACTGCCATGAGTTCAAGGCTAGCCTGATTACTAACTGGCTTTTGGGTTGGCCTTGGCTACAGAGTGAGACTTGTCTTAATAACAAAACAATCAACCCCTCCCCAAATTATATTGCAATCGTGAGCTATCAGCATTAAGAAAACAGCTTCTACTTTTCTATTTACAAATAAATCATTCAAACATATACTTCATACCAGGTACTACATTAAAAGCAAAAGGTAAGTTGGTAAATACTTCAGACATGGCCAAGTCTCCAACAGAGCACACTTTAAAAAAATTGGGGGTATATTTTAAATGTCATTGATAGAGACACATGCACACATGCACGCACAAACACACTCACTCTACAGGTGCATACTATGGAACATCATACAGCCTTGAAAAAGAAGGAAACCATGCCATTAATGATGACACAAATAGACTTACCAGATGTTATGCATAGTGAAATAAGACAGGCATAGAAGAACAAATACAGAATGAGTTCACATAGGTGTAGAATTTTAAAACGTCCAACTCATAAAACCAGAGACTAGAACGTTAGTGTTTAGATACTGGCGAAAAGGAAACATAGAGGAATGATGATGCTGGTCAGATGGTACCAAGGTTTGGCTAGGTCAGATGAGCAAGTTTAAGAGATCCAGTGCACAGCACAGAGGCCATGGTTACCAATACTGCATTAGTAACTTGAGGTTTGATAGAGAACTGACCTGTCTTTTCGTCACCCCCAAATTTAGCCATGTGATGTGATGGGCATGTAAACTAGTTTGATCATGGTAGTATACCACAATGTATACACATGTCACACCATGATGCTGTATATTTAAAACACACATCATTTTTATTTGTCAACTTAACCTCATTAAAAGTGAGGAACAAAATACCCAAATCAAAATAGCTTGGGAAATGGCTAGTGAGAGGAAATAAGTACCTACATATTTTATTATAACATATAAAACTCAAAACATCCAAGAGTAACAACCACAAATCAAAATGTATACTTGGTTATTAAGTTACTTTCTGTCACATTTCACAACACCGATTGGCTTCTGCTGTCTAGGAAAGTGTGTTCTTCCTGACGATCAGATGTGACTCCTGTCCAGAGCTCATATTTGTGGTGTTGAGAGACAATCTATTTGAGTTTGTAAGGCTGGAACGATCTGAGAAACCTGATGCGCAGGCATTTCCCCAAATACCCCTGGAAGGGTGATCTTCCCCCCAAATGGACTTGACAGCCCTCTCCAGCTAGAAATAAGATGCGAAGGCAATAGGACCTCTAAAACACAGGGGATCTGATATCCCTGGCTCACAGAAGTAGTATGATGATGGGAAGAAGGAGCAGGGATGAGGGCCGAGGGGGTTGAGCTCCGGTGCCCGTGACTCCGAGGGGCCGAGTGTGCCATATTTGATTAAGATACTGAATCATCCTGGATCCCAGCTCACCTCCTCCGTAAAAACCAGAAGTATGGATTTGATGAGGTCCCTCTGGCTGCCAATAACTTTGATTCTTAGCCTTAGGTGTTCTGCCTCACAAACCGTGAGATTCAAGGTAGCCTTTCAGAAATACAACATGCTGAACCGGGAATGTCTTTTGGCCAAACAGAAGAAACAGATAAAAGTTTAGGCGAGCGGGAAGTGGTTCCCAAGCTAGACACCATCCTCTCTCCAGTTTACACCACGATGGGGCAACTTTCCTGGGTGGCAGCTTGCGGCTTGCTTCTCTGTCATCTCTTCAGTGCTTCCTGCTATCAGCCGAGAACAAGCACGCTTTCTTCTGAGCTGCTGTTCCAGGCTGAGTTAAGTTCCAAAGTTAAGTGTCTCGTTAACTTTGCATGTTGCAGTCCTAGCCCAGCATGCCTCAGAATGCGACCTTATACGGCCACACGGCTGCTGCAGAAAGAATTCGTTGAGATGAGGTCACAGAGGTAGCCGCACCCTGTTCCAACATGACCTGCGTTGTTATACAAGTGAGAGCTCTGTAACACATACACACAGCAAACTTCACGTGAAGATAAAAGCAAAGAGCTACACCCCAAGAATGCCAATGCTTGCCAACACACTCCCAGAAGCCACACAAAATCTAAGGACAAAATCCAGGACAAGTTTCTTCCCACTCTGCAGAAGCAATGGATCCTACTAGTACCTTGATTGGGGACTTCCGGTTTGCAGAACTGAGAGACGGTACATTTCATCCAGTCAGCGGTACTTTATACGGCAGCCCAGCCTCGCCCACGAGTCACAGTGGATTAAATGGTTAATGCGAAGCCTGGCTTCAGCAAATGGAAGGACTCAGTAATCCCCCCCCCCTTTCCAATAACTCACACCCCCATTTTGTGGAAAAGTACATCCTCCTCCTCCTTTTGAGACAGGGCCTCCCTCTGTAGCCGCCCTGAACACACTATGTAGCTTCAGGTGGCCTTGAACTCACAGAGATCTCCACCTGCCCCTGTATCTATCTGCCTCTTGAGTGCTAGGATTAAAGGCATGTGCCACCATGCCTGACTGGAAAAGAACCTCTAATTGATCTGAATTCATATATGAAAGAAAACATAAGCTTTGAAGAAATCTGTATTGTAATGTGCTATGCAAGCAGAAGAGGGTGATCTGGGAGAAGGAAAGAGATCAGAAAGGAGGGAAGTCAGGGAAATGGGGAGGGCAGTGGAAGAGAGTGAATGAAAAAAATGAAGTTTAGTGACGACTAGTGTGAAAATACTGCAAAGGAACCCATTACTTTATATGCTAACCAAATAAGCTAATAGAAAAAAGGTCTTTTTTAGGTACCTGAAAGAGTACAATTCCTACCCCCTTGTTAAACACTTATTTTCTGTCCTTCAAAATGTCAGGCTTTTCTTCAATAAAACCTAACAAAAACTTTCATTATTATTATTATTATTATTTTGTGTGCGTGCACATGTCTTAGATCTCAGACTTTACTTCAGTTGTAATTGTGTGATGGGATGTCCACACTTGGCAAAGGGGGCATCATTTAGTTAATCAATAAGAAGACTGCAAAAGCTGGTGGAAAAAAATAACAGGAGACCAGATTAGAAGGGCAGCTTGGCTCTCACAGAAATATTCTGCAATTATAACGGTTCACTGATACTGAAATACCAGATGCAGGACCGGCTTTTACTGAGCCTGTTAGCATCAAAGAGGAGCAAAATGACAGGAGGGTTTCTCATGCATGGCTTGGCCAACACCACACTAATTATGGGCTCCAACTTGAATAATGGGAAAATATGATGGTTAATGGCTAGTCTCGGAGGTACGTGTCCACACCGAATTCTGAATCATTAGGGACAGAAACAGTTTAGCGGAAAATAAATTGAACAGAGCTCTAGTGGCCACAAAAGGAAATGCCTGCCTGGTTCCCTCACAGCGGAGATGATCTGGCGTTATGGCCTGTGCTGGGAAGAACTGAGAACTTATTCTGGTTTCTGAATTAGTAATCTCTGGTTGTAGCTCTTTATAGGTCAATCATGAACTATGGATCAGAAGCAGGTGTGTTCAAATCATAGTTCAGTTCATTCCATTCCAGTTGCTTAAGTCAGACTCTCAAACTTTAATGTGTATTAGAAATGTCAACAGGCTGGGCATGGTGATGCAGGCCTTTAATCCTGGTCCTTGGGGAGGCAGAGACAGGCAGATTGCTGTGAGTTTGAGGCCAGCCTGGTCTCTATATATTGAGTTCAGGACATCCAAGACTATAGTATATATACAGAGAAACCTTGTCTTGAAAAACCAAAACCAACCTACCAACCAACCAAAACCAAAAACAGAAATGCCAACAGGCCTAGGGAGCTGTGTTTTTAATAATTAGGTTTTGAAGCAAGTGGATCTAGAATCTTTACTTTAAAGCAGTGGTTCTCAACCTATGGGTCACAACCCTTTATGGGGGTCAAATAACCCTTTCACAGGGGTTGCCTAAGACTGTCAGAAAACACAGATATTTATATTACAATTTATAACAGTAGCAAAGTTACAGTTATGAAGTGGGAACAAAATAATTTTATGGTTGGGGTCACCACGACATGAGGAATTGTATTAAAGGGTCACAGCACTAGGAAGGTTGAGGACCACTGATTTTAAGTGAGAGAGGGTGTAGTGGGGCTTTGCTACTTTGTGGGTTCTTCTTTTTCCCACCCTTTGTTCACCCTCCCTCCCATTTTACCTCCTATCACTAGATAGGAGAGAAAGAAGGATAGAGGGAAAAGAGAGAGATAGAGATCCTTGAATCTAATTTCTTTCTTGCTTCTTTTTTGAGGACTACTAATAAACCACAATCAACCCCACTGAATGACCACTAACCACCAAGCCTACCTCTTGGGGCCCTCGCATTTATATACCCTCTGAAAAGTTCCCAGAATTCCTAAAATCACACAATTGCAGAAACTATCTGCAGCTGGCAAAACTACGCCTCTGCTAGAGCACAAGGCCAATCACAATCAGCTCCTGTGGACAGTCTGAAGCAGCCCCACATTTGCACACCTGGGATCAAAATGAAAACATATTTTTGTAATAGTTCTGTGTTTCTAAAGAAACCAGAATTCCAGAATTGGCACTACAAGAGGAAATGGTAAAGCAGTGACAACCAGTCTAGAAATGGTGTGTCGTACCTTTGAGAATGACTGAAGACTAGGAAGAGCCATCTTCTGGACTATGGCCACCAATGGGAAGGGAGATGGTGGTGCAGGGACACTGATGAAGGGAGGCCTTGCCTTTGTCTTCGAGGTTCTTGTGTCCCCTTATCTAGAATGGGTGCTCAGTCTGTCCACAGGGCTAATCCTCTGCTCAGTAGGCTAGGACTTGGTTGGTGTGTGTGAGCTTTGAATAGCATGGGTGTTGGTGGTGTCACCACTTACCATGCCACACTCAAGTTTTACATAGGGTGCCACCATGTAAACAAATGAACAATACTGCGTTTTGTTAAACACCAGAACCAACATGCCTACCATTTAACACTGCTCACACACCTGTATTCTTAGATGTGACAATGTGTGAAGCAATTTGTAAATAAATAAATAAATAAATACATACATACATATATTTAAACCTGTCATTAAAATTATACCCATGTACATGTGTTCTACCTACTCTGAGGAACATTCAGTTATGTGTATCTGACTCTGATCTACTCACTAGTTGTTTAATAACTACCAATCATTTGCATATTTGTTTACATCCTATTTGTAGGAAATAACTTGCTGGCAATTAATCCAAATGCTCTAAAAATATCCACGCTAAGGCTCCTGCACAGCACGTCCTCAGTGAGGCTGTCTCATCACAGAGGAGTCGAATTAGAAGGATCTCAGAAGCTTTGGCCCTTGCCTCTTGGGTGCCCAGATGTCTAGAGGGCTATGTATCTGGACTTGGCTCTTACTCCATCACCAGGAGAACATACTCCAACCATGTCCCCTTGGAGTGGGGATAAAGTTGCCCTCTGCTGAGGTTTGGATGACCCACATGTCCAGAGCCTGGTTCCCAGGATGGCACTGGGAAGCGGTGGAGCCTTTATGAGATGGAACCCAGGGGGAGGTCCTTAGTTCTTCTGGAGCACATCCTTAAAGGGGACGGATGACCCAGGTTCTTTGCTTTTCTTGTTTCATGGAAGCACCTTAACTCTGTCATGTCTTCTCTGCCTTTGCTGTGTGTCAGGTCCACCAGAAACCCGGAGCAACGGGACTGACTGATGTTGGGTACCTTTTGTATTTTAAAAATTATTTTTATTTTTTTTAACTGCATGTAAATGCTTGTATCTGAAGGGCGTATGTGTATATGAATCCAGGTGCCTGCAGAGGACAGAGGCATTGGCTTTCCTGGCATGGGAGTTACGGTGATTATGAGCCACTTGACATGGGTTCTGGGAACTGAGGTTGAGTCCTCTAGAGTAACGGAAGTTCTCTTGTCCACTGAACCATTTCTCTAGCCCTATCATTTTCTTTCTAAGGCATTTTGTTGAAGTAACGCAAAGCTGGCTAAGACATCCTTTTGATTTACACAGGGTTGATATGAATCACATAAGTCCAAGTATCTGCTAGGTTTCTTGCTAATGAGATAGAGTAAACAAATGCCTTCTTTTCTACCAGACTGCTGGGAGTCCCTGGGCTTGGCTTCACCATCATCTCCTTGTCTTTGGCGATATAAGAACATCTGTGAAGATCCAGTGAATTCTTTTAATATCTGTCACATGTGATCAAGTCATGATAATTATCATTGCCACTATCATAAAATTATTATGTACAGAGATTTTACTAAAAAGGATCACTTAGTGAATTATAAATAGTAGAATACATGACAGTTTTACTATAAGAGCCACATAATTGCCTAACTCTCCGAGTACTGTGTAGATTTTGTAGAACTTTTGTATTTGTGTCCAGACCATGCCCACCGTTGGTGAATGCACAGTTCTGACATGATGCTGGTTGGTGTTTTACATTAATAAGATGAACATAAAATAAATATATTTCAGAGAACTCTACCCATTTGCCAATGACATGGGTGCTTTTGTTGATGCATGGGAGAATAATGTCCCAATACTGGAAGATTATTTCCTCAATTTGTGTGTGACACTGACCATGAAACAGCCATAGCTACAGTGTACTTCTAAGTCAACATAGCAGATAATCAATGAAACAATAAATCTAGCTCTGACTTAAGAGTGCTTATTAGTTTGCCATAGAATAAACATTTAATCTCTCAATGTGGTATCACTGAATGCTAGGAAGAAATGCATAGTGGCCCACAATTACATTGTATTTCTACTATATAGACGCATACACATAATCTCCAAGTACAGTAGAGACTTAGTAAGAGATCAACTTTGAGTGCTACCTTCCAAAAGCATAATCCGTTAAATGAAAGGTCATGCCATTTTAACGATTAATAATGGCAGAGCTTAACAGCTGTCACATTCAAACATTTGACAGTTGAGTCCCATAAGTCAGAAGAAGAAAGAGTCAGCCCATCACGGTAGGAAAGGCAAGGGAAAAAACCAAAAAACACCAGGAGCCAATTTCACTATAAATTGCTGTTGAAGTTGCTGCTTCCATTGAAATAATTACAGCTATTGGCAAAATGATAGAACAGCAGATATTGGTCAGGGAGCTGAAGATCCTAGTGGGACCTCAGAACAGTGACAAGGGGCACCCAAACCCAGAGGCTCATATGAGATTTGTTTACTAGCAAGTGCTAAAAATAGGACTGTGTTCACTGACAACATTTTGATTTTTTTTAAAAAGCTATAGCTCGCTTTTCTTGCCTCTAAAAACTTGAACTTTAATGTATCTGAGGAAATAAACCCCATAGCATTTTGATGAACAACAACTCATCTATCTTCGTGTAAACGACCTACTTTGTCTTGGCAACATTTTCTCCCGTTGAGGGAGGGATGATCTCAAACAGCTCCCCTTGGTGCGATATTGCTGTCTAGGACGATCTACCAGTTGCCAAGAGCAGCCCAGAGCCCGTGGCAATCACAGAGCTTAGGCCAGCCTTGCTACAAGCACATAACGAGTAGGCATTGGAAGCCTTGGCACAGGGCCTGGCCCTGACAACTTGTAATTAACCCTAGCTGTAATTTTACATGACACAGAGGAGAAAAACAGTCCCAGGGAAAACACATGTTCCTTCGAGCAGCCTAGGTGGTTGGTTAATGATTTCTGAGAGTTGGCAGCGTTTCTCACAGCGCACGAGACACGGCGACAGAAGGGTCTCTGCACTCTAGGTTGATCCTGCCTCTGCCTGTCCATTATGTGGAGTGTGTAATGCCGCTTTCAGTCACCCACGTTTCCTATTCTCTCCCGGGATAGGGTTTCTCTGTGTAGCCCTGCCTGCCCTCAAACACACAGCGATCTACCTTCCTCTGCCTCCCAAGTGCTGGGATCAAAGGCATGTGCCACCACACACAGATAAGTTTCCTAATTTTAAAAGCAAAAGCAGCGGGTGAAACGGTTGCTGTTTCCTTAAAACAAGGGAACCAACCTCTACAACCAGATGAGTTTCATGTCCTATGAGCCTCAGGAGTTGAATGAGAACATTCTCGGGGCTGTTTCCTAGACTATCCGCTAACACACCCTCCCACATTTTCACATTTGCACTCCCTTTGTTCTTCTGAACAAACACTGATCCCATTTCTTTGTAAATATTTATCTGACCTCCTTTCAGAGACACCTACCCTTAGTCTTCCTGATTGAAGTTTGTTTCTTTCCCAGAACAAGACTCTCTCTACCTGCATATCATAAAGCAATTCCTGGAAGGGACTCCGGTGCAAAGTGCAGGGTGTGCTCAGGTGCAGAGATCTGAGAACAGAGACCTGCCAAGCAGCCGGCCTGGTGGGGCCAACATTTAGGTTGCTGAGTGTTGGTTTGCATTCCAGTCATTTCCTATACACAGCTCTTTTAAAGTTCTGATTCTATGCTTAGGCTCTCTCTTTCCCTCCATTCCCTTCCTCTCTCAAATACATTTCCCTCTTTCTAGCATCATTTAATTTACAAGAATCCTACAGTTCTAAGCATGCTGCAGCTGAGACTAAAGAACAGTAATTATGACTCCCTGGAGTGATAACCTCTCCTCCTGGAGTTTCCTAGCCTGGCACTTGACATTCACTATCAACTTTACAATTTTAACAACTTGTCAGGGTGGGTTTTACCATTACTGTTTCACACAAGAAGCATCAGAGAACTGTGAAAGCTGAGGACTTCAGAGCTCAGGTTTGACTGGCTACCTACCATATATGCTGGCATATCCGGGGAACCTTGCCTGCCGTGGTTTTCAATGGGCAAGAGTTTTAGAGAGACTGAGACTGAGGCTCCCAGATCTCATTATTAAAGTCTCACAGAGCATAGGTGAGAGCCGGGATGCGGGTAGGGGACGATACAACAGCTGGTCCATACCTCTCTCCCACCCCTGAAAGATCCTAACACTGACCACCCCCATATGTCTTTTAATGCTAAGATTAGACAGAGTGTACTAAAACATCATTCGTTAGATAAGCATGGAAAAGAATCAGGAGACGCTATGCATGTTTAATAGCGGTGTGGGAATATGATCATCTCTTCCTATTGAAACCACAGCAGATATGTGCCCACCATGGGCAACTAGAGAAGTATGGATTTTTTTTTCCTCTTTCATCTGGCACATATGCAGAAAACCCTTCTTTGATCTCACCTCGAGTTCCAGAAGCTGAGAAGTCTGAGTTATGAAGCTGAACACAGCTAACCTTAGAGGGATTAGGATTCCAAAACAGGTTAAAATACAATCCATGCCACTTATTAATCACAGTCAAAACATCTGCAAAAGGACCCACAGCACTCACAGGTGACTTATTTGTTCCCTATGTAAACAGTTGCTATATTCAATTTCCCATCATTTCAAGTTTCAAGGAGCAGATTTGCATTTTTTTAAGTTATTAAATTATTTAATTAATTTAGACATAGGGTTTCTCTATGCAGCCCGGGCTGCCTTCAAACTCACTCTGTAGACCACACTGACCTTGAACACACAGAGATCTGCCTGCCTCTGCCTCCCAAGTGCTGGGATGGATTAAGGGCAGGTGCCACCATACACAGTGTCAAGAGGCAGTTTTTTAAAAAAATTAAATTATACTTAGTGTGTGTGCAGGCATGTACCACTTTCTAGAGTTGGTTTTCTCCCACTACTATGTAGGCTCCTAGAAGTGAAAGCAGGCAATCGGGCTTGGTGGCAACTGCCTTTACCCTCCGCCGAAGAGGCAGTTTTAAATCATGACCACCTAATTTTCACAGAAGATGAAATGTTCCTGGATAGCACAGTTGTGGTTCCAGCGGGGGCTCTCACAATGCCACTTGACATGGGAGGTGTCGAATCCTTTTTAAAAACAAACTCCACGCTGAGAGCGGTGGTGCACGTCTTTAGTCCCAGGCCTCAGGAGGCAGAGTCAGGTGGATCTCTGTGAGTTAGAGGCCAGCCTGATCTACAAGGTGAGTCTGGGACAGCCACGGCCCTACTACACGGAGAAACCCTGTCTCAAAGAAAAGAAAAAGAAAAGAAAAAGAAAAGAAAAGAAAAGAAAAGAAAAGAAAAGAAAAGAAAAAAGAAAAGAAAAAAGAAAAGAAAAGAAAAGAAAAGAAAAAAGAAAAGACAAGACAAACTCCACACCACATTCAGATTTTTGTCTGTCTAACCTAATGTTCCCTTTCTGTCCCATTCAGGATAAAACATGGCATTTAGTCAGCATCTCCCTTTGGGCTCTTGTGGGCTGTGATGTTTGTCAGAACTTTTTTTTTTTTTTAAGTGACCTTGATACTTTAAAGGGCATTTTGTGGAATGTCCTTCCATTTGGGTTGGCTTCTGTTTTCCTTTTGGTTGGACAGTAATTATGAGTTGTTGAGAGTGAGATGACCAAGGCTAACTTCCGTTTCTCCCACATTCTGTCAGCCTGCTGTCACTGATGTTGTTTTACTTGATGGCCGTGCAGAGGTGGTATACAGGAAGCTCCGAGACCATAAAGTCACCTTCCTACTTCCTGTACTGTATTACTTGGCGGCGAGCTGCCGAGGGCAGTCTGCTATCTGGGGGTAACGGACAATGTTCGTTTTCTCTATAGCAGCAGCAGATAGGGTCTCTGTACAGAACGCTTGCCGTTCTCCTGTGTGGGAGTTTCCTCCCTCCTCCCTCATTTACGTAACCACAGCTTCATATCCACACATTCTATTGGACTTTTTAAATTTAAGGGGAGGGGTCATGACTCAAGGCCGGGCTGTTCTTTTGATTAAATTGTTTCAGTTCAGCCACGGAATGCTTGCTCAGTCGGCACCCATGCCCTCTCTGCCCATTGTTTTGCTTTCTGAATACTTAACTACCTTCCTGGAGCTGGAGATACTGGCGGTTGTGGGCTGACTGAAGTGGGTGCAAAGATCCAAACCCAGGTCCTTTGCAAGAGTAGCAAGTGCTCTTAACTTGAGCCATTTCTTCAGCCCTTTACCTGGTTTTTTTTTTTTTTTTTTTTTTTTAAGTAAAGAATAGAAACTTTCATTTTTTTGGGCTCTACTTTATAGTTGATCAAAAATGTTAAGATTGACTTAATTTCCTTCATCATTCACTTACAGGAGAAATTTTCTGTCCTTATATGCCAGGGATTTGGACACAAGTTTCCTAAGCTGTTCTTAGTTTGTGAAAGGGTTGGGCTTGTAGAACTGTGTTGTCCAAAGTAAACTGTACTAGGCACAGGCTTTTCCAGGGGTGCTGCATTAGTTACCGTTGCCATTGCTGTAACAGAAACCTCTGACAAGAAGCTACTTCAGAGAGGATTTATTTTGCTTCATGGTTTCATGGTGGAAGAACACACGGCAAGTTGGCTGGGTTCCTGGTCTGGAGCTGGGAGCTTGTGGCAGAGCATGTTATTTCTCTCAAGATCAGGGAACAGAGCTGGGGCAGGAAGTGGGGCTGGGTGATAAACATCAAAGACCATCCACCAACACTTACTTCCTCCAGATGGCCCTCCCTGCCCCAAAGCCCTACAACTTCTCAACAGTGCCACCAGCTGGCACCCAAGTGTTCACACACACGAGCCTCTGGGGAACACTGCATTCTCAAAACCCACTGCATACTCAAAGTCCATTGCACATTCAAAATCCACTGCACACTCAAAGTCCATTGCACACTCAAAACCCACTGCACACTCAAAATTCACTGCATGCTCAAAAGTTCCTTTTTCCTCATCTTTACCTTACACTTTCAAATCACATGACAGTGGCTATCGAGCTGGACCAGTGATGAGAATGCTTCTCGGTTGGAGGTCACGGGTAGTATAGAATGTGGGGGTATCAACCTCTGGGGAATAGCAATAGTTCTAGGCATCCTTTGAATCCTGCTAATGGGCATTGTGCCCAGCATTGTAGCATGGTCAAAGACTGGCTACTGCTGGAATATTCTAGGTTGTCCCATTCTGTTCACTAGCATAGTTTTTCTCATCTCTTCCTCACACCAACCTTTTTTCCTCCTCTTCTTTTTGTTACATGTGTTCATGAAGATGTATGTCCAAGGCCAGAAGGTATTTTCTTCCATCACTTTCCTCCTTATTTGCATTATTTATTTATTGGAGATAGAGCCTGTTACTGAACCTCAAGCTAACTGACTTGGCTAAGTAAGCCTCAGGGATCTACCTGTCTCTGTATCCTAGCATTGAGATTACATATATATGTTGGTATGTCCAGCATTTTCTGTGGGTGCTGGGGAAATGAACCCAGGTTCAGGTGTTTGTGTGATCAACCCTTTCCAGCCAAGACATCGACCTGCTTATTATTTCTATTTCTTCTTCCTCCTCCTTCTCCTGTTCTCTTTCCAGGTTGGTATCAAACTCACAATAATTCTTTTGTTTCAGTCTCCCTGGTGCTAGGGTTACAGGTATGAGGCCCTGGGCCTGGCTCTCCTTCTCTTTCTGACCCTTGATATCAGCCAAAACACAATTTTCATTTTCTCTTTAGCAATGGGCTCTCATTACGTTACCCAGGCTTATCCTGAACCCCTGTCTTCAACTGGGCCTCTTGCCTTAGCCCCTTAAGTGCAAGCCCTGCAGGCAGGAACCATCATCCTTGGCTTCTTTTCCCCCTACCCTGTTTTAGCAATGAAGGTCTCACTACGCTGTTCAGGCTTATTCTGGACTCCTGGGCTCAAGTGGGCCCTTTCCCTCAGTCTCCTGAAGCTCCAACTGCAGGTGTGAAACAACATACCCACTGCTTCAAGACAGGCTTTCTCTGTGTAGCCCTGGCTATCCCAGAACTCAATCTGTAGTTGAGTTGGTCTTGGACTGATAGAGCTCGGTCTGTCTCTGTCTCCCAAAATATGGATTAAAGGCATGTACCACCACTTCCTGGCTGCAGTACCTTTTTTTTTTTTTCTTTTTTTGTGGTGGATATTCTTATTCTTTTGTAGAAAAGGAAACTGAGGCTGATGATGTTAAGTGACATAGCTGGTTAGTAGCTGAGTAAGCAATTTCAAGCCTCTGTGAAAAGTGATGCAGCCTACAAACTGAAAGGAAGCACAGTCATTATCCCGGGGAACAGCTTCTAGTTCAGACCCCCTTAAAGTTTCATGCTTGGTGGGTTGGCTTTGCTGTTCATGAGGAGGAGAGAGATTTTTATGTGTGAAATGGATGCTTTTCCTTTCCTCTGGGTTTACTGTGACCAAGCCATCTCCTCTTGGAGACTGATTCAATAGACTCCTAGAGAGGCAAAGTCACAGGGAAACTCAAGGACATTCTAGTATGAAAAGCTACATGCTCTTTGTCTTCTCTCTGTAACAGTCTTCCCAGGTCCTTTAGCTCTACCAAGAAGTGGGCCCATTTCTTTCTGGACTGTACCACTAACCTCTGGCTTATTAGGACAATCCCTTCTTTGTAACTTCCATGCTTGTTTTCTGATTCTTTGCCCTCAGGAGGAAGGAGCTTTCAGCTTTCACACAGAGCCTCAGTAGCTTCCTGGACTGCCTGGGGAGTCAGGTTAGCCCTGAGCCAGGCTTGTTTGGAGACAGACTCAAGGGAGCAGCCTCCACGGCAAGGCGACCACAGAACAGATGCCAATTATTCCAACTTCAAGGTATCAATACATGCACTGTTCCAGCACAGCAAGATAGGATGTCTATTTGTGATAAATAAATACTGGCCCTTTCCCTCCCTTATGGGGCCTTGAGGTCTCTTAATGGCATTTTAAATCATTTCGGAAACCCTTAAGAGACATTTCAGTCCGTCCGTCATATGAGTGGAAAGTGCCTCCATGGGTGAGTGTGGAGCTGCATGAATTTCCAAGTGTCTATCAGGTTCAAAAAATTCAAAACAAACAAGATAAAGGATATGTGCACAGGCCGGAATATAAAGCATTCTTGAAAACGAGAGGAGGATGTCTGAAGACTGCCAACGGAGAAGGAAAAAAAGCTATTGATTTAGTTTCCTTCTAAAATGAGTCACAGGTGCTCAGATGAACTGAGCTAAAAACGAGGGGTGTGTGTATGAGGGGGTGAAGGTATGTGTGTGTGCATACATGCATGTTTGTGCATACGTGCGCACGCACATGTGTGAAGGTATGTGTCTGTGCATAGGTGCATGCAAGTGTCCACAAAGTAGGTATGTGCAGGTATGTGCATGTGTCATTCGTCCATGTGTGTAGGTTATGTGCGGTGTGTATGTCTGTGTGTGTATGCATGTATGTGTGTGCAGTGTGTGTGTCTGTATATATATATGCATGCGTGTGTGGAGTGTATGGGTATGTGTAGGTGTGTGTTTAGGAGTGTGTGTGTATGTGCGTCGGTGTATATGTTATGTATCTGTGCTTGCGTATGTAACTATGTGTATGTGTGTTTCTGTGTGTATGTGGGGGATAGGAGATTCTGCTAACTGCCAGGAGCTTAGAAACACGAGATATATTTCTATTTAAATTTTTTTTTTCCGCCTTGAGGATCAGATCTCAAGTTTTAATTTAGTTTGGCTTGAAGAGCTGACCCACTGAAAGCTGCTGTCAGAGCAGGAAGAAAGCACCTGAAATTACTGCCACAAACTGAGTGCCCCTCGGGGAACGCCTGGTGGAGGGAGCTACCGTGACAAGGTGCCAGTTCTGTGACTTTACCCCTGGATTGGAGAGGTGACGTTTTAGGCACGGACTTCATAATAAATTATCCCTGATGATCTTACGGTAAAGACCCCTGAGCAGAGGGGTTAGTCCTGGTAACGGTTAAAACATGTGTGTTATAATCAGCAGGCATACTAAAAATGTTTCCCTTCCAGGAATCTCAGGGCTGGCTTCCCATACATGTGACCTATTTGATTGCAGGGACTCCTATACTTAGCAGGTTCCTGGTTTAGTTTAATGTCTCGTGTGTGTGTGTGTGTGTGTGTGTGTGTGTGTGTGTGTGTGTATGTATTAGAAAGTATATATGTGTGTGTATTTTGCTATATGGCCCAGGCTAGCCCCAAATATACTCTGTAGCTCAGGCTGGCCTTAAAATGACTATCACCTTGTCTTAACCTGCAGAATTCTGAGATAATTAAAACTCATCATGATGCTCTTGTTAACAGTCTTTGAGCAACAGGTCTCACGTTATTTCTCATGAGCCCCTTCCTACCATGGAGTCACTTTTGAATATGGGAGATGTTTCCAGAAGGTCACGTTGACACGCAGCAGTGACAGTTGGGTCTTTTCAGGGGTTTGTGGTAGAGCTCGGTGATAGAGCTGTGCATAGCACATAGGAGGTCCCTGAATCAATCCCCAGCATGGAAAATAAAAGCGGATTTTTCCTTCTTTAAAATTTAGATTGGGAAGAGAATCGCAAGTCTCAAGAGACAGGCGATCTTGGAGATGTCAGTCATGACTAACACCTTAAGACACTGAAATGCTGCCTTAGTCACGAGGCAATTCAGAATTGCCTTAAGTGTGCCAGCACACGTGGCAAAATGTCACTGCAAACAATGAGTGGTTTTCTCTCTCCTGGTGACTCACCTGCTACGTCTTTAAGACGTATGTCCTGGATATGTGGAGAGGCGGTGTAACCCCAGGCGCTGGCAATGCAAACAGTGGCCAAGGCAGCTGTCCGATCAAGTATTTCAGAGGATGGTAGCTGACTACTACCCCCGTCATTTTAATACTCTGAGCCCTACATTCAGTGTAGATGAACTGAATAACTCCCATAGGGCCAAAGAGCCACGTGAGGAGAAGGTGTAGAGAACATAGCAAACCTTTCCTTTCCCTATCCGTGTGTTCTTCATGAGGCAGTGGGAATTGAGACCTGGGCAGTGCTTCAGCTTCCATTTTTATTTCTAAATCTCAAAATAGTCAATCATAAACCTTATGCTTAAAAGAAACTTAATTAGGTCTCTGAATTCAGACAGCACTGGTCTTTCTGTCTGCACATGAAAAATAGTATTTCCACCTTTGGTGGAGGAGGTATCTGCTCAGACTTTTTGATTCTGCAGCTACAAGAATAACTTGTCCAGAAATAAGTGCTTATTTTGTTTTGTTTTGTTTTTTCCCAAATCAGAATTTTAAATGAAAATGGAATCTCATTTGCACATAATGCAATGGATCAGAGGAACTGGAGAAGACAAACTGTCTATTTTTGAAACATGCTTCCCTCCTTACTTTCTCTTCTCTATTTTGATTCACTTACCCTTTAAAAATTGAAATAAGAGGGAGAGTATGCATTTAGTTGGGGAGAGGGAGGCAGTTAGGGTAAAAGTCTGGCTAAAAGTCTAGTTAGGCCAGCGGTTCACCTCCCAGAATCCTCTCTACTACACAACTGTTTCTCAGCTCTATTTCAAGTCTTAGTCTCTGGCAGAGCATCAGTCCCAGCATAGGTTAGGGACAAACACGGGGATGAGGTAGGGTTAGCCTGCTAAACCAGCCTTTATGTCAGGTTTATGTCATGTTTGTGTCCTGACACTAGCATCTCTTGCCAAATCATCCCAGAGCCAATCTACAAATGACAAGCCCCAACCACAGGCTTTGAGTGTCTCACTTTTTGTTTGATAGTTTTATTGTAATATTATACACACACACCAAATAACTGATTCACTTAAAGCATGTAATTCAGTGGGTTTTTTTTTTTAGTATACCCAGAGTTGTATGATAATCACATAATCAATTTAACAATTTTTTTTGTCACTTGCAAGATAATGGTGTGCATTAGTAAATACCCAAGCCCTTTCCTAACATTCAATTCACACCCCATCGCTGCAGATTTACAGTGGCACACTTCTAAGCCTCAGCAGACAACAACTAAAGAAACCTAAGAAAAGCCACTATTGTAAGAGAGGGGAAAAACAAGGAAAAAAGCTAACTGGAAGGAGGTGAGGTTATAAGAGAGAAGAAAATGTACCCCCAACCCCACACTCCAGGACCACTTAGATCTTTAGTGAAGTTACTCAAACTTAGAAATAAAAGGAGGCTCCTATTCCTTGTTTCCTATACAAGGAAATAATTGGAGACAAGAAAGGCCTTGGAAAGTGAATTTATAACAATAGGACTGATTCAGAAATAGGTTACCTGAAAGATTAAGGTTATTATACTTAACAGTAGGCCCCAAAGATAGGACAGCAGGTGGGGAAATTCAGAAAGAAACATGGACAAGGTCAGTGCTTGGGGTTTTGAAATGAGATCATAATGAAGAGAGAGAGAGAGAGAGAGAGAGAGAGAGAGAGAGAGAGAAACCAGAGGCAAAGAAAATTGCTGATTACAAAAGCCAACTCAGACAAAAGAGAAATTAGAGGGAACATCTCAACCTGGAGGAAGTGTATAGACTGGAAAGGGACAGGGTACCTTATAAAGGATGAAAAAAAACCCAAACATTCTATGTACTTTATCAGAACAAACAAACAAACAGACAGACAGAAGAACTCCAAACTTCAAGAGGGAGAGAAAGCAGATTACAAGCATAGGATCAGGAAACAGTAACTCTGAACGGCTCATCAGCTCAGGTAGCCTGAGAAACATTACAGTCACGGCCTCAAAGGCCTTAAGGAAGAACATTTCCAATAAGACTCAACACCTTGCTAATCTGGTACTTAAAAGTCAGCTTAACCTAAAGACTTTTCAGATCTACAGACTCTCAAGACTTCCCATGAGCCTTTCTCCAAAAGCTCGTGGAGGATATGCTCCGTAAGTAAAAACCAAGGAATGAGTTCATATGAGGAAAACACAGAAACCATGAAGCAACGAAGCTGACATCAGAGATGAAGGGCAGCCTAGAGTAAAAGGAATGATGTCCTCGGGATGACGGGTACCAGGCACAGGGAGGAGACTGGACTAGGCCAGAAGCCTCTGGGAGAACTATTCAGGCATACGGGTCTAATAATACAGTCCATGATATATCTGAGCTAATCAGGTGTGGCGGGAAGCTTGAGATTTAACCGGCAATAAGTATAAGACAACTGAGAACAGAACAGAACTCATGGGGGTGAAAATACAAGGCAAAGTAGTGATACTCCATAACAGGGCAGCGTCACGAGTGGTGTCTGTGACATAACACAGACAACGATGAATGACGTAACTAAAATGATAACGTGGTTCCATTAAGGGAACACAGGAGGACATGAGCTAATTACTATGAATGTAGAGATGATGAGGCAGGTGGGTCATCCTCATCCAAGGCAGCCCTCGTCTGTGGAAACTAAAGGACAGACCTGGCTGTCCAGAAGCCATTCAACCCTTCGCAGTCCCTAGTGGCAAGATATATTTATAGAGCTGGAAATAAATCACTGAAAAAAAAATCAAACACGGAAGGTGACTGCCTTTAGTGAAGAAATGAAGACTGGGACACATGGGTCGGGGGTTTGTATAATAGTCTGTGAGGAAGTATTTGGCTCTAAAGTGTATATTCCATGAAAATAAAACCTAGAAAGACACAGAGATGTACAAAGGGTATACTTACTGCAATAGAAATGCTTACGGCATGATTTAAGATGGCATTTATACTATGATCACCTTTGTTTTTTGGCCATCATAGGCTTCATGCATTAGAAACCAGCACTCTACCACAGAGCAGTTACAATCCTAGCCCCTATTATGATCCTTTAAAATTTTTCTTATCTAAAATTTTTTATGTGTATGAAAAATTTTGGTTTTTTTTGTATATATATATATATACAAAAATGTATATATATATATATATATATATATACACAAAAAAAAATGTACACCACTTTTTTGCCTAGTGTCTATGCAGGCCAAAAGAGAGCCTTGGATACCTGGAACTGGAATCACTGGTGATTATGAGTAACCATATGGATGCCGCAAACCAAACGCTAGTCCTCTGAAAGAACAGCCAGCATGCTTAGCTACTGAGCCACCTCTCCAGCGTCCTTGATTACAGTCTTATTCTGAACCATACGTACTGAAATGAGCATGTCTGGGGTTCACGTAGGCATGAGGTCTCACAGTGAGGAAGTGGGGAGGCTGGCGAGATGGCTCACCATGTAAAGCTCTTACTGAGTACGATGACAAGCTGAGTTTGTTCTCTGGAACTCACATGAAAGTGGAGGAGAAAATCGTCCTCTGACATGGCAAGTGTGCCCCACCTCCTGCACTATACACACACAATAATAATAATAAAAATAAAAAAACAAGGTAAACAGGATAAACAACAGGAATCGGCAGAAGACAGGGAACAGGACAGGAGCCTACCACAGATGTCCTCTGAAAGACTCCACCCAGCAGGGGATCAAAGCAGAGATCCACACAGCCAAACTTTGGGCAAAGAGCAGGGAGTCTTATGGAAAAAGGACACCAACAAAGCCAAAAATCTGGGCCCAGGAGACCCGGCAGAGACAGATGCATCAACCAAGGATCATGCACAGAGGGGACCTCGACTCCTGCTCAGATGTAGTCCATGGACAGCAGTCTCCATGTGGGTTCCCTAGTAAGGGGAGCAGGGGCTGTCTCTGACATCAACTTGGTTGCTTGCTCTTTGATCACTTCCCCCTGGCAGGGTGACCTTGCCAGCCCACAAAAGAAGAGGATCTAGGCTATCCTGATTGGACTTGATAGGCTAGGGTAAGATAGTAGGGGAGGAAGACTTCCCCTTTCAGTGGACTAAGGGTGGGGGACATGGGGGGAAGAGGAAGGACTGGTGGGACAGGGAGGAGATAAGGGAGGGAGCCACCAGTGGGATATAAAGTGAATAAGTTGTAAAACAATAAAATAAAATATATTAAAAGAACAAAAGTAAAAAATAAGGTAGTAGAGTTGAGAATAACAGCTTTCTTTTTCAAATTACCTATATTCTAAAGCAGTTAAATAATTTTCATAATCAGAAAATGAAACAGTATAATTTAAAACTGTATTCTAAATACTTGTCCTTATATTCACTGCTAAGGGAAAGGTTCACCCCTCAGCCAAGAAGCTTCTTTATGAAACATGGAGTCTTTTACAGAGATCAAAACTGGTTCAAATGCAGAGAAGAAGTGATCATGGGGTGCCCAACTCCACTTGATCCACCTACACACAGCCCTTACACCTAAGGCTCAGGGAACATTACGGAAAAAGTGGGTGGAAAGATTCTAAGAGAGAGACGAGCAGGCACCTGCTGCTGGTCAGCGTTTGCTATACATGACGGGGAAGCTGCACCCTTAACAATACGGCTGCTGAAACAAGACCTTCACAAAGGCAGCATTGGTTGACATGCCGAGATGAATCAGGGAAATCTCACAAGGCTCCTCCCCTAGGCCAAGAGCTACAGGTGACCAATGGCTGCTGTTGGAATCAGTCTGGAGGGATGAGCTTCTGAGAGGCGAGCCCATCCCACACGGTCGGCCCTAAACATGCACACACATTCGCAAAACTCAACGTGCTCAGTATCAGCAAGTCTACCTTCATACATACATATGTAACAATAGTAGCTAAAGGGGAAGGCACGGGCTTGAGAGGGAGTGGGGGCACTGGAGGGGTGGAAATGATGAAAATACACCACTCGTGTAAGAAATTCTCAAAAACATTAATAATAAAAAAGAAAACAGATTCATAAATAAGTTTACGCCCCTGCTGACCTTTCTCTAATGATTTATTATTTACACACTACTCTGCCTCCAAGTATGCATATACACCAGAAGAGGGCGCCAGCTCTCATTATAGACAGTTGTGAGCCACCATGTGGCTGCTGGGAGTTGAACTCAGGACCTCTGGAAGAGCAGACAGTGCTCCTAAACACTGAGCCATCTCTCCAGCCCTCTCTCTGGTTTTTGAGACAGGGTCTCACTATGTAGCCCTGGCTGGCCTGGAATTTGCCATGCAGACCAGACATCAGAGTTGCTCATCCTTTTGCCTCTGCCCTCCAAGTCCTGGGATTATAGACATATGCCACAAGCCTGGCCATCTTTCTTTCTTATTTTAAACCAATTCACAGTTATTTCTAGTACAAGAACCCAATCCTTTCCAGGATGTCAAGGAAAGATTCTGTACGACAGCATTTTTACCAACTGGATTTTAAGATGACTCCAATTAAACTTTCTAAGGATTATTAATCAATCAAGCTAATGATTATGCTGAGTTTCTCCCCTCAGTACCAAGAAGTTTTTCTATAGTCACAACAACTCAATAAAAAGAATACTTTGTTTTGTGATCAATTCTGAGTTGAGGAAAAATAAATCTTGGAAGGTCACTTTAAATTCCCAAAGTCAATAGAACTTGAAGCAAAAAACCCTTCATCTTTTTAAATTTTGCAGTGTGAGACATTTGGGCTATGGCAACTATCAGTATAATGTTTACAAAATGTAATACAATTGGCCCTGTGTGCCAATCCTTGAGACATCTCACAAACATGCCAGGGGCCCATCTGATTTAAAGAAATACAACATTCATGCCCTGGGCTGGAGAGAACACTTAGTGGGTAAAGTGTCTGTCACATAAGCATGCGGACTGAGTTTGATCTGCAGAACCCATGATGCACCATTAGAATCCCAGCACCGGGGATGGAGAGACAGAGGAACGTTGGGTCTTGATGGCCAGCCAACCTAGGCTAGTTGTTGAGCTTCAGGGCACAGTGAGAGGGACCCTGTCTCAAAAAGCAAGGTGGATGGTATCTGAGGAAAATGGTATCTGAGGTTGCCCTCTGGTTTACACATGCACACACATGCATACACACTCACACACCCATGAAGGTGCACATGCTACTGTCAATTAGGGGGAAAAGGGCAAAAACACTGGTACCTAATTATATGATTCAAAGCCACAAAATCCCAAATGTTGCTTGGATAACTCCCAGTTAAAATGAATTCCGATAAAATGAAAATGTCTCCAGGATCTGCAGAACACTCAATGTGTAGGAGGGGCCAGGTTAAAATGGCTTTTTGTCTGAGGGTTTAAAGCCATGGGTAACATTGTACCAGAGGCAGTCTAAACACAAGACGCACAATGCCTGTTTCAATAAAACCAAACCAAACCAGCCAGGTGTGGTGGGAGACATCTTTAATCCCAGTACTTGGGAGGAAGAGGCAGGCAGATTTCTGTGAGCTGAAGGCCAGCCTGGTCTACATAGTAAGACCCTGTTTCCAACAACAGTAATCACCACCACCACAGCAGCACCCACAATGTCCTGGGTCTTTCCACCTTTCTGTTTGGCACTGTTTGTTGCTACCCCACAGGGGTAGAGCCCCTGACTTTGCTAATAGTTACTAAGCTTGAACTGAGGCTCTGGAAGATCTAGAGGTATGACTCCAAAACATGGCACGGTGGCATTTGAGAAAACAGGTCATATAAGTAGGAAGGTCACTTACTCTTTGACCTCCTCTTGCCTAAACCCCTGAAGCGAGTGCTCAGTTTCTCTTAAGAAAGGTTTTAAAGAGGGGAAAAGAATACTGGTACCCGAGACACAGGGACACAGAGAAGAATCTGAGCAACTGGCTTGCTAGCTCCCACTAGCTCAGTACTATGAGATTAGACTGCCTTGTCCAGCAGTACCTCTGCATGCTAGTCTACTTGTCAAACAGCATAAAAAAATGCACAGGTGTCCCTGTGCCTTTGGGAATTCATCTAAGAAGGCTTCTTTGTCACAAGAAGCTCTACTAAATCAATCTGTATGTTTTCCTTCATTTTATCCAAAAGATTGGACTGTTATCCAGTCTATTCTGTTATAGGAGCCTCAACGATGAATCAACTAGCAGCAGAAGAAAATAATTTTCTTCCTCTTCTAAGGTAGTCTTAGGGCAGATAGTATTTCTCCCAGCTTTCCTTGCAGCCCAGCTTCCCTTGCAGCTACTGACAGCCAGCTGATACATTTCTGGATCTGAATGATTAGCTGTTAAAGGCACAACTAGGTAGTTGTTCCTCATAAGGGAGCAGATGCCTTGCCATAAGAAGTCCTAATCCCTCATTAGGCTGGCTGAAGGCAAAATCACCTAAGACACCAAGATGTAAAACCCTGTGGGAACCAGTCCGTTTGGGAAATGGAAACTGAATGTTCTATATTTCCCAGAAGCCACCTGACCCTTTATCTTTGCAGAGCAGCCTGACCACAGCATCCTGATAGCGTTTTAAAAATTCAGTAATTATTTTTAATGTGTATAAATGTTTTGCCTTCATATATGTGCACCATGTGTGTTCAGTGCCCACAGAGGCAGATGAGGGTGCTGGGCCTTTTGGAACTAGGTTTACCGATAATTGTGAGTCACCATGTGGATGCTGGGAAATGAACCCGGGTCCTTTGTAAGAGTAGTGAGTGCTCTTAACCCTGAACCATCTCTCCAGCTAAACACTCTGATACTGTAAGGACCAGAAGTCCCCTCGTAAAGATTTTGTTTACAGCAGTTCTTTTACCCCTAGTGCTATCCTGCCACTTTGCTGCACAACTAAAACCACCCTGTAAAACCCAAACTCCCATTTAGGCAGGGCTGTTCTCCCTTCTCCTGGAGGCAGCCTGGCAGTTCATGCCTAAAATTAAAAGTAAATGACTAATGTAAATTAAGCCAAGGTGTCCCAATGTCACTTTAAGTGTCATGACATTCACTGGACATGAGGTTTGTATTGCCCATTGGGGAATACAGAGGAAAGTGACTACTGAAACTGTTGGTAAATCACCCTGAGGGCTTTAGCTCTCTTGGACCTCTCACCACCACAAGATGACCCACGTCTCCCATGAGTGGCCAACAGAACTCATCACAGGGAGACCCAGCTTAAGCCATCCTTTCCTGTTGCTTGGCTGAAAGCCTTTGAAATGGGCTGGATTCTGCTAAGCAGTGCGAGTGATGATTCATCATGTCTCCTACAACCTCTGCCCCCCACAGATGTGTAGCCCGCTTGGCCCCGAGTTTAGAACCCACGACCTCACACTGGCTGCACTTCTTGCTACTGAACTCATGTTCATTTTTGTTAACCTTTGGTACACTTTCTGACGGATGATGAATACATCTCATCATATGAAAACAGAAAACCTTCCAAGTGATACCTTTGAGCATATTTATCATGATTGAGTAATTATGGATTTGAGGAGAAAAGTTTCATCAGTATGTATGAGTTCATTTTATGTAGCCTATATGTTTTTTTACATGGTGTTAGGTTTGGGTGTACAATGTGCTTGGTAAGAATTGATTTTTTTCTGTTCCTCTCATGCATGTTTCCAGTTCACCCCTTTACTACCTCTAGAATGCTCACCTTACAAAGCTGACAGATGCATTAAAGAAAATAATATGCATAAAGTTTTTGGCAGAGTGTGTGATGCACACTAGGCAGCCAATACATGTGCTTTAGGATTTCCTTAAACCAGAATGTGAAAACTTAACATTACTTACTGGTAATCCTAACTGAGCGGTTGAAAGTTTATCTTCCACGTTGATACAGTGACTTTATAAGCCTCATTTAGTAAGCGCTACAGAAATAGGAAGCTCACAGCATCTCTCAGTCACATAACAACTCCAATCTGCAGCCAGCTCCCAGGCAGCCAACTTTTCTGTGTTGGCAAAGATGTGCCAGGCTCAAGTTCCATCAGGGCTGTGTGCTTTTCAACAAAATATCCCATTTCGTGTTTCTCATAGTTCCTACTGAGAGCCTTTCTCAGAATTCTTTGTTTACGAGGAACCATTTCTAGTCATGAAGGCAAAGACATGAATTTTAAAACCATCTCAATTACAGGACAACGCATGCAATGAATGGTAACCAAGCAAAATAAGGACCGTTCTACTTCTCAGCGCCTGGGCTGAGCAGCTGCAAGGATGCGTGTGCTGGAAAGCCAGCCGCATTAATTGTAACAAGCATTGATAGAGGCAAGAAATAAAGACATGTCTTCCTGAAGGACAGTGTTTATAAGGGAATTTTTTTCATTCTGGGGTTTCTTTTGTCTTACTATTCACCCACACTTAAATACCTCAAATGCATTTAGGTATTTAAGAACTATTGTTTGTTGTGGCAAAGATGTGGAATGTGGCTATCAGGGATATGCAGTCTTTGCCCTTTGGCACTCTTTCTATTATCTTCAGAGAGAAAACAAAAAATCATAGCCATGAAGGCATGGTTCCTACCACACAGAACCTCAGAGAACAAAAAGAATCCTTAGAAAATATGGGATAGAAGTTAAAAACCCAGTGGAGGGATTACAACATAAAGCTGAGTTAAGTCTCTCAGACATTGTGAGAGAAAGATAAATGAAATGAGGTTAAAAAGAAAATAAAATTGGAGGACAAATCTAGAAGATTCTTATACACATTAGAGAAACTTCAGGGAAAAGAAAGAAAACAAAGGGAAAAAATGTTAGGGACCCCCTTCCCCTACTCTAAAACCACTGGGATGCAGACTGAAGAAGGCACTCTGAGGACTTAGTACCTCAAGTACTAAGTGAGAACAAGCCTCAAGTACCTCAAGTGAGAACAAGCCAGCACAGAGGCAACACCTCTGGAGGCCCTGACACACCGATGGAAAAGAGAGAAAAGCATGGTTAGAAAGAAAGAATAGAAAGGATAGGCTTCACGGAAAAACCAGGAGTCGTCAGCACAAGAGAGCCAGTGGAGACAAGCAGCTCCTAGGATGTTTAGAAGGACGGAGAAAAAAGGTCTCCAAGCAATGGCCCTAGAAGCCACACTGGAACAGGCCACGTCTCCCATGAGTGGCCTGGGTGCGAAAACTTCTTTAAGCCAATGACATGAACCGTGTAGAGAGTCCGAGATTCAATAGGGACAAATATATTAAAAATCAATAAAACAAGTCAGTGGTAGAGCAAGCACTTGCCTCCATGTGCAAGATTAAACAAATAACAAAACAAACAAAAGGAAGCCATTATCTATTTGGGAGATGGGAACCACCCCTCCCCCCCACAAAACCCAAACCAACCACAGCAAGTAGGTTCTATGTTCTGCAGATGTGGAAACCTCAGACTCAACTGACAGGTTTGAAATTTTTCAGACAAAGAAACACTGCATCTTTCCCCCATCTGTATTTTATAAGAAATGGAGTGAAACAGCTATTTAGGATTTACATTCTGTTAGGTTCTATATGCAACTCAGAGATGATACAAAGCATGCAGAAGAGTGTGCATAGGTTATATGCAAACGCTGCATTTCGTGTAGGGGATTAGAGCATCCATAGATTTTGGTATCTGAAGAAGGTCCCAGAATTTCAATCCCTCTCAGAGAGCAATGCATGACTGTATAATATGGTATTTGCAAAATTATGACACATTAAAACTAACCAGAGAGCACAATCATGACAGAACCATCCTAGGAGATGGGAAGATGGCCAGAAGGGTGTTCATGGAGGCAGGCAGATTTCATGGATGAGGTACATCCTTAGTTAAAAAAAGAGATAAATTTACTCTCTGCAGGGAGAAGTTATCAGCTGATGCACAAGAGAATGATGCAGAAACAGCAGCCTATGCATGCTACTCAGTGATGCGGACTTAACTAGAGGGCCATTAACCTAAAGGGTTGAAGACTCAGCATCTGAGGAGGAACACCCATGTGGAGGTGAACAGAGAGCTTTCCATTGCCGAACGCGGCACATTTGTATGTGTACAAGTTTGTGTGTGTGAGTGTTTGTGTGCATGCATGTGTCTGCACAAAGTTTGATGCAAAAAGAAATAAATAGAAGGACTGATGATGATGGCATGATGCCAAAAGGTTCCTTTCATTTCCAAAGCTCTGGATTAGAGTGAGTTTTTTTTTTTTTGTTTGTTTGTTTGTTTGTTTTTTTTTTTTGTTCTCCTTGGGGTGGGCGCAACAATGGTAAAGATGTTAACATTTCATTTCCCAAATAAGATTAGACTGGACCCTGGAATGCTGCCCACTCTCCTGCCTGCTCAGCAGCAAGACAGACAACATCTATTAATTATAATTGTTCCTCTTACACACCAATCCAGATGCACCCGTGTATAATAAAAGAGAAATAAAAGAGAAAACAACTTCTTGCAGATTAAGCTCTTAAAGACCCAGAAACATTCTTAAGGTTTGATGACAAAAATAAAAGATAAATGCCACCATCTTTTGCCAAGTAGCAATCAGAGTAGACATTTCCATTTTAGCCAAACCATTTATTGAATAAGTAAGTCTGGTAGTTTTTACTTATTTTGTGACATTCCCAATACCACCTTTCAACATGGAACAGAAAAATAATGAGCTCCTCTTCATCATTATATATGTCAACTTTTTTTTTTAATCATAGGAAGAAGACAGTTAATAATTGCATTTTGGTTACTATTACTCTGACAAGGGAATTTGTCCAACAGTTGCATTTACCTAAGTCTCCATATACTGCAACTCTCACGAATAAACACAGGGATGATGGATGCATCTGGCCTACAGGGGCCAGGTAGGGACATCTCTCTGAAGCTAGTGTCTCTGAGTAGCGGGCTTCCATGGGTGGCTTTCACTGTGAATTCTCTCCTCCCAACTCAGTGATTAACTAGTCATCTGAATAAAGGAGACACTTGTGGAGCTCATCCAGCAGACAGCAGTAAGACTAAACAGGAAATGGATCTACTTTATTCTTGTGTTAAGAGAAATTATGTTGATTCCTCTTCCTGTGTATTTGTCAGAGAAACAAAATTTGACTGAGGCTTCAGGCAGCATCCTGTGCCAGAAGACCCCTGGATGGAGGGGAAGTGGCTGGATGGGTAACAGGAGCCCCCAAGTTAACCCGCCAAGGAGTGCAGGCTCAGACATTCACCATTAACTTACATGGGGCATAAGAACTACGTTAAGGCAGGATGAGAGAAGGGCTGGTGGGGACCATGTCAAAGAGAAGCCAAGGTAGTGAAGGCAGCTGGATTGATTATCTTGGTCTGGCGCTGCTCTCCGAAAGACCACGTGATCAGGAATTGTCCAGAGTAGGAAGCTAACAGTTGCTTACAGAGACACACCCACTGCAACACACTTTTAAGGTCAAGGAAAATGAGAATGCGATTGTTGTTTGTTTTTGTTTTGTGAGGCAGACTCTCACCACGTAGCTGGCTCTGGAGCTTTCTACGTAAAGCAGGCTATCCTTCAACTCACAGAGATCCCTTTACCTCAGCCCTAGCAAAGATTTAGTTTTTAGAGCCAAGATCTGAGAGACAGAGAATGAAAACAAAATTTGCTTTATTTATTTTAAAGACAAGGTTTCACTGTAAAGCATTGGCTGGCCGGATGTCCTATGAGGACCAAGCCCATCTGGAACCACAGAGATCCGATTAGCTATGCCTTCCAAGTGGTGGGGTTTAAAGTGTGGTGTGTGTGTGTGTGTGTGTGTGTGTGTGTGTGTGTGTGTTTAAGAGGGTGCAGGTGTCCAGAGAGGCCAAGGGTATCAGGTCCTGGAGTTGAAAGTGTGCTGGGAATTGAAACTGAGTCCTCTACAAAAGGTACTCTTAATCACTGATCAGTCTCTAGCTCTATCCCCAAGTGCATGCTCTCTCTCTCTCTCTCTCTCTCTCTCCCACACACAAGTTAGGATGTCTAAAGTCTGGCCAACAGAGTCACCGCCCACACCTCCTCCTCTTTGGCAATACGGTTTATCAACAAATTGGATCCACGAAAAGTATCTTACTAATATATGAAAGGCCCCTAGAGATAATGCCATGCCTCAATCCTATAAAAGAAGAGAATTCTTCTCAAATTACATCTGAGCCCTAAATTATTCATAAAATGTCATGTATGTGAAAAATTCACGTCAATTTCCTGCCCATGCAGATATCTGTGAAGGACCATCTGAAAAGCCAATCACTTCAGGAGCAGTTCTATAGTTTATAAAAAGAAATGAAAAGAAAAGAAAAAGAGGCAGCCATCTGGTAAAGTCCAGGTGCAGCAGACATGCTGGAAATCCGTGGTTCTTCTTTAGCCTTTTGGGGACACAGAAGCAAAACTAACAGGCAAACTACTGTGAAGTTTCTGTCAGGGTCTGATGTGGTCTACATGCCACAGATAAAACTGAAGTGCCACATGAGGCCTTCTCCCTTAGAGCCCCTGGTAGGCCCAGCAGGGCCACCGAAGTCTTCTTCCTAACAGATATTCTTGGGAAGGCTTTGCCTCATGGTCATTGGGAATGTGAACTTTTATTTGGTGCTCTACTTTCTCAGAAGGTATTATGGACATGGTATTTCCTTGCTGGAGAACTTGCTCCAGGCTGGATTACTGCCAGCCTGTAATGAACCAGCCTGATGAGATGGGTTAGGGCCTTAGGTTCGGCAGCCAGGATGAGCATGAAAGCTCTTCCCCCTCCACAGTGTGTCTGCAGCCTCACCTGGGCTCCTCAGGTGCCTCAGACCTCCCTGATCAATTCTTGAGCTCAAACACTGCTTTGTCTATTCCGTGTGCCTGGAATTAGTCAAGAGGGCATTTACAGCCAGCATTCACTCTAGCACAGCACCTGGGAAAGCCAGACAGTCTCTAATTGCACAGATCATTAGAAAAATTACAGCTACTTTACATAGTTCTATTACACTGGCATGTTAATAAACAGGCTCCATTTCATAGGCATTGACGTGATTCCTGTTCTTTGTATGCAATCTCCTTTGTAAAGCTTTGATCCTTGCAGTTCTCTCCCTTTCTTTGCCCCCCCCAAAGGTGTTACAATAACCTTTTTTTTTTGTTTGTTTGCTTGCTTGTTTTTGTTTTTGTTATTTGTATCTGGTCTGCACTGTACTTTGCAACTCTAGGGCCTCCATGTTAGGGCAACCTGCATTGAGGAGTTTTCTTTGCCAGGTCCTGCCAGTTGAGATGTGGCGGGACACAGATGAGGAGGTGAGGACAGAAGGCCCTGGCTCCCCTCACCCTCATTTTTCTCCTTCCTTAGGAGAAAACGTGCATTGTCTCTGGGTATTGGCTGTGCTCCTGCCACTATGTGAGCTCTTTCAGCTGGTGTCATCTTTCACCGGCCCTGCCTGAAAGGTGGTCTTAGGTACCAGGTAGCAGGGACCCTGGGAGCTGGTTCCTATGGAGATTCCTTGGGTTTCTGCCACTTCTCCCTCCCTACCCTTCCAAGCCTTCCTGTACGCTATAAATCAACTTGCTTTAAAATTTCTAGTGGGTTTTCCATTTTCTTGACTGGCCTCTAAATAGCAAAGTGCCATCTTTCTTGCCTCTTACAATGGAACTTAGGAGGAAGCTACAAGGTGGTCAAGCCTTGAAGTGCTTGGTTTGATGGTGGCACGATCCAGGAGGCATATAATTGCTTTGTGACCATTATTTCAGCTCATTTTTGTAGCATCCTTTCTGGGCCTACGTATATGTAAATTGAACTTTTATTCAACTGTTTTATTGTTGTCTCGGTGGCTTATTGTCTCTGTCTGCTAACCTAGGCCTCGTCCCGGAAGCGTCTAGCCTTCATACAATCTAACCCAGGCCTACATCTCAGATCTGCTTGCTTCTGTCTCCTGGATTAAAGGCATGGTTGTATTCCAGCCGGATCACACAGATCTCTTGCCAGAACAGCCATGTTCTGAATTAACCTTCCTCTTCAGGTATAATTTAGTTATTACAAATGAGGACCTCTTACAGATGGGGAAAGCGTGACACACAAAAGTAAATCAGTTGGAAGTGACAATTTGAGGGCTGAAGGTCTAAGTTGTAATTTATTATGGTGAAAAAGCAAGAGAAATACCTGAGGCAGGGGAGTAAGCCAGCCTGTCTGCAAGGATGAAGACATCAGAGGAAGAAGCAGAAAAGCCCAAAAAGTCTGAGAGGCCAGACTGAAGATTTAGCATTTAGAGGGTATCACTCATGGGTGCTGAACAGTCCTGGACTGGGGTCCAGGAGGAGACTTGCTACAGGAGTCAGCTCATTGGCAGCTCAGGCATGAAGAAGAGGGCTCAGGACTGCTGTCAGATCTTCTGGGTCAGCCTGAAATCTAGATGCTGGACACAGCACTTAGGGTGGTTTTGCCAGCTGGCCTCCCATGCATATGTGGCCAGTTGCTTCTCCAATGGTGTTTGTTCTTTTTCAAAAACTCCATGTTGTTAAAGTGGACCAGCTGTTGGAGATAGCCACCAGCAAAACACAAGCAAATATCTGAGACAGACATGCTGGTAAGGGGCTCTGAGATGGGAGGGCACAGATGCATTGGGATGAAGTGAGCTTTCAAAATCTGTATGCATCATCAGAGCCACAGCTCTGTGCCCGACTGCGCAGGAAATCATGGAGAGAATGAATATTCATGTACATAACTTATTTCACAACATTAAGCTGAATTGCTCTTAGTTTTGAGATAAAACCTATTTCGCCCCTCTAGTTCTTAGTGCTCAACTTACACCTCCTTTAAAAGAACAGACACCTTCGCAGGAAAGGAAAATTCAGAAACCCACAACCTCCACACCCGAGATCGCTGGTGAAGCAGGCTGCTGACAGCATGTCTCTGTGCTCCTGTGATCTGCACGCTCAAGCCTGAGATCATGGCGGAGGGCCTTTACATGTGTACCCCTAGCACTGGGGAGATGGCACAGTTGGTAAAGTGCTTGCCAGGCGAGCACGGGGACCTGAGTTCAGATTCCCAGCACCAGGTAAAAAGCCAGGTGAGCCAGAACACATCGGTAGCCTAAGCACTGGGGAGGCAAAGACAGGCAGACCCTGTCAAGACAGACAGCTACTGGCCTCTGGCTTCACATGCACATGTGCGTGAACACACACATGTGCGTGAACACACACACACACACACACACACACACACACATGCACAAAGAATATATACGCTCAGTTAGCAGTTAAATCTATACTTTTAAGGCATTATAACTTTTTTCTTTGCTTCCTAGCAAAATTTGGGAGCATACTTAACAAAGTGGAATGGATTCTAAGAAACAACAGAACTTTAAAAATCACAAAAAAACATCCTCTAAAAATAAAAGAATTCTAGAGGCAGCCATTTCCCACTGCAATATATAATTTAGGTGTGGACATATCTGGGTGCTATTCAATACCTTAATGTTAAGGACTCTAAAGAGACAGAAGATGGGAGCAGTTTCTTCAAGTATTTATAGCTTATAGGAGCACAGACAAGGATAACAATGTTAAAATGAGAAAGCAGGTCACTTGAAACAGAAATATGATTCACAGTGAAATGGAAAAAAAAATCTCAGATGTAAATTGCAATGTCAATATTTGATGTACTTTCTTTTTTCCTTTTCTATGCATTTTCTTCTTAGGCTGTCGGTATTTGGCTTTAAAACAGAGTGGGAGAGAGGAGACTTAGGATCATGTCAACTTATTCAAGAAATTCCTTGTACACACTAAAGAAAATGATGGAACCATGATATGAACATGTTTTTGTAGTTTGTTGGTTGGCTCTCCCTGCTAAATAAGCAGGGCTGGGCATGGTGGGTTAAGCATTCAGGGATGCTCATTCCCAGGGGTTCTAGGGCCATTATTTCTCTTCAGGGATTTTAGCATCCCCAAATCTCTGATCCTTATGATTTCTCTAAGGAAAAGCTAAGACATGTGGAGGCTCTTTCAGCGTTTGACCACAACAAGGCTGAGAGCAGAAACACCTGAGGAAGAGAGCAGGCTGGCAACAGCAAGGGGATGGAGCAGAGGGTGATGCCTGGAGGGTCCTGGGGTTCTCCCTCACTAGCTGAAATGCCAGGAAGAGTAAAGCTTTCTCTTGTTGAGTTTCTTTGTTGGCTTGTTCTAAGGACATTCTGGATCTCAGAAATGCTTTCTCAGTTCTCGCTGAGAGAGGTTGGTACCACCCATACTGCAGTGCTGCAGGCTCAGAAGGCTCAGTGGAGCGACCGAAACTGACCAATGCCTCCCTACCACCCTCCCTACACATATGGTAAGCAAGCCCCCAGCTCCCTTCTGCTTCCGAAGGAGTACTTTTTTGTTCTTGCAACTGAACCATGACTGATGATAGCTCAAGTAAAAGATACCACACAAAACAGCAGAGTGCCAGAACAAACGGCTTCCAGCAATCCAACATCAAAAAAGAGAGGGGGGAACATCAGAGTATTATAGACAGAAGGCTCACTGTTCCATTTCCCCCATCCAAATCTGTAGGCTGGCCAGCACCGGCAAGAAAGCGCAGAATTAGAGTGCAGTGCTGAGAGTACAGAGTCAAGGCGTGGAGAGGTAGCTGACTTCCAGCTGGCCACAAGAGCCGGCCGGCTTCGGGAGGAGGCCAGAACCCAAAGAAACCCTGCAAATGCCCAGGAGTTTAATAGCTTCTACCAAGAGACATCAAACAGCTATAGCAACAACGATAAAAACACCCAACAACAACAGCATCAACAACAACAGCATCAACAACAACCAACCAACCAAACAACAACAAAACCCCAACTCCCTTAGGGCTGGAAATTTCAGTCAATGATTGAAGAGTACACCAGATTATATACTCCTGATAAGGACCACCGTAGCAAGCTATAACAAAAGCACCACTGTTACATCAGAGCAGTTCTTAACGTTGCTGACACCTCCTTGTGACTTCCCCACTGGCCTCTGAACTGCTGCTCACACTCATGGGACACAGCTCACACGTGTACCCGACTTAGCGTGGCTTGACTAACTGAGAAGCCAAATGTGAAGATTCACGGCCCACATTCACTTCAAACGATCATACCTCGCATTAAAATTCTTGAAGCTGGGAAAGCCGGCCGAACCCAACGCCGTTTACCTAGTGACTTGGATCATC